>JAJSOF020000039.1:9104501-9181480 GCA_025594305.2 Periplaneta americana
ACATGTACTCATGCATTCGATTCAGTAGGAATGATTCCTATATTAATAATAATAATAATAATAATAATAATAATAATAATAATAATAATAATAATAATCCATGTACTGTATACTATACATTGCATTCAGTAAATACGAATAGGTTATAGTTCTTCATGCATAAAGTGAGTGGTAGTGTAGTTAATAGGCATTGATACATCAGCTGATTTACTATAATGAGTTATCACATATCACTTTTAAATTAGGATCAAAAATTATTCTATATTTGTCATCAAGTACACTTCGTACATACTAGAACACTTCGACAGAATATTGAAGTATCAACTTAAAAGATTCAGACCGGAAAAAAAGACCGTAAGTACAAAAAATATTATTATGGTTACATAGTGTGACGTGTTACACAATACTGATTGTAATGTAAGCAACATTTGTGAATGCGTAACATTTTACATAACATGTTTTTGTATGCGTTTGGTCAGGGCCGGATATTTATGGAGATCGCTTAAATCACGACATAATAGATGTACAATAGATTTTTACTAATCTTTACGAATTAAGTGATTCTGTTTAATAATAATATGCAGATAAAACAAACGCGAAATATAGTTCTAATAGCGAAATATGAACACATTCACGAATTATTACTATTGTATTCTTTTATAGCGAATTTCATATTGAGTTTTTTTTCTTTCACTTGAATTTTTTATATATCCATGTAGGCTACATTACATAGTATTCCAGGTGTTCTGATTACATTAGTGAACTCAAAAGACGGAGAATTCAACATTTCACTAATAATTTGAAAGTGTTAATTTGAGGGTTTTTTTTTTTCGTTTCTAATGAATGTGTGTTAAATACAGTCTCAATCCAACAAGTATTGTCTATTGGCTATACTGCACCTTTACCAGATTCCAAGGAACCTTTAATGTTAATTATTTGGAAATTAATATCCATTCTTAGTTAATACTTCAATTCCAAATCTCAGCCAAGAGTACAAATCAATCTACAACAATTTCCGCCGACACCAATATTAAAAATCACAAATGATAAAATTAATCTCCATAAATATCTGCCCCTGCGTTTGGGTGTATTTATGTTAATCAAATATTACTAATGTGTCAAGGATGACCAATAATTTCTTGAAAGAAGCCAATTAATTGTGATTCAAATGTTATGGTTTAGATATGCAATATACGTAGAACAAATGTAATTCATTTCTGATATTTACTTTATGTATCGTTTTATATCAGTCTTAGTACATATTCACTTCATAAACGTTGTAATATTGATCTTCGAATTGAACCTGAAATTATTATTTTATTGTTTTTCAATGACAAATGTATTTACTTAGAAATTATTTGAGTGCACTTGTATATTATATGAGTGTGTGATTAAGTCTCTTGGTTAAATGGTGACGGATGTTCACTCCTAAGCAGCAAGTTTGGGGTCTATTCCCGACTCTGTCAAGGGACATTTTTACGTTTTTTGGAGTTGTTCCTTGGTATGTATGCCACCAAAAGTCGAAACTACCGACACAATACGAATATAAAGGCTGAAGATTTTCTGAAGCTCATGCGGTATGTTTGACGTGGATGTTTGTATTCTCCTTATGTTTGTATGTATGTGTATGTATGTATGTATGTATGTATGTATGTATGTATGTATGTATGTATGTATGTAATGTATGTATGTTTGTATGTATGTGTATGTATGTATGTACTGTATGTATGTATGTACTGTATGTTTTATTGAGAACATCACCTGCATGCCCCATTACATAGTAATTATGTATGTATTTATGTATGTACTGTATGTATGCACGTACGTACGTATGTATGTATGTATTATGTATGTATTTTTTATTGAGAACAACTGCATGCCCCATTACATAATTATGTATGTATGTGTGTGTATGTATGTATGTATTTTTTATTGAGAACATCAACTGCATGCCCCATTACATAGTAATTATGTATGTATGTATGTATGCATGTATGCATGTATGTATGTATTAGGAGGGAACTGGCACACCCTACCAAACATCCGCTGTGTATATCCCCTTACGGGATCGTTTCATATACATTACTCTGTACTCTTAAGTCTAAACAAGTAATAATTTACAAGCAGCAGAAAGTTTAAATAACAGTGACATTCATTACCTTCTATTTTTAGTATCTATACTAGACGAAAACACCAGTATTTGTCTTCACATGTCGATGGTGTTTAGATAAAAGGGCTTAACCCTCAATTTTTAAATGTGACTCTTTTTTGTTTCAATATGCAATTACTTGAAATTTAATTACAAAACTTGGAGATATATTTTTTGACAATTACGTTTACATTCTTTCATATAAAGTAACAAATAATAATGTGATAAAATTTAATTAGCCTATAGCTGCTTCTGAAAAATTTGTCTTTTGTGGGATAAGCCCTTTTACCTGAACATCGTCGATGTGTAACGAAATTCCGTCTACAGTTTACATGCTATTTTATTTACAAGTAGTCGACTTAAAAGCAAAACACATTAAGTCAAAAGTATTACCTCTGAGCAAAATGCGTTTTGAAAGCTCTTGACGTAACTGAATCTTCAAAATATTATTTTTAGTAAGTTGTTTGTGTTTATGTGTATTTAATTTTCTAGTTCTAAATTTATACACATAGGCTACATTATGTACAGATACGGAATTGCAAACTGGAGCGAGTCTTGATGGGAGTTCACCTGTACGTATGTAGGCAACAAGTTCGCACGATTGTCGACTAGTAACTTATTATACTGAGTGTTCAGTTCAACGTGTGTCATGGCTCGCTGTATGCCGTGATGTGGCTAGCCGATGAGCCTAGAGAATTCAATCTTCCTACACTTCCGCAGAGGCGTATAACTTATGTGCCAGAGAAGTTGCCTAGCAAGTACGGCGTTCATTCTGAAGAGTACTTACCGATACGTACTGTAACGCCTGTAGTGGCAGGAATGTGAACTGTTTGGAAACACGTACTGAGGTGAGTTTTTTCTTACTGTGGGGATATGTGGAGAGAGTTAAGACGATTACTTACGTATTTGTTGACATTAACTTCGACGGTCAACATGGACACGGAGCATTTGATTTGTGTTGTGGAATGTTGCCGTACGCAACCGATGATAACAAATACCCTGCGTACGACTTGCCCGCGCAAAACACAGTTCGAAAGAGGTTATGGTAGCACACAGACCGTACAGACCGCCATCTGTTGCTACGACGTTCAAGTTATACCGTACACGTTCTCAAGTTCAGATTGAACGCTTTGATTAATAGGCAACTTCTCTGACATATAAGCTGAAACTCGCTTCAAATCGCTGACTCACAACAGTGACGTCATGACACACTTTGAAATGAACACCCAGTATAACACATGCGCAGTGTGTTGTAAGCGAAACATACAGTATAGGAGCTCCAAGTTTTAATTCCGTCTGTATAGTACATTATGTACGACTTTTTTTTATCAGAAGTAATATTTTTACTTAATGTGTTTTGCTTGTAAACCGACGAAATATTTTAATGTGACACTTTATTTTTGGCAAGTGCATTTATATCACACAACCATTATTCAGTCATTTATTTAATCAGCTCATCAGATGCATTTGTCGTGCGGTCAATATTGAAAACAAAGGTTTTATGAAATCAATTCAAAGTTTTCACTGGAATATTTATTTGCTTGTGTTCAAACTTAGTTACCTTGATCAATATGTTAAAAACGTCCAATGCTGACAGTTCTCATAAACTGAATTACGCAGTGAAGTTCTTTTGTTAATAATTTATTACGATAATGACTAATGTGACTAAATTTGTTGCAACTTAACTACATTAATGTTTCAGGATCGCTGAGATTTTCCCACGTGTGTGTGGATAATTGCTTTTAAACTTCTTCTTTTTCTCCTTTTTAACGTTGATAGCCACAGGTCTTTAATCATGTCTGCACCCTTTTCGGCGATCATGTAGACCGGAGCGTTTATATTGCCGCTTGTAATTGTAGGCATAATGGATGCATCTATTACTCTTAGCCCTTGTATTCCGTGTACTTTGAGCTCGTGATCAACAACTGCGAAAGGATCACTAGCAGGCCCCATTTTAGCCGTGCCGGACATGTGATAAATTGTCATGGTGTATTGGCGGACTACGCATTCCCAATACTCATCCGTGAACAGGGTATGCTGTTTACAGCCAGGGACTGGTTTTCTATGAAATCTTGCTCGAATCTCTTCATGGATGCAGTTTCCCCCACCGCGACCGCTGCTTTGACACCTTCTCTCATTACTCTTACATCGTCGGGATGTGTTAAGTAGTTGTGGTAGAGGAGAGGATAGTCTTTTGGATCGCTGGTTCTTAGTTTCAGGTATCCTCTACTTTTCGGTCTTAGAATCATAGGAAATATACCGAATGAATCTTTCTTTGTTATAGATCCAAAATATTCGTCGTAAAACTCTTGAGTAATGCAGTGCGCTTTCTTTGTCTGTGTACCCCCGTCAGAAGAAGTAGTAGTAGCCGTCATCATGAACTCTATATCAGGCCAGTCGTCTGATTGGTTGGCGTATTTTGTAGAGATGAATCCAACTGTTTCTATGCCGATGCTGGATGTTAACGGTCCATCGCCTTGCACTGCGTACCTTAATGCTGTGTTGAGGTTGAAGAATCGATCTATGATCACACTGACAGGATAATCTATCAAGAAAGCGATTCCTCCTACCGCGATATGATCTTGCAGGTTTTGCCCAACTCCCGGTGAGTCGTGAATCACAGAGATGTTCTTTTCTTGTAGATGTTCTGCCGGTCCACGCCCGACAGCATCATCAAGTGTGGTGATGCGAGAGCTCCAGCAGATAGAATCACCTCTCTGCTCGCGAGTACAGTCTGTTTCCTCCCATCGCGAACGAACTCCACTCCGAACGCACGTTTCGTGTCGGGGTCGATGAGAATCTTCGTCACATGGCTCCAGAGAGCGATGTGAAGGTTCTTCCTCAAACGGACAGGTCGCAGGAATGCCTTAGCAGAACTGCAACGGTAACCGCGTCTCATGTTGTACTGAAACAAAGCGAAGCCCGTCTGTTTTTCTCCGTTGATGTCCCGGTGTTCGTATCCCATCTCCACCCCGGCTTGTACAAGTGCTATTCCAAGTGGTGTATTCCAGGGGCGTCTTGAACAGTGAGATACCCCCAGTTCCGTGGTACTTGGTGTTATTGGCAAGATAAGGATTTCTCTGGTCTTCAGACTTTATGAAGTATGGCAGTATATCATTGTACCCCCATCCTGGGTTCCCTAAACTCTCCCACAAGTCAAAGTCTCTTCTGTTGCCCCGTATGTAAAGCATGGTATTAAGCACACTTGAGCCACCCAGAACTTTGCCTCTGGTCCAGCAACATCTTCTGTCCACCATCGCTTGACAGGCTGACGGTTGAGGTTGAGTTCTGTATTTCCAATCCAGTTGACTTTTATGTAAGTATATAGAGAGGATAGGAACATCAGCAATTTCTGGTTCGTCGCCTCCGGCTTCCAGGAGAAGTACATTCCATTCCTTTACCTCACTTAGGCGACTTGCGAGAACTGATCCCGCCGTGCCGCCACCTATCACAATAAAGTCATAGTCTGGACGCAGTTGCTGAACGTTTATTGGTCTACTTTCGGGGTCGAAGAGGTCGTAATTGTAATAAGCAAACGCTGCCAGGAACGGTGGAAGAAACCACATTCTACTCCCAAAGCCCACGATACTGGTAGCCATCCTGATGGCTCCAGTTACAATTGAAACCAGACTCATTTTTTTTTCTGTGGGGTGTTCAGTACGTGTTTTGCAGAATTACACTAAGTACATTACAGCTATTGAATTAGTTTTTAATTCTTTTTAAAGTAATAATTTCAGATGTTTGTACTGAAATATAAAGAGAGAAACTATACATCACTTTTTGTCCAGTTTTCTTTACGCTTCCATTTTGAAAGATTCAACATTTGAAGGCGAAAATATTGTCTTCTTCTTTCACTTGTATCACATCACATTTTATTGTACATGTTTATTGTATTCAGGACCCTTGTGGTCACTCAAAATTCTTTGAGCTGATGTCTATAATTTAGAAATTTATTAAAACCGTTGTTTTTATAACCTACCACACAATGATAGCAGTGTAATATGAAACTTCTAGGGAGACATTTTATAAATGGCACAAGAATCTTACAATAAATAAGGATGATGAGGAAGTATCAACGAATAAAATGAAACGTGAAGTGGACAGTCAAGGCACAGCGTAATATACACCGAAGTAAACAACACATGGTAGTATTTAAGACGGCTGAGATAACTTGATAGATTGTGTCACCACTCAGCTCTTATGGAGCTTGGGAAACTTTGCGTACAAAACACACAACTTTCAAAATGTCACACGAAGATGTTACAAGTTCTGTATCTCTACACTTCAGTTGTTCTCTGCCTCGAGTGCTGATAGTGTTGTGTTCGACTTCATTCGCGTCAAAGCTTCCTGTTTCCGGTCCTGTGCAGAATACCAGAACGAACAGCATGTAAATCAAGTGTCTTAATGACTGTCGTGTGGAATGGGATAGTAATGTCTCTTACACTTGAGGGTTCTGGAGCCGATTAAACTGTTACAATTAATCTGCTATAATATGTTTCTGAATGTATTTTAAGTATAGTTTTACGTTCATTTAGAAGTGAATCATAATTAATTTAATATTGATTTTAGAAGTTATATGAAGATATTTAACTAATATAAATAAAATCAATAGATCAGGTAGAGGTCGCTTTTTTCACGCATATATCACATGTCTTATATTTGATTAGAACTTTGTATTATTTAGTATTCAATAATTTAATTTATACCCTTATGAACTCTTTAAATTATGTCACTACATAAAATGTTGAGATCACTTCTGAATCATTCATTTACTTTCTTTCGGTTTTGTAGAATCGCATTCGTTGCCTCATCACACATGATTGGTATCGCGAATGCTTTCACGATGCCTCACGCGAGGGAAATCGTCCACTTAGCAGGCGCTCGTTGTCTCCAGCAGCAGTTTTTTTTCTTTCACAGAAGGTCGTCAGTCCTCAGTTCTTCTGGGCCACCAGTGAAAGTTCAGCTCAGATGATCCTGAATCGAGAGACAATGTAACTGTTAGCAAACAATAAAGTGAGATAATTACCTATAATTAAGGGAGATGCATTATTACTGTGTTGGAAGTCACGGAAGTTCAGCATTTTAGGTCAAACGTTACAGAGTTGTTAATATATGACGTGTTAAAATTGATAATTAGAGTTTAGGCATATCATTCATTTTGTTACGGAGTTTGATGTTTTGCAAAAACATATAATAGTAAGCAAATCAAGCTTTCAGGAATAACTCCCTGTGAAGTTGATTTGAATAATTTCGAAGGAAAAATTGTTCCGAGGCCGGGCATCGAACCCAGAACCTTTGGTTAAACGTACCAACGCTATACCATTGAGCTACCCGGGAACTCTACCCGGCACTGATCCAATTTTTCCCTCTATATCCACAGACCTCAAAGTGGGCTGACAACCGTCAAGCAACCAACATTGAGTGCACACTAACTCTGTGTGACTAAAATTGTGGTTTTCTGTTAACGAACAGTGACGTATATTATGCAAATCAAGCTTTCAGGTATAACTCCCTGTGAAGTTGATTTAAATAATTTCGAGAGAAAAATTGTTCAGGCATCGAACCCGGGACCTTTAGTTAAACGTACCAACGCTCTACCACTGAGCTACCCGGGAACTCTACCAGACACCGATACAATTTTTCCCTCTATATCCACAGACCTCATAGTGGGCTGATAACCGTCAAGCAACCAACATTGAGTGCACACTAACTCTGTGTGACTTAAATTGTGGTTTTCGGTGTCGGGTAGAGTTCCCGGGAGCTCAGTAGTAGAGCGTTGGTACGTTTAACAAAAGGCCCCGGGTTCGATGCCCGGCCCCGGAACAATTTTTCCCTCGAAATTCTTCATATAATAGTAAGTACAGAGAAAGATTTTTAAGTATTCCACCGTGTGATTGGATTTCTCCAACGTTCCGGAACTGCATTTAGGTTCCATCTTTAGAACTACATAACAACATCTGACATATCACCCTACTCCAGGGGTTACCGACCTGTGTGTCGCGCAGCTCCGTGGAGTGTGTCGCGAAATTTTGGAATAGAAATAGTACATTATGCAACGAGCCTATAATGGTAGTAATTAAGACGCGAGTATGTTTGTTTATGAAACGAGCGCAAGCGAGTTTCATAATTTTCATGCGAGCGTCTTAATTACCATTATAGGCAAGTTTCATACGGCTTTTTATGCTCGACCATATTTCTAACTTGAAATTATTCATAAATATTCATGTTATGGTTATCTAAGTGAGGAGCGGAACTGACCTTCTAAATTGTGAGATGTGCGCAGACGCGAAAGTATTGATTTTTTCCGAGGAACGAATGTCATTGACCTTGATATATATCTAGAGAATAACATGAACATTAATCTTGATATAACCTGGAAATTGATTTAGAATTGAAAAACGAGATGACAAATTGAATTTATTTGATTATTATTTGCAATTAACGCTAATTATTATAGTAACTGAACATTACCTTCTGCGACAGTATTGGATTTCCAGCCTCCGTGACGTTTCGCTAGTTGTTTTTCGATTGCATATCCGAGAATAATTGATACTTGCGGTTTTATAATGCTGCAATGGTGATTTCTCATTGGCTGAACAACTGAACTATAATGAATAGGTGTACTTTAATGAGGCGCATTAAAGGGCTACTACCAGGTGTATAATTACTACATTTCGGCATGATCGAGCATAAAGTAAATTTTATTGCATCCAGTAAGTCTCTTTACAACGCATTTTTTTATTTGCAAGGAAATCTTTGATATGGTACATTTTATTTTGAAACAGGCTTTACCAAAGAAACGTGAACACCTACAACTACGCTCAGTTTAGTTTTCCAACTATAAGGCCAAGTATAGAGAAACTCTGTGCAACCCACCAAGGACAGACTTCACATTAATTTAAATAGGCGAGATTTCAAAAACGATAATAAAAATCTTTTATCGGACATCCAGCATTGATAGGTTGAGTTTTTGACACCTTTTTTTTGTAGTGCCACTCAAGTTGCTCCTTGTTTTTTTAGAAATTTCAATTGCGTTTTAACATCTACCTATCTACAACACTGGATGTCCGACACTACATAGAAATTATCAGTGCTTTTTTTCTGGCGGAACGCGCTGAAACGGCACGTTTTTGTTGCAGTTTTCATCATGGACCCGAAATATGTGTGAATAGCTATGTTTTTAATATAATTCTTCTCTGAATTCCGCTTTGATCTTGGAAGTCTTATTTGGACGAAAAGGAGGTTAAAAACGAAAAAATTCCCGTTCAGTGAACAGTAATCTCTTTTGATCCTAAAATTGAAGCAGAATTTAATATTTTTCACACAGTTCAGGACTAATTTTGATTTGACATCCCATCTCCCCGTCCGCTATAAAATATTCTACGCAGACTTCGAGCACCTTTTTCACCAGAAGAAAAGTAGTGGTTATTATTATATGATTACTACTACTCTTATTATTATTATTATTATTATTATTATTATTATTATTGTTATTATTATTATTATTATTATTATTATTATTATTATTAAAAAATCAAATAAGTGTGTCGCGATATCCTGGATGTTCAGTAAAGTGTGTTGTCAGTAAAAAATGGTTGGGAACCACTGAGTCCTACTCTTCTGGGTCCTTTGTACTTGATCCGCCAAACAACGGGTTATGACGTACACAGAGTTAGCAAGATGATACACTCGTTAGGTTTTTACCTAAATTACACTAGTTATTGACGTAGAAAATCAGTTTTTATGCAGACTTAAAAAATTCCATATATTAATGAAAAATCTACTTCAATTACAATTTTAACTTTTAATTTTATTATAATAGTATTTCATCACGAAATCATTATTTTTAAGATCGCTTATACAGGGTGAACCGTAAGTGATGTCTTAAATTTCAGGAGACTAATCTGTGAGATATTTCAACTAAAAATTTCAATACAATTTTGCCCGTTTATGTTTCCATTTCAAGAAAGAAAACGTTTATGTGAAACATTTCATAGCATGTTTTGGGAAGGCTATTGACTTAATTTCCAGTATGCTCAGTCAGTTTAAAAGAGCATTGCATTAAGATAATAAATTGAAGCGTCGGCTGGAACAACGTTATAACTTACATTTGGTAAAATTTATAGGAGCTGCAAAAATGTGTACGCGTACAACGTTGTTCTTATAGGATAGCAGACTTTTAAGTGGACAAATTTCACGTACTGCATTGATGGACAGTTGCAAGCGAAAGAGTATAGGAGGGTAACATGTCATACAACATTATTACACGGAAACACGCCGAATGAAAATTTTGTAACTTACAACGTTGTTCCAGCCGACGCACAGTGGTCTAAAATCCATATTTAGGAGGACAAATGCAGAAAAATGACATGTAAAAAAATGAAATTAAACCCTTAAATTATTTTTCCTATATAACTGAGTAACACTCAATTGATAATCTTAATCAGCGGAGGTGGCTGCATAGCGAGATAAGAAGCCGGTAACATGCCACATTTCGCCACCCAGCATTCTTACTCAGCAAGCGCCGCGAGTCTGCCGTTTTCCTTGTGCTGTAACTCTGTTGTAAGTGGTCGATTCCATTCATATTTGGTACCAACATGTCAAGTAGTTCTTTGGGTGTGTAACACTGTTTGTTTTTGTTACATTTAATGTTATTATAGTATGTAAAATTAGCATGAATGGACACGGGACAAAATATAAATTTAATCATTGAGTGCAGACTTTGCTAAGGTAGAGAAAAAAAAACCCTTGATTTTTTTTTTGTTCACTTCCTCCACTATTTACCTCTATTTTAAATCTAGTCTTAAGGTGCGCAGATTTGCGGAGGTAATAATTTATGAGCACTATTCTTTCGAGGTGCAGTAGTGCAATTTTTCTCGGTTGCAATTATTTCAATATCTGTGAACCGAATCTGCTTCCGCAGTATAATTCAGGGAATTTAAGATGACAGCTTGTTAATTATGTACCAAATAAGCTTCTCGAGTGTCCAAAAGATGCAATAGTACCTAAAATGTTACATTTTCCCCTATAAGATTTTGTCTAAATGCATCCCCTGTAAGGGGCACTTCTGTTCATGCCAACGTAAACAGAGTTTGTACACAAAACAAATGTACTAAGTGTAACTACTGTATAAAATCTTATAAAAATCTGTTAGACAGGACAAAAGTTACTAATTTTGTCTTATTGCGTCCCCCTATAAGGGGTAGTTCTCCTTATACCAACGTAATCAGAACTTGTATACAAAACATATATGTTCCTTGTAACAGTTTTGTAAAATTTCGTACAAATCTATCAAATAAGAGAAAAGTTACTAATTTTGTTTAATTGCGCCCCCTATAAGGGGTAGTTCCCCTTATACCAACGTAACGAGAGCTTGTATACAAAACATACATGCTACCTGTAACTACTTTATAAAATTTCATAAAAATCTGTTAAATAGGAGAAAAGTTACTAACTTTGTATAATTGCGCCCCCTGTATGGGGTAGTTCCCCTTATACGAGCGTAATCAGAGCTTATATACAAAACATATATGCTACTTGTAACTGCTTTGTAAAATGTCATAAAAATCTGTTAAATAGGAGAAAAGTTACTAATTTTGTCTAATTTGCCCCCACTATAAGGGGTGGTTCCCCTTATACCAACATAACGAGAGCTTGTATGCAAAACATATATGCTACCTGTAACTGCTGTGTAAAATTTCATAAAAATCTGTTAAATAGGAGAAACGTTACTAATTTTGTCTAATTGCGCCCCCTGTATGGGGTAGTTCCCCTTATACGAGCGTAATCAGAGCTTATATACAAAACATATATGCTACTTGTAACTGCTTTGTAAAATTTCATAAAAATCTGTTAAATAGGAGAAAAGTTACTAATTTTGTCTAATTGCGCCCCCTATAAGGGTAGTTCCCCTTATACCAACATAACGAGAGCATACAAAACATATATGCTATCTGTAACTGCTGTGTAAAATTTCATAAAAATCTGTTAAATAGGAGAAAAGTTACTAATTTTGTCTAATTTGCCCCCACTATAAGGGGTGGTTCCCCTTATACCAACATAACGAGAGCTTGTATACAAAACATACATGCTACCTGTAACTGCTGTGTAAAATTTCATAAAAATCTGTTAAATAGGAGAAAAGTTACTAATTTTGTCTAATTGCGCCCGCTGTATGGGGTAGTTCCCCTTATACGAACGTAATCAGAGCTTGTATACAAAACATATATGCTACTTGTAACTGCTTTGTAAAATTTCATAAAAATCTCTCAGATAGGAGAAAAGTTTCTAATTTTGTCTAAAGGGGTAGTTCCCCTTATACCAACGTAACGAGAGCTTGCATACAAAACATATATGCTACCTCTAACTACTGTGTAAATTTTCTTAAAAATCTGTTAGGTAGCTGAAAAGTTAATAATATGTCCCGCTAAATTTGCATTCTAGACCACTGTGCGACGCTTCAATTATTGAAAGAAGTTTAGCTTTGTTCTTTAAATGTGCACAAATTTGATCCGAACAAATGTAACAGTTCATTCTGCAAGTGCATTATGCGGGACTGAAATGATAACGAAAGGGTGTAAATATGTTCTATCATGTATATTTAAGTATAAAATAATTATTCAATTATTATTATTATTATTATTATTATTATTATTATTATTATTATTATTATTGTGTTTTTCTTCTTTTTCGTTTTTCTTTCTTTTACTTTTTAATCTGTTATTTAATAAAATGTCTTAACATTATGTGGAATGTCCCCTGAGCACGAGTATGTAACTTACTCGTTTTGGGGGTTCTAGAGTGTTTTTATATTAAAAAAACCAATATGTATCTTTGTTCTGGTAATATGTATACAACTGTAGAAATGAAACGAGTCAGATTGTTCCACCCACAAGAAAAAAAAAAATTGTCGACTGAAGCGAACATACGTAACTATGTACTTATTTTACATTGTAGCTGATTTTGCTTCCAACACTGAAAACATATCGCTGGTTAATACTTTGTCATTACACTCACGCACACGCACACACAGACACACACACACACACACGAGATATTCATAATTGGTATGGTCCTGTAACTTATGTGTGTAAAATATTTGTAGCTGTTGAAACGTTCGAAGCTGAGCCTGTTTTCTGTGATATTATGAACAAAGGACCATTTAGAGAAAAGTCATTCAAGTTGGGCCGAAGATGCTGGGATGTTAAATAACTTCGCAGCAATTTCTGACAACTCCCTGTGTTGGCGTTCTGACTTTCTTTTCCGGCCACATTATGAAAAAGAAAGGGTTTTCCCTGTGTGAACGTGAAGGCTAAGATTAGAACACAAAATATGACGCGCTCGCACGCGAATCGCGATACTTAAATAATTGCAATGTGGGTGTGGCAGTTTGTAGTGTGCAGTAAAGGTTAAAAGCGGAGAAAAATTCCGAAGAGAAAGTTTGTATTTAAAGCCTTTTGTTTTCTGTCATACAAAATAACGGTAGCCATAGCAAAAATCACGTTTTCTTTTGATGTTCATACTTTTTCTAGTTTTTTTTAACGTACTTTACGTTTTCTACGTATTTTACGCGTAATTTACGTGTTACATTGAAGAATTTTAGGCTAATTGCACAAACCTGGACACACATCGATCTTCCTTTACATACTACAGTATGAACCATAAGTGATTTATTTAATTTTAGGGGCTATTCTTAGAGATATTTCTTACTTTTGGCTTTTAAGGAACCCGGAGGTTCATTGCCGCCCTCACATAAGTCCGCCATGGGTCCCTATCCTGTGCAAGATTAATCCAGTCTCTGTCATCATATCCCACCTCCCTCAATTCCATTTTAATATTATCCTCCCATCTGCATCTCGGCCTCCTCAAAGGTTTTTGCCCCTCCGGCCTCCCAATTAACACTCTATATGCATTTCTTGATTCGCCCATACGTGCTAAATTCTTTTGAGATATTTCAAACAAAAATATTTTATGCAATTATGCTCGATTTTTGCTTCCTTTTCGAAATAAAATAGTTTTTTTAGGCTATTAAACTATTCCATGGTGACCAGGTTGTGATTCGCCGGAAGTGACAGAAACGAGTTTGATTGTAATCAGTTTGTGGACATAGTTGTTTTTGAAAAAGTGTCCTTTTTGCATTGTGTTGTACACGGGACATACATTTTTTATCGGTACGAATATACTGAAATGTGCAGATGATACTTCTAATGGGAAAATAAAGTTAAATTCAAAATTTCTGTCTTGTGGACAAAGTCTCTTTTAAAGTTTGGTCCTCATATATTAGGGACCATTCGATTGTCACGATCATGTTATTTAGGAATTTTAACTGATTAGAGGTAAACATAAAAAGTAAATACAAAGATTGAAAAGTAAACAAACTTGAACACGAACCGTTTATAGTAAAGGAAAAAAATAAATTAGCAGATAACATAGAAACAGATAAGGAACTGGAATTATGTGTTTTGCATGAATGTAAGTCTGGACTCTTTTATCCAGGAAATTAAAGTTCTGAGATTGAGGATTAGGCTATGATAACAAGCGTTGCCTAGTACGGTTATGATTTAAAACCTTAACCTTGTTTGTTTTCATCTTGTATTCGAATATGTACGCATTTAAGAAGGCGAAATCGCAAATTAATATTCTGTTAGCATCCGGATACATTGTGAGGGAAGGGGAAGTGAGTTACTGTGGAGATCAAATCTCTGACCTCCGCCAGACATGAAACATGATCATTTCCCCGACAATGCGCATGCCAGCACTCTCTCTTCCTCAAAAAGCCTGTTACTAAACTGAGGTAGCCTAATTGCATCGGAAATTCCTAACCTCTACTGGCTAGACACTACACCACAGACCTATAAAAGCGGAGAAATTTGTTTTTGTCAGATACTTGACAACACCGCATTTTTCCTTAATGAGGGTCTGGTCGCTTCTCTTCCTTTGTCGGTCTGAGGTAAGAGGACTATATTAATCACGGGGAGGTCTTCAATTAAAGCTTAATACTAGTTAAATTATATCTTCACCTTTTAAGATTTTTGATCTGATTTTATTTTTTCCTTTAATAGCCTTGTAGGTATGACACATTTCTATTATTTATTATAGCTATATTATATGAGATGGTTGTCGGAATAGAGATGAGCGATAGTCACTTACGATAGCATTATCTACTGATTTTGCTACTATCGATGGCCTTATTGATATTTACAATCAAAACTATGGATACTATCGATAGCTATCGACTATAGTCAGTACAAACATTTTTTGTTAATTGGTTATAAACTGAATATATATCTGAATTATTTATGTCTAAACGCGTACTGAACTATTACTTTAATAATATTAATAATTGTTTTCTATTTCTTTATTGAATAGGTCTCTATATCATATAGCTTATCTGTCAAAGTATTTAAAGTAGAATTGCTATTTATCATTTCAATTGGTTTGTCGTAGAGTCATTAATATTGTCTGTGATAAGAGAGATAAATAAAACTCAAGCAAGAGAGTAAAACTATAACCATAACATTGTAATAGTGTGATCTGTTGCTAAGCAGGTGATGTCAGATGCTGAAACTTCCATAATACGAGTATGTATTCGTTTGATCTTCAACATAAACGTTTCACGTTAAAATGGTCTTGCAAATTCTTATGACCTAATACGCACGTTACATGACATTATTTAATTTTAAGCTGACTGAAAAGCCTATACAATTCTACAGTTCCACCGAAAATAACAATAAATATGACTATGATTAAGAAAGAAATCATTAGCAGGTCATGCAGCATGCTGCAAGACAGCGTTTGGTGCACAGAAGGGCCTGAGATTATACAAGCCACCCTCTGACAAAAACATCTCTCAAAAGACAGGAGAAAATGCTGATTTTGACAGAAAAATGTGTGAGAATTGTGGCAAAATATTTTAATAATATTGCCTATGACGATTACACAACTTTTAGCACTATATCACTTAAGAATAAAATGTATATAGCCTATACACCGTGTCCGCTTTGAGGGAACGAGAAATAAGTGTTAACTTAAAGTGTAAATAATGGTTTTATAACACAACTTTTTATGCAACTTAATGTAAAAAATGTCCGAGTTTCGGACAATGATCAGTGCAACTCCACGTGTGCGCCTCGAGCTACCCTGAAGACATCCAAAAGGTACTCAACCTTCTGCCAAGTGTTCCATAACGTTTGTGGGGTGATTAGCGCAGCTGCATTTATAATGCTTTGTCTCAGTTTTTCCAAAGTGTCAACTGTACCACGTTGGTACACAACACTTGTCACAAAGCCCCAGAGGAAGGTCAGTGGGCGTCAAGTCGGTTGACCTAGGTGGCCAGGCAAGGGTTCTCCTCTTCCGATCAACCAAATGGGAAAGTTTGCATTCAAGAAGCCACGCAAAGCTCCATAGTAATGGGGTGTAGCCCCATGTTGCTGAAAAACCGAATTCATCAACAAAGAAGTTCTGCAATATGTCCAGATACACATTTCCTTTTATTGTCGCCTCGATTTTGATTGTCGCCTCGATGAAGAAGAATGGTCCAATGACGGAATGTTCTACTGAATGGCGCCAGGCTTGTTTCCACGATAAACGTTAGTGCGCATGCGCATGAACATGCAACTGTTTTTTAAACCATTGTTGCATAAACTTGGACAGTTTCTGCAACTTGTCAGATGTAAATCAAAACAATATCTTTATCTGATTTTAATTGGTTAGCATTTATTTCTCGATCCCTCTAAGCGGGACATCGTGTAGTACTTTCACGTGTTCATTTGAACTAAGTTCGGCTTGGTAACCATCTTCAGAACTGCACAACCATACCTAAATCACACAACACTTCCACAGAACACATTAAAAACACTAACCACACCTACAGCAACATAGACACAGACATGAAAATTCTATATATCCAACCGAAAAACCAGAAACTAAACACACTAGAACAATACGAAATATACAAATACACAAACACACATCCACAAGAAATCAACAAACAACTGAATTTCAGAACACACACTATTTGATTCCACACTACACTACACAAACGCACCCTCACCGGGGTGAAGACACCGGAAGACGTAAGGACCTCGCAGTTCTGAAGATGGTTCCCTAGTCGAAACTGATATGATATGATATGATATGATATGATATGATATGATATGATATGATATATATTTCTTCACAGCACTTCTTTACATGTAATGGTGTACCTCACATTTCTGTATCCGGTGCCACCATTAACATATTATTACAATAACACAGTATTTGCAGTACACGTCTACACACATACTCCCAATTAAGCTATGTACCTTTTTTGTTACTTGGTCAATCTCCCTTCAGTATTTCCCTACATTTCATTTGCTAGTCTCTATTTGTTCATTAATCCTAATATATATAATATTATATACTCCTTTCACACCCCCTTTTCCTCTAACTACTATTCACTAAAATCTCAATTTCAATTTTTCTCTATAAATTATCATATTGAATTATTTGCCTATTTGTTCTTTGACCTTTTATTCAATTACTGTTCCAACGTTCAAATGTTAGTACTATTTTTATGCTGTCACTTGTTCATTTCTCTAAACTTTGTCTTTCTTTCTATTCATTTCTTCTTCTATTCCTCTTTTATTTCCCACCCACGGTTTCACTTTCACATACTAGATTTCCACTTACACTTCCACCCTTATTCTTTACACTACTTTCATCCCTATCACTTCCTGACTCTTGGTTTCTCTTTTATCACCACTCGCCTTTTTCTAGCGCCCGTGTTGTTTGTTCCGTTATTGTCAGCATTCCTCCTAGAGCGCGCTAACCTTACCGCCATCGTATGGAGACTAGGAATCCGCTTACGCTGCATGATCACGTTACTGTTTTCTTCTCCTTGCTGCGCCATCATCTTTACACTTCCTCGTACGTTAGTATGTGGGTACCTGAACTCATTACTATTCACTCCTGTCACCATGTGTTGATCTGCGACAATCACTTGTTCCGTCCTTGAAGTTGGAATGATTTTCTTCCACCCTTCCTGCTCCTTCCCTCGGTTTATATAGCTAACGTCGACTCTCTGTTGCCTTCTCGTTGCTTCCCTCTGCAGAGTTGAAATATGTCCACTGTCCTCTTTCGTTCTTCTCGTTAGTCCAAATTCTGGATGATCTTCATTCCTCAGGCAAAACTCCACATCATACCCCTAGTCGAAACTAGTCAACTTGGTATTTATAAACTTGTTAGCTCAAATTAACGCGTGAAAGTAATATATACATATTTTATTCTTAAGGAATAATATTGGTTAAAACTGCTATTTAACGTACTGTTGCGTTTTCTTCTGGCCAATATAGCCTACAGAGTGGAAGTGAAATAAGCTCGAAGATTTAAAGGGACGATAGGGTGCATTGAAATGAATAGAAAACCTATATTACGTTTTGTGATCAAATGCATGGTTAATTAGAACATTAAGTTTGAAGTTTCAGCAGACCGGTAACATCGCCGCGAACACACGCTTCTCGTGATACAGATGTAAGAGGTCAACGAACGATCCTACTCGCAATAGTTACCGAATAAAACGAAATAAAACGTTTGAAAAAGAATTTTTTTCTGAAAAAAAAAAACTTAACTTTCCATCAATATGATATTATAGTGTCCACACCTGTGGAGTAACGGTCAGCGCATCTAGCCGCGAAACCAGGTGGCCCGGGTTCGATTCCCGTTCGGGGCAAGTTACCTGGTTGAGGTTTTTTCCGGGGTTTTCCCTCAACCAAAAACGAGCAAATGCTGGGTAACTTTCGGTGCTGGACCCCGGACTCATTTCACCGGCATTATCATCTTCATTTCATTCAGACGCTAAATAACATAGATGTTGATATAGCATCGTAAAATAACCCAATGAAATAAGTAAAATGATATTATAGTTTTTGTTACATACATCATGAGCTATTCACTCTGAAAATCTGCAAGCCTATTTCACTCCCACCCTGTGTATTCTTGTAGAAATTTTCAACTTCAATTGTTCATAAGTTCATTTAATTTGTACACATAGCATTCGTATTGAAGAAATATAGGAAAGGAATTAAACTACGACAATAGTATATTAAATAGGATGTTATTTGCTATTTAATGATATTCAATAAATTTCTTATGAAACTGCGGAATTTGTATTATTTGTTTTTATAACAGGATATTCGTAGTGTACAGAGGATTGATTTTATGAGCCGTTGCGGAACAGGAAGTACACTGAAACGAATCCGGCTGGCTATCTAGGCATCTGTGATCGCAGAACCAAAAATGTACGTGACATGATACGTTCTTTCGTTGTCTTATAACGAAGAGAATCGGCTTCTTATTGGCGAGGGTTATAATGTTTCACGCTCTGTTGCGAGTAGCTTCTATTGTACTTTTCCTGGCGGTCGCCTTAAGATCAACACAATGGAAACAAGAGAAATGAGAGAAAAGAAAGAGGTCAGCGACGATATTGGGAAAAGATGTGGCGCAATATGGGTAGTTACGTTAACCAAGAAGGAAGTGACGTGGCTGGCTATATTATTGACTGCTTTTCCGTGTTCTTAATTATAAACACGAAGCGTGAAATGTCGTGGTAAGAGAAACAATTCCAGTACAAAACATCCAAAAGCTGAAATGTCTGTGATGGCGAACATGGGGCTTTGTATGATATGAAGGGTACACGGGAAAAACGAACAATGTCACATTTCCATTAAGATGAGATAATGATCTATTTCAGTATATTACTGCAAAATTTATTGGTGTTTCTACTTGAAATGAATTAAATGATGAGTGTATCCATGGCTTTAATTCTCTTTTATCACTTTTGGTAAAAATGACACTAAAGTTTGTAGTAATACAGTGAATTATATAATGACATCACCTTAATAGAATTGTGACATTGTTCATTTTTCCTGTGTACCCTTCATGTATGAATGTATTTATTAACACTACAATTGGGTATACAGCCGATGGCAGTGATATATAATATACAATAATACAAAAATTACAGCAATAAAAAATAAGAAAAATAAGAAATAAACCTAAATTTATTTCTAACCATAAATAAATAGATGTAATAAACCTAGGACTATAAATAAAAACTATTCTATAATAACGCCTACAATAAGCAAAAGTAAACTTAACTTGTAAGTACTTCTATTTCACCCAACTATTACCAATGTTAGTAATTACATATCACCTTAATTAATTACAAATCAACTTAATTACATAACATCTTAATTAATTACATATCACCTTAATTTATTTACATATCAGCTAAATTACATATCATATTAATTACATATCAACTTAATTAATTACATATCAAATTAATTAATTACATATCAACTTAATTAATTACATATCAACTTAATTAATTACATGACAACTTAGACAATTACACTGCACCTACAATTACATTTTCAGTCTAATCTTCTCAACCTTTCCTAAATGTATTGATTTTGAGAGGACCACCGTAAAAGATTGCCGCAGGTAAGCTGATATGTTACTAACTTACGAGTATGGTAGTATACAATTCTCTCAGGTGGAAAAATGTGAGTTATTTATGTTGACTAGTTTCAAAAAAGATGTTAGACATGACAATTATTGACATGTGGAAGGGGAATTTTGTTCTTCTATCATGCATTAAGTCACAGGCATGTAGCATCCATTCACAAGAGAAAGGCGGAAGAGGCATCCCTTTCTGTGGGGATAATATCCAGGGAAGCTATAGGGATAGGAGCCCTATTACGACCCTTTCTGCTGTGTTCTAGTCAGTCATGACTTTCAGTCCTAACTATACAGGGTGTCCTATTTATCTCGACCACCCAAAATAACTTTGTACGCAAGCACCAAATGAACAGTTGTTTCATACAAAAGATGTATAACTGAAAGGAAAAATAATACTGATGTGGAGACAAACCTGCGGCGTTATCTATCCACTATTTATTACTTATTATCTTCCGAGACATCTATTAGTTGAGATCTTTTCGGCCTCCCCCCCATTCAAAATTGACTTATTCTTAGTAAGTAGGAACGTGTGAATAAAGTGAGACAAATGGATTTTAAGTTAGGAGCTCACATAAAGGTTAAGATGAGTCCCAAGAACCCTTTCAAGAACCCGTTTGTCGTGTGCCTTTTAATTTATAATTTTCCCTTTCTCCGTCTTTCATTGATTGATTGGTTGATTCATTAATTCATTATTCAAGAAAAGGATACTGAAAAAACTTACTTACTTACAAATGGCTTCTAAGGAACCCGAAGGTTCATTGCCGCCCTCACATAAGCCCGCCAGCGGTCCCTATCCTGTGCAAGATTAATCCAGTCTCTATCATCATACCTCACCTCCCTCAAATCCATTTTAATATTATCCTCCCATCTACGTCTCGGCCTCCCTAAAGGTCTTTTTCCCTCCGGTCTCCCAACAAACACTCTATATGCATTTCTGGATTCGCCCATACGTGCTACATGCCCTGCCCATCTCAAACGTCTGGATTTTAAGTTCCTAATTATGTTAGGTGAAGAATACAATGCGTGCAGTTCTGTGTTGTGTAACTTTCTCCATTCTCCTGTAGCTTCATCCCTCTTAGCCCCAAATATTTTCCTAAGCACCTTATTCTCAAACACCCTTAACCTATGTTCCTCTCTCAGAGTGAGAGTCCAAGTTTCACAACCATACAGAAGAACCGGTAATATAACTGTTTTATAAATTCTAACTTTCAGATTTTTGGACAGCAGACTGGATGATAAGAGCTTCTCAACCGAATAATAACATTTATTCTGCGTTTAATTTTTTCCCGAGTGTCATTTATATTTGTTACTGTTGCTCCAAGGTATTTGAATTTTTCCACCTCTTCGAAGGATAAATCTCCAATTTTATATTTCCATTTCGTACAAAATTCTGGTCACGAGACATAATCATATACTTCGTCTTTTCGGGATTTACTTCCAAACCGATCGCTTTACTTGCTTCAAGTAAAATTTCCGTGTTTTCCTAATCGTTTGTGTATTTTCTCCTAACATATTCACTGAGAAACCTATCTTGGAAAATTAAGCATAAAATGCACGAACTCTACAGGTATCCCAAAAGTCTCCATACATACGGAATGTCAGTTTCAAATAGATATGTCACATAATATGCTGAATGTGGCCAGCCCACTCCCCAGATCTTACATATTTTGATTTTTACTTCTGGGATTACTTTATATCGCAGGTCTACAAGGAGAAATTCCGGGTTCTTGCACCATTTGCAGGCCTGTATCACCCACGTCTGTCGTCATCTGATGCTGGACATGTTACAGAATGTGTGTTGGAACAGGTTGGATCACATTTCCCTATGTCTTACTGTCGAAGACTGCCACACTATGTAACATTTCTTTTGAACCAACATTTTCTGTGTATGGAAACTTTTGGGGTACTCTGTAGGTTATATTGAAAACGTTTACATATATTGAAGGAAAAGTCCAGTTTTCTACTACGTTTCTAATCGTCTATTTAACACAAAAAAGTGTTCACGGATCCCAGGCTGCGCTTGAGCATGGGTTCGATTCCTGCGTGGACTAATTACCCGGTTGGTTTTTTTCCGAGGTCTTTTCCAACTGTAACGTGAATATTAGGTAATCTCACGGCGAATCTATGGCCTCATCTCGCCAAATACCATCTCGCTATCATCAATTCTATCAACGCTTAATAACTTAGTAGTTGATACAGGAATGTTAAATATCTAAATTAAAAAACGTTCGAAACAAAATCCAGATTTGTAACAGGGGTTGACGGAAGGAAACTGGAACAAGAAAGAGAAGAACATGGTACCGTATTCGAAAGTGTCTACAAAATGAGAGATGAAGACAAACATTCTAAGGTGATCCTAACACTCGATATGCATAACTGGACATTAAAATAACAATGCAATGTTTTCTCAACGACAGCTTTGGACAATGAATGAAACAGTCCGTGATCTTGGTGATGGTATTTTATTTTGTTCTATGTGCTACGAGGTTCCAGGTGACCGTGGTTCTGGTCAGGTGGCTTCAGTGCTTTACAGGAACACTGAGACCAGTGAACCGAGAAATGTAACAAAAAGAAAACACCACGTTTTCTAATATTTGCGCCGGTTGAAATCAAAACATAGTACGAGAAGTTGCGATTTGTTCATAATGGCAGATAACAGCACCTATCTTTAGAAATAACGGGTCATAGGGTAATACATTGTAATGTTAAACACCTGCACATCTTGAATGTGACAGCGACCATGTAAGGATCGAGTATGCAAAATAAATTATGTTATGAATATTTGTAATAAATAAATAGTTGGAATTTATGTTTTCATTATTTCTAATTAGCGTGCTTAAAAGTACTTTTAGAAACGGAAATTTACTTTTAAGCACGCTGATTTATGGATGCAAAAATCAATGACTTTTCGATACTAAAATGAGAATCGAAAAGTCGTCATTATGAAACGACTGTCTAAAACAAATAAATAATACAGGCCTACATTATGAAATTTGATTTATATAAAGTTATTATATGTTTGTTAACGTTTTCGACTTACAAGGAGAGGACACGCTCTGTATATCACCGAATGAAATAGGTTTGTGTGAGATGAAAGTACAAGACGTACTGTTTAAAGTCATACCTGGTATGGGTGGCCAGTGACTCCTAGTTTTGGAAATATTGACTATTGTTTGTGACATACTTCCGTTAGGTGCCTAATAGGGAAGCATTAGACTGTGTAACAGCGTAGCTCATATGGTTGGGTGCTGAGTTGTCATCCAGCAACCCCAATTCGAATCCTAATGCCTTCTCATGTTTTAAAACATTATTATTATTATTATTATTATTATTATTATTGTTATTATTATTATTATTATTATTATTATTATTATAACCAAAAGGACAATTTGGCCCAAGAGTGCAACTTCAAGTAGATGAACTCACTTCTAAATTCGGAAATATATATGTAACACGTTCTTCATCAGGAAAGCTGACATCTCCACTCCATAAGCAATACCTGGAGAAAGTAATAAAGACATATGTGAAAGAGCAGCCATTTCTTCTAATTCTGGACTCGTGGTAAGGGCAGGTAAATCCTTCTTTGTATGATGAAATATTTACAAATGAAAAAATGAAGTAACGTGCAACCTTAAAGTGATTTCACCCAAATGTACTGGATTATGCCAGTCCTGTGATGTTTATTTCTTTAGACAGGTGAATATTTTTATCAAACATTTGCAAAATAACTCTTTCGTTTTACAAACTGGACGACAAATTGCTTCAAGGGAGGATGCCCTCAAAATTCACTCCTTAATTCACTTTCAGTTGTCAGCTCCTATATCCAAAGCCATGTTGAAATATACTGGTATGCATCAAAAATAATAAACGAACGAGAACTGTTTGTGAATGTGAAGGATATCTGTTTCGCAGCAGAAGTGCGGAAAAATGTGTGTGACTGTGGACAACCTTCTTTCATTTGCTGTGCATGGTGCAGGAAATATGTATGTTTTGTGTGTTTTTATGACATTTATCATAATGAATCATGTACAAAATGAAGTGGAATAGAAACACAACAGACACCAGTGACCTGCCTACGTGAGCAATATTTCCTTGTTTATCCTTTACAATACAATGTTAGTTAATTAGTAATTTGTTTAAACATGATGAATCGTTCAATACATTGAGAAATATGATATATGTAAATAGATTACTGTGATCACACTATTAATCATTATTAAAATGAAAAAAAAAAATGTAGGATTGGTTAAGATTCGAACTCAGGTTGCCTGGATAACAACTCAGCACCCAACCATATGAGCTACGCTTTTACACAGTTAATGCTGCCCTATTAGGCACCTAACGAAAGTATGTCACAAACAATAGCCAATATTTGCAAAACGAGGGGTCATTGGCCACCCATACCAGGTATGATTTTAAACAGTACGTCTTGTACTTTCATCTCACACAATCTTATTTCATTCGGTGATATACAGAGCGTGTCCTCTCCTTGTTAGTTTGATATCTTGATACAATGTTATAAGCATTATCAAGTATACAATATCCATATTAAAATTGATCAGTATTATTCTGCATGATATGTAGGGCAAACTCGGCTAATTTCGTGACACAGTTAAATTCGTGTTATTTTTATTGAAATTTGTCACAAATTTATACCAGCGACAAATGTAATTCTGATGGCAGAAGATGTGTTATAACATAGATTCTATTGTCCACACCTGTGGAGTAACGGTCAGCGCGTCTGGCCGCGAAATCAGGTGGCCCGGGTTCGAATCCCGGTCGGGGCAAGTTACCTGGTTGAGGTTTTTTCCGGGGTTTTCCTCAACCCTATATGAGCAAATGCTGGATAACTTTCGGTGTTGGACCCTGGACTCATTTCACCGGCATTATCACCTTCATATCATTCAGACGCTAAATAACCTAGATATTGATACAGCGTCGTAAAATAACCCAATAAATAGATTCTATTCACTGCGTTCTTGCAGTGACGTGAAGAGAATTTTTGGAACTTACTTGAAGAGTTGTGAGATCTGTAGTTTTGAATTTGTAAGTGAATACACCATGCGATTTTCTTTGTTACAAGAAGAGTTTTTTTGCTGTGTTTTGTGGTCTAAATTGTTTTCAATGGTAAGTACTGACATTGCATACTTTTTGGTAAAAAATATAAACTTATCAATGCATTGATTATGTAACACAGCGTTATCTTGGGAGGTAATTTTCTTACTGTTTTCTCATTCCACGAGGCAAATTTTTCTCTTCATATTTTTCTCTGTATAACAACATTCTCTGGTGGAAGGAATATCAAATGAATGAACGTAAAATATGTGTGTGTGTACTCATAACATCTCTGATATGTTTTGCACGTCGTGGATGTTGCGGATAGCAAGTAATAGCAGGGTTATTTGTGGAGAGAAATGCAATATAAGTGTTACGAAACAGGCAATTGATCGTGTCTAAAATAAGGAAAAACTTTCGCAGCGAAACCTTTTCTTTTCTTGGCAAGTTCGACGAGGGCCAGAAGGGACCAAAGCTGCAGTCAGTGATAATGACATTTCAGCCTCTCAGGTGAGTTGAAAGAGGTAGACAACGAAACAGCATCATCTTCAGGAGCCAAACAAAGAAGATCTGTGCTTAAAGAAAAGCCGAATGGTAAGCCTAATGATTTTTGTGTGGATCTTGCTCAGGAAATTTCGAGAACGACAAGCATGGTGAAAGATGGATTCAGTGTGTCAGTTGTGATCAATGGTTTCATGATACATATCAGTACCTTTAAAAATACAGAAAAAAATTATTGTTTGGGTTGTAGGAATGAATCTGCCATTAGGAAAGTTCAGGATAATACAAAAATGGCTTGGAATTGAACGGGTTACATCAGCTTCTTGTCTATGCGGATGACGTGAATATGTTAGGAGAACGTCCATAAACGATTAGGGAAAACACGGAAATTTTACTCGAAGCAAGTAAAGCGTTAGGTTTGGAAGTAAACCCTGAAAAGACGAAGTATATGATTATGTCTCGTGACCAGAATATTCTACGAAATGGAAATATAAAAATTGGAGATTTATCTTTCGAACAAGTGGAAAAATTGAAATATCTTGGAGTAACAGTAACAAATATAAATGACACTCGGGAGGAAATTAGACGCAGAAAAACATGGGAAATGCCTGTTATTATTCGGTTGAGAAGCTTTTCATCTAGTCTGCTGTCAAAAAATCTGAAAGTTAGAATTTATAAAACAATTATATTACCGGTTGTTCTGTATGATTGTGAAACTTGGACTCTCACTTTGAGAGAGGAACATAGGTTAAGAGTGTTTGAGAATAAGGTTCTTAGGAAAATATTTGGGGCTAAAAGGGATGAAGTTACAGGAGAATGGAAAAGTTACACAACACAGAACTGCATGCATTGTATTCTTCACCTGACATAATTAGGAATATTAAATCTAGACGTTTGAGATGGGCAAGGCATGTAGCACGTATGGGCGAATCCAGAAATGCATATAGAGTGTTAGTTGGGAAAAGACCTTTGCGGAGGCGGAGACGTAGATGGAAAGATAATATTAAAATGGATTTGAGGAGGTAGGACATGATGATAGAGACTGGATTAATCTTGCACAGGATAGGGACCGATGGCGGGCTTATGTGAGGGCGGCAATGAACCTCCGGGTTCCTTGAAAGCCCTTTGTATGCAAGTTGGAATGAATCTGACTGAGAAACTTAAAATTTTTGACTGAATATGCCTAAATATTTTGAATTTAAGGACTATCACGAAAATAGTCTTGTATTATGACGAAATTATATCTAGAGTGCTAAATTTTTGTTCATTTGCATTGCTTGTTTGTAATTATTGTATAAATTTATTTGGGACATACTGACGTGTAACGTCCTGAAAGCTAATAATATACATACTATATAAAAACACTATTTTTGTTGAATATTTGAACCTTATTTTTACACTAAAACTTAGTATCACGAAATTAGCCGAGTTTGCGGTACAGCTATTATTATCAATATGTGTCAGAGGACGAAGAATTTTTGTATACATTTGAAGTCTGATTAGTGGAATATGTTACTAAAATCAGAGATGTATGCAATGGAGGGGAAAGGAACTGGCTACCCACTCCATTATCTCCGGGCTTAGTTGCCTCATAAGTGGTGCCTTATTGGTATCGCTTGCGAGGTACAGGTCTGTCTTCGGACAGTTGACTAAACAAACAAAACAAATTTGTGAAAGTTTGATAATGATGCAGAATCTGCTAGTTTATGACCAAATTTAAATAAATTATTTCCGTGGAATAGTAAATATTTAGAAAATAATCAACTAATTCGACGATGTACCTTAGTGTTCAGTTGTGAAATATGTAGACTAGCTCGTTTAGTTGATCGCACAAGTAAAATTAACGGATTAAGGATTGAAGACTACGATCTCCATGACCAATTCCTCTTCCTAGATATTGCTGCTCAACTTCCGCAGGTCTCGTTTCTGCAGTGGAGTGGTGTTCGTCATGTTGGTACTAGATGTTAAGTGTCACGACATGAAGGATGTTCTCAGAAGCACAGAAAACTGTACTCGAAAGAATAGAATTTACATACTAAGTACTTGCATTGAAGTGATTTGGTAGCAGATTGGACAAGTTCGTCATTAAACAACCCAGCCCACATGTTTATAGTCCCGCTAATCTGATGGCCCTTTTCTCTCATAACTTGGGGGGTTTGTAGATCCACACATGGAAGAGAGTTAAAGATGCTTTATAGTATAGACATATCGGACCTCAGTATCTTTCTGGGACATCTGTTTCCTTGTGTGTGCCTCAATCAGTCATTCCAGAATGTTCTGGACGAAGATCATCCAGCTTCATATTTTTACTATTTATTGGTCAGTGTGATTCTTACAGTGTTTTTAGGTTACTTAAAATATACAATTTATTTATCTTAAAATCTCACTATAACAGATTAAAAATATCACATCTGTCCTGTTGAAATTTCATATTGGGCCATATGAATAAAACTGAAGGATTTCCTTCGAAGCAAGAGGTTGAAGTATAAGGATGTGCTCGAAGCAAGAGGTTGAAGTACAAGCATATGCTTCAAATTGTAAGAATAACCTCTACCTTATCCTTCGACCTTTTGCTTCTAAGACAGGAGCATGTGCTCATGAATGCTGTTGTGTCGTTTCATGTTGCAGTAGTGTGTATTTGTCGGCGCTCTTTGTCAGCTGAGTGCTGGTGTTCGGTTTCATAAAGAAATGCGATAAGCAGCAATGGTAGGCCTCCCAATGGCATAGCAAGTTTCCTCCTGATGCTAATAAACCACACTCATTTCAGTCACAGTCCCGCGCCGTGGCGTCGTGGTCTAAGGCATCTTGCCTAGGACTCGTGTTACGAAATGCGCGCTGGTTCGAGTCCTCGTGAGGGAAGAAATCGGATTTTTAAATAAAGACATAGTTATTTATCATAGAACGTTCCTTTGGCTAACTAAGAAGCAGGTTTCCCATTCTACATTCTGTACAATTGCTGCCTCAAACATCCCAACAGTCATATTGTTTGTTGCTTTGTTTTTCACAATGTAAGCTAGCGAAGTACCTATATGATCATAATTATGACTTACAATATATAGGATTTAAATGAAGATTAAAATACTGACGAGCAAGAGGAACCTGCCACTGGAAGGACTTCAAATACATTCACGTCACTGCATTGGTATAATTCTACTACTCGTATTTTATTGATGCACACAGATTAACGTAGAAACTTAAATGAACTATCAGTATTTCTTATAGTAGGCTTAGGCTAATTATAATATTTAATAATGCTATTATGGGCACTTCAAAGACGCATGTTAAGAGGAATTTATTAGTATGCCGAATTTTCTTACAATAATTTTTATCATTTTCTGAAATGCTACCTCATTTTTTTCCTTTTCACTTCTGGAACATGTCACTTTTTTCTAATATTCCAGGATGTGTAGCTAAAACTATAATTGTACTTTCAAGGGCACAAAGCTACCGCTGTATGAATCGGAATATGCAGTTTTAACCACGTGGAATCCTTATTTAGTTGTGATTGAAATGTAAAGTAAAAGTAAATCCATGGCTTTACAGCCCTGAAGGGCCAAGACCGACAAGCCGGCCGCTGGCCTCACGTTCACATGCCGAAGTAGAGGTGGACGATCATCCAACCAGAATGGAGGTATCGTGTGGTTAGCACGATGATCCCCCAGCCGTTATAGCTGGTTTGCGAAACTGATGAATTTTTCCATATTCTACAGTGAAGAACGGACCCTGGCCAACTAACTGCAACACTAGTCAAGCATTATTTTCCTTATCATGGAGCTTGCAACATACTCATAATTTTATCACCATATCACCATGCTGTGTATGTTTAGTAATATGAACGAGTGCAGACTAATACACTGATTACACTCGGAAAATTTAATTTCTATAACTATTCAGGTTTTGCAACAGTTATATCTTGTAATGACGATGACAACTTGAGCCATTTGTTCGCTTTTTCCGTTATATTTAAATACATGAATAACAGTTTTACTCATAGTGGTCCGATGTATACCCATCTCTTCTGCAATACCTGATTGGAATCTCCGATCGACCATGAACCGCAAAAAAAAAAAAAAAAAAAAAAAAAAAAAAAAAAAATCTTCATCTTTATTTCCAAGGATGGCTGGCTGGCTGACTGGCTTTACGAGAGCTGGACCCGAGACAGATTCGTACACTTGAGCATGCTTTGGGCCATTGTGCGCCCTGTATATGATGATTGTCCAAATCCGACAGGTGGCCTGAGTGGCATTCGTGAATCTGACACTGATAGGTTGGCCATTCTGTCTCAGCCCCAGATACAGCCAGGTCCCGTTTCGCGACTATAAATCCCAGCGGCCGGAGCTCCAAGCCCTTCCTATATCAGCATCGGAAACCCGTACTGCTCCCAAGAATTCACTCTAACCTATTTTTACTATTGCAGGTATAGATGAAATGGAATGATAGAGGGAAACAGGAGCATCCGAGAAAACTCTTTGCAACATCTAATTTGTCTACCACAAATTCCAACACGACCTGGCCGAGGATCGAATCCGGGCCTCTGTGATTGTAGACAGCATGCTAGCACTTGGGCCCCTCCTCTTATCTCCTGTGTTTCTTCCAGAAAATGAGATGTAATCCGTTGGATATTTTCTTCATTAAGTCTATGTAAACTGTTATACTGCTCCCTAACAGTACACCAACGTAATTTGTAGTATTTTTCACGACGTAATGCGACTGGTAATTCAACGAGATCAGTAAACCACAGAGATGAGTATGCTACTGACCAGACTTCACTTTTTAGAAGGATATGCTTCTGAATCGAAGGATATACTTCACTTTATTCATACATTTTTCTAATTCTGAAGGAAAAGGTTGCGGTCCAAGCAAATGCTTCTTCCTGTGAAGCAAGTGCTCTTTTCCTATTGCGTCATCAAGAGCAGAAGGTTTTGCTCTGCATTTTATTATTAAAATCTGAAGCACATCCTTCAAAATAGTAGAGTAAAAAGGATATGCTCAACTTTATTCTTATGGCCCAATAGTATATTAATGCAACGAGCCTATAATGATAGTAATTAAGACTCGAGTATGTTTATGAAACGAGCGCAAGTGAGTTTCATGATTTTCATACCAGCGTCTTAATTACCATTATAGGCACGTGTCATACGACTTTTTATGCTCGACCATATTTCTAACTTGAAATTATTCATAAGTATTCATGTTATTCTTATCTGACTGAGGAACGGAACTGACCTTGTGCAATATTTCGTAAATTGTGAGATGTGCGCAGACGCGAAAGTATTGATTTTTCCGAGAAACAAATGTCATTGACCTTGATATAATCTAGAGAGTAAAATAAACATTAATCTTGATATAACCTTGAAATTGATTTAGACATTGACAAATTGAATTTATTTGAATATTATTTACAATTAACGCTAATTATTATAGTAACAGAACATAACCTTCTGCGACAGTATTGGATTTCCAGGAAGGCCCGGTGTTCGATCCCAGGTGGTGACAAGATTTTTCTCGTTGCCAAACTTTCAGAACGGCCCCGAGGTTCACTGAGCCTCAGCCACCAGCTCACAGGAGAGCCAAATCCTAGCAATTCCTGCCCTTAGAACATCCCACTATTCATCCTCTTTTACTGTGTCAGTCCCCGTGAATGGAATTCTCTACCTGAGAAGATTAGGGGCTGCCAGACAATAACCACTTTCAACAAAAGGCTAAACGATTTCTTACGGGCGCAGTCAAATTGAAGTTATAATTCTGATCGAGTTTAATAATTTAATTTAATTTAGGTATGATTATCACTGCTATTATTATTATTATTATTATTATTATTATTATTATTATTGGACCTATTATTATTATTATTATTACTACTATTATTATTATTAGGCCTACATAACTATTTTATTGGTGTTGTGAAGATGAAAAGAATTGTCATTGTATTATATTAATTATGTATTATATTGTCTTGTATTGTAGTATTGTATTGCTTTGAATTGTATTGTATTTTATTTATTATGTTATATTCATAGCATTGTAGTAATTTTCTGTCATACTGGTTGAGTGGAAAGAAGGCCGAATGGCCTTAACTCTGCCAGTTAAAATAAACCATTATTATTATTATTATTATTATTATTATTATTATTATTATTATTAAATTGAGTACCGGGCCTTTCCGGGGGTAAAGGCGGTCAGAGCGTGGTGCCGACCACACCACCTCATTCTAATAACGAAGGCATGGAAAGCATGGGGCTCTACCTCCATGCCCCCAAGTGCCTTCATGGCATGTTATGGGGATAACTTTACCTTTTATATGGATGTTGTAATGCTCAATTTTAATAAATTTACGAATTTTAGTGGAAAATTGTTTTTTTTTTTCAATTTATATTTTGAGTTTTCCTCTTTAAAGTGGTATATAAAATATGATTTATATTAAAATTATATCCATGTCCACATGCCTTATCGGTGTTGGTCGTGAAATAATTACATACTATAGATACAAATTTAATCAACTCATTCACTCGTTTTAATGCACGATGCGAAAGGTAGACCTCTCAGTATGGTGGAACTAATAGGCCTACCCGTTTACTATCCCGTATGAAGCTTTGCAAACAAGTTTCGGCCGCATAGTGCATACATATGTAACAGACTGGGCATTGCGCTACGATTTCTCGCACTGTCGAACAGGTACATATTGGTTATCCTTGCGACATTTCGCTCTGCTGCCTGTATTGCTTCATATTTGCTCGTTGACGGAATGGTAAAGCTACTGGTTTGTGACGTGGTATCGCATGTTGAAAACATAGCATACTTTTTGTGTTACGTGCTGAGCTGTTAGACGGTAAATGATAAAGGCACCATGTAAGTGTTTTTAGTTCAACTCTTGGATCTACTAGCAGTCGATTTTAAAAGATTTTTAAGTGTAATAAAAGGTTCGTGATAAATTCTGTGGTGTTTGGGTAAAGGGAGATACGTTATAAAAATGAGTTTTCTGTTAAATGAAAATTAAACAACGAACCCTTATTGAAAATAATTTTCTACAGAAAGAAAGCACATCAAATGCTACTATTCTTTTGCTTTTGCTCACTCACTTGTAGAATTTAACTTGTGTATTCACCTGGGCAACAAAACTCCACTTGCACAAAAAATGACTTATACCCTTTACCCGAACACCACAGAATTTCTGCCTTTGCATGTACTTCTTGCAGCTGGTAAAAATGTGATTCAAACCGGACTGTGGGATCCAAGATGTAACTTTTATCCTCAAATGGCTTTGTTACGAGCAGAATTCTGAAGATTATGTAGAAGTGAAGATTTATTGATTAATTTTGAAAAATTATACTTTATTTTTAAAAGAATACAAACAAGTTTTATGGTTAAACACTGTCCATAATGCAAGCGTTGATTGATCATCATAATCAGGTTTCGAGACTTCGGACCCAATAGAGCAGTTCAGTGGGAAATCCGCATAACGGCGTACTGAGTATAGTGGTAAAGCGTACAGTGGGTGGGGGTACTGTAGAATGAATGCCAACAAATACGCAAAGGAAAACGCTCTGGATTTGAAGGTTCTGACGAATAATTTGGTTTTCATACAAACTGTGTCTGAAACTATTATACGGTTAGAAAAGTCAGAGCAAGAGATGCCGGAAGCCCTCAAATTAATTTAGAAAATGATGCAGAGAATTAATGAGACATCAAGTACACCGGTTACTGAACGTGTAAAACAGAAGTGGAAATCAATTTTATGTAAAAATAACGGATATGGAACATTGTGTAACATAAACAGCAAATTAGTGGACATAGAGTCACCGAGAATAAAGGACTGTCTCTTACAGACTGCAATGATGTTAGGTTTTTTCGTTTTGCTCCTATCACGTCATGCGGCGTAGAGCGCAGCTTTCTACAGTACAAACTTTGGCAGATAACCGAAAAAGATTTACGTTTGAGACACTGAGAATGTATCTTGTAGTACATTGCAATTCGGTACTGTAACTGCACTTCCTAAAGACGACCAATAGGATAAATTAAGAAATTAAAATTGCTACATGTTTATTTCCACCATTAACACTGTGTATAATTAAACACAAATGCTTATAAAAGACAGGAGAATAAATGCTTTTCACATTCTTCTGACATTATCATTGTGTAATGTATATTTACTTTCAGAATGTACATATGTGTGTGTTTCCCCATACTACCGTACTCTACTCTAAATAGCAACGTTGTTACCTCAACACATCTCTATCTACCAGAAGCGAGTCAACAACCTATAGTGCATGCACAGTAAACTTATTGTATCGGGTCCGAAGTCTCGAAGCCTGATCATAATCATCGTCATCTTCATTATCATGATCACCAATACCTTTCAAAATTAGACGATTAACATATCTTGCCCTTACTTGTATAAGGATTATGAACTAAAGTCAGCGTCAACTGAATATTCATTTCAAGGTCAATGCATAGTTGCCGCTTTGGTTTAGTCATAAAATCTTTACGGGAAGTGAAATTCAAGCGAACTTCATGCGCTACGTGCTATACCCATGAATGAAAACATTGACTTACATAGTTTTTACAACGTAAGTTATGCCTACATAAAATAGATTAATTTCTAATATAGTACAACCGTTCTTGAATAAATATAACCATTATCAAGACATTGACCACTAATGTTTGAGGAGAAAAGGACTCCTGGTCACATATTTTATTACAGTGTGTCGAATTGGAAGATATCCGGAAAAAATATCTACCATCCTCGATACTTTCATGTCTTGACCTCATAGGGACAGAATGGGAACAAAAGACTGGATTGTGCAAATCAAGATTTCAGGTATAACTCTCTGTAAAGTTGATTGAATAATTTCGAGGGCAAAAATTGTTCCGGGGCCGGGCATCGAACCTGGGAGTTATACCTGAAATCTTGATTTGCATAATACACGTCACTGTTCGTTAACAAAAAGCACAATTTAAGTCACACGGAGTTAGTATGCACTCGAAGTTGGTTGCTTGACGGTTGTCAGCCCACTTTGAGGTCTGTGGATGTGGAAGGAAAAATTGGATCGGTGTCGGGTAGAGATCCCGGGTAGCTCAGTGGGTAGAGCGTTGGTACGTTAAACCAAAGATCCCGAGTTCGATGCCCGGCCTCGGAACAATTTTTCCCTCGAAATTATTCAAAAGACTGGATTGTTTCTCTTGAAGTCGAGACAGATTAGAACTCCAGCTGTTGAAGTTTGTGATGCGAACTGACGAAGGGATACTCAATTATACACTTTTATGCCTGTTTCGGTTAGGATATATTATATAATGTGTTTTGTTTGTGCATGGAAAATGTTTGTAAGGAAATGAATTAACAAAGCAACTATTGTTACATTATAAGCAAAAGATACGTGCCCATGTGTTGTAAAAATGTCAGCTCTATAGCTTCAGCAGGCTTCGAGAAAATAATTTAATTTTCTGAAGTTGCTCACCAATATTACCTTAAAAGCATGATGCGATAAGAGTTTGTATGTAATATTAGTTACACTTAAAACATACACAATACTTAGGTAACTTTGCTTTGTACTATAATATTTTGATTAGTTCATTGACTACTTTCATAAGGCTAACGATACCATCAATATCAATTTCAGCTTATGATGTCATATTCAGTCCCTTTTTTTGGTATATCATTTTCTTTATGAATGATGTATATAGTTGTACTACTATGGAATTTATGTGAATATTTCTTCTTAACTCTTTATTATGTTATTAACGTTTAAAACACAAGTGCAATATTAAGAAATTGGTGTTACTGCTTTTTTTTTACAGACAATATAGATAATATCAAACAGAAAGAAGCCATATAAAAATAATGACAAAAAATGTCACGTTCCGTTTGAAGTTTGTGCACCACTGTTTTCTTAATCTATCAGGCTGTTCATTTCTCCTTCCATACCTAGCGCTTGATGCTCGCGCACGAATTACTTTTTACTTCGATATGTTTGCAGTATTCTTTATTATTCTTTTCACTGTTTTTTGTGTCAATACTCATTTGTTTTTCAATGTTGATAAATGCACCGCACGAAAAATGTCAATAAAGTATGTAGTATTCAGTGGTTTTGTTTTGTAAAACTTAATATGTAGCAGTAGCGGCTCGTGGCGTAAGTTGTAGATGGGGCTAATGTGAGTTATTATTATTATTATTATTATTATTATTATTATTATTATTATTATTATTCCTAGTAATAATGGTGGTGGTAGTTATAGTTGTAGTAGTAGTGGTCGTGGTGGTGGTACCTATTGCTGTACAGTAGTTATTTTTCGCTTATTAAACTTTGTCTTTACATTTTTGTTGGCAATACCAGTACAGCTTATCATGTTTGATATTAATCCATGCTAATAAGTTATCTTAAGAGTTATTTAGTTCAACATCTTCAGGTTTGTGTCCGCCACGTCTTTTCACTTTCAAATTTTCTTCTAAACGTGATGGGAAAAAAATGGAGATTTTACAAGGATAGATACGCAATTCATATTACCTGATATTAATCATCATCATCGTCGTCGTCGTCGTCGTCGTCCTGACAAGTATTGGGCCTAATGGCCCGTTACAGTCTCAACTGTATATTAATAATTTCACTGAGTGCCAGTATTATCACTCCTTTGAACACTATGTACTAATGTTAACACTATTTTAAGCACTATACACTAATTAAAAAAGCGGTAGCTAGAATTGATACTTCATACAACACGTAAAAGTGAACTGGAAACTGGAATTTTAAACATGTGTCGAAAGCTTTACTCTTGAAATGGTAACCAAAACAAGTTACATGAGGTTAGTACAGGGACATCATTTTATTTTTACTTCAATTATTATTGTACCTGAGTTTTTGAATGTACTTCACTCCCACCCCCTCTACTAGTAAACTTCCAACCGTTCTCCACACAGAACCAAGGCCGCGTATGCAGTACTGAGTTAGTGAGTATAGTACGTTCCAGAAATATGCTCGCGTTTTCCAGTGATGAAATAAGTTTCAATATTGAATCATATTTTCGCACAGGTACTGTCATCCGTTTCCCTACGTCGCACCCCGGTTTCCCCCACCTGCTTCTGTTCGCCCCTCTGTAAAGTCTAGTATCTGGGCTGTCTTAGCTCTTTTCTGAAAACATTAATTTCTGTTAGGAACTGGACGTCTACGTAATATTATACAACTGCTTAAAATAACTTAAATAAAAGGGCCTCGTTAAGTAATTAACTGTCACGAGATCCCCCCTTCTACGACCCTGCGACAAAACCACTTGAACGGACAGTAGGTAACTTAGCATTTCTGTGTAGTTTTATCTTTTCGGATCAGGCAGAAATGAAGATTAAATTTACAGTACGTAAGGTACTCTTTTATAGATTAGTTATAGAATTATTTCAACATGAGTTACTCGTACGAAGGACGAAACTGGTAATTGGAATTAGGTAGAATAGTCTGTAGTGCGATAATATGCACAAAAGAACTGAAGCTTGTATCGAAATGAACGGCCACCATTTAAAAAAATGTGTTTAAATATCCATATTACGATTATTTTTCATTTTAACTTCTTTCTCTATATTGTATGCTGATGTGTTGTAGACAGTATAACATACACTGCATAATGAATACGTTTGCAGGGATAGCTCAATTCGTGAGTAAAAACACAAAGTGTTAATACTGTACTGTATTTTGATTAAACAAAACCTAATGAAAATTATCAAACTCAAAATTGCGATTTTCCTAGTTTACATTAATGGATGAACTACTTTTCTTCCCTCCTATATCTAGTAAAGTGATTTGTATTTTACACCAGTATCATCGAACTCCAGTCTTGGAAGGGGAGCAAGCGGTGTTTCCGGTTCTAGACCTTTAATCCAAAGATATAGCCAGGTTAATATTAAAAATGTTAGTGAAAATAAAATGATGGCCGTGTACAATGTAAATGAGTTTACAATAGCAGTGCTACCCGCCGCTACAGCATCGTATACATTGTTGTTTTTTTTTTATTGTGGGCATGTCAAAATTAGCCCCTAGCTCGACATTTTAAATTGTATTGAGATTTGCTCTCCCTCAAAAGTTTCGCTGACCTTCCAGTTACCAATACTCGCTGTGAGGGCTGCGATTTCATTAGCCCTTATATGAGGTTGAACGTATAAAACTTGTTAGCACAATCATACTTGCATTTTCGCATATCATTAATTACTTCAGGATATATATTTAGTGTCATTTAATTAATTGTCAAAAATATAAATAATGTGAAAATTATAAACCCTTACGTCCAAAAATCTGATGGGGATAAGGCCCTTTAGCTTTTAATGATGCATCGCCCCTTATATGTAGGCTTTCTAATATTCCGTGGTAAGAATAAACAAGAGTATATAGTACAGTATGTACTGGACTTCTTTTTAGTATATACTCTTGTTAGTAAGAATAAAAACGTTTGAGTACCTACTCATTTTTGATTACATACTCATAACATGGAAGCATAGTAGAATATACTCAAGTGTCCATCTTGTACAGAATATATACTCATGCTTGATAAGAATAAAAGCTAGTATATTCTCATATTTATAAGTTCGTTCTCATGTTATTCTGAGTATGGTTTGTAGCAGGCTCAATTCTGAATATCTGTTGATTTGTGTTCAGTTTAAAGTTAAATAAAAAAATGGCAGAATTTATTAACGATGTAGTACCTCATGGAAAAATATAGAAAAAGACGTGAACTTCAGAAGCCTTCAACGCTTCACAAAAGTGAATGTGAAATTGGTGAAACACGTATTTGTTATTCATAAAAAACATAACCTATAAAAATATGAATAGCTATCAAATTATGAGGTTAGATTGTATTGTTAAATATAATTAACAAGTACAGTTTATTTTGTAAAATTTGAATTGCAAAATGCAATTATTTGTAACTTTAAAAAATATATATATATATATATATATATATATATATATATAAAACTCTCTGTAATAAAAAATGGAATTAGCATAACTGGAATTCAGAAATGGATTGTAATCTCTATCCAGCATCCCGTAATGACGATTTCCCAGTACTATTTTCTTGTTTCCTGTTTATTAACGTCGCTTACCTGATTCACTCTCTTTTTCATGTTTATTTATTTATTCACTTATTTATTTACTTATTTATTTGTTTTTTAATTAGTTTATTTTATTATTTAATTCATTCACTCATTCATTCATTCATTCATTCATTCATTCATTCATTCATTCATTCATTCATTCATTCATTCACGTATTTATTTATTTATAAAAAGCAAAACCCAAACCACTACAGCATGCGGATAGCATGTGAGTCTATAAAAAAATGAGCATCACGGTGCAATGTGGTCAAAAAGGATAGGTAACACGATTACATACTAACTTTTAAACGATCAAGAAGGCTGTAGAGATGAGTATATATTCACGTTAGGTAGAATGTCTTTATTCTTACGAATATGAGTATTTCTAGTGGTTATGAGTATATAATCACAAGAAGTGCTCATACTCAAAAGTATAAACCTTGAGAAAGTACTTAAGCTTTATTCTTACTACCGATTGTGTAATTTTGACCGTACCTTGTATCGCTTTGTCTTGTTTGTTGAATCATCCAAAATGATTGTTTTCCCACTGTTGTCCTCCAGAGGATAGCACAAGATAACGTTCATCCAGGTCTCTCGACGTGATGCCGCACTCTTCCTTCACCACGCACTGTTTTCACACCAACTTCACAGTAGTTTCTGGCGGTAAGATTTCGATTGATCTTCCGGGAGTAAATAAATCCTCCATAAGCACTTCACAGGCCTAGACTTGTATAACTTGTCATGATAGCATGTTACTCGTCACTGTCAATGTGCCGCTACTGATCTCCTAGCTGAGCTGAGAACTAATGTTTTAATATATGAATGGGCCTGCTTGCGTACGTGACGAAGTTTGCGTTTTGTGTTCGATAGAAATAACTAGAAACAGGCTATGAAACGAAGGTGGATGTGAAGAAAGGCGAAGTGGTAGGAGCGTTGGAGGTGGGGGAAAGGTCTGCCGCTCTGTTCTACGGCGGTATATCGAGAGAGAAAGTTTTCTTTCTCCTCGTAACAGAAGGCAACCGTGCAACGGTCAAACAATGTTTGGCAATACAGCTACACCCTCTTCACTTAACACGCTCTGTAATAACACATTACGTGCTTCTGATATAACCTCTGTTTATTACTACTATTCGTTGCCCGGAACATCAATATCATACATATCGTAATTCAAACAGCTGAACGCTTTGTGCCACAATGACAGAAGCTTTCAGAATCCCTCTCTGACAGGTTTATCATCACTAAATTAAATTAAAACTTAACTCGAATGTAGGGTTAGCAAGAGATTTTGAGTAAATAACATTGAGGGTAGGGTAGAAAGAAGAGCACTTTTCACAGGACAACAATTGAAGGTTTTTCTTAAAAAAAAAAAGGACCGTAGTCCAAAAAATGCTAATTTGAGATATTAAGCATGTGGTGAGCGGATCGTAGCAACCATCTACTGAATTAGTTTTTAGTGGGGGGGAACACCATAGTCATATTATGTTCTAGGAGTGGAAATAAATTGTCAGTGGTTTTCATAAAATAATCATAGTCCAGAGACTTTTTTATGTCATTGTCCAGGACGATTATAGCATTTACAAATATCTGTACAGACATATGCACTGCAGCTATGAGAATATTATAGATTTATTAATTTGTCCTACAGAATAATATCTGTAATATTGACAATTAATATTTGCACTTAACTGTGGAATCCCGGCCAAACAAATCACTCAGCTGAGTGCGCTCCTAATATAATGGCAGTTGACATTGGACATATACGTCAACTTATGTCTAACTTGGAATCGGTCCACACTTGTTTGTATTATACCTATAGGTCAACTGATGAAAGATCGTTTCCGTTTGTAAATTTAATAATCTGACTGGCTATGTATTGTTTATTTTTAGTAGAGCCATCGATGTAGCTCAGTCGGCAGACTCGCTGCGCTGCTGATCCGGAGCTGCGTTCGGGCTTGGGTCGGATCCCCCTTGGATCCGAGGTTTTCCCCAGCCGTGGGACTGAAGCCGGATGGTCTATGGCATCACCTCATTTCCCCCTTTGATTTGATTACCTGGTTGGGTTTTTCCGAGGTTTTCCCCAACCAAAAGACAAATGCCGGGTAATCTTTTGGCGAATCCTCGGACCTCGCCTCATCTTTGTATAAAATTACTACACTGTAAAAATTGTAAAATATTGTAAAAATTTGTAAAAATTGTATTTGTAATATTGTAAAATTTTGACTTGTAAGTAAGTAAGTAAGTAAATCCAGATGTTTGAGTTGCGCAGGGCATGTACCACGTATGGGCTAATCCAGAAATGCATATAGAGTGTTAGTTGGGAGACAGGAGGAAAAAAGATCTTTGGGGAGGCCGAGATGTAGATGGGAGGATAATATTAAAATGGATTTGAGGGAGGTGGGATATGATGATAGAGAATGGATTAATCTTGCTCAGGATAGGGACCGATGGCGGGCTTATTATGAGGGCTGCAATGAACCTCCGGGTTCCTTAAAAGTCATTTGTAAGTAAGTAGTGAAGATTAGGAATTACTGCATTCCAATTATTTTCTTTTTTTCGTCCGTACGGACTGCATCGAAACCAGTTCGACAGACTGCGACAGTCTTACAATAAAACTCTGCGATCTGTTCAGTAATCTTCTGTCCTACATTTAAAGTTTGAGATTTCTCCTCTTTCGAAGCGATATCAAGGTCTTGATTCTGTACACAAGTTTGCTTTCAGGATGTTACCGAAATTCCACGAAAGTATTCAAAACGAAAGTGTAACTGTGATTTACGCTTCCTATTTGGCTTCTGGTATTTCCGTTGAGTGAAGAAGAAAGTGTTTTCTGGGTGTTTCAGTATGTTAGATATGCAGTAAAAGGTAAAGGTAAAGGTATCCCCGTAACATGCCATGAAGGCGCTTGGGGGGCATGGAGGTAGAGCCCCATGCTTTCCATGACCTCGGCACTAGATATGCAGTGGTGAAGATTTTTGATAATGCCACCTACCCTTATTTCCTTCATTTTGTATCTTATGTACAGTAGAACCTCGATTTTTCGTCACCCTATTAATCGATTGGTGGATTATCCGACTGTCTTTCTCTCTCTCTCGCTCTTTTTTTTTGTTGCAGAAAAAATATGAAGTACTGTCCTTATATTAGTACGATTTTTTCTACAGAGTGTTTTTTTATTATTTTTTTTTACCCTTACACACTTTCCTCTGGTTGAGGTTCTGGCTGATATGTACATCTATTATCAGGCAGTACATCTCACTTGACGATATGTCAGAGGAAGAACAATTTTTATGCTCGACCATGCCGAAATGTAGTAATTATACACCTGGTAGCAGCCCTTTAATGGACCTCATTAAAGTACACCTATTCATTAAAGTTCAGGTGTTCCAGCAATCAGAAAACACCATTGTAGCGCTATGAAAGCGCAAGTATCGATTATTCTCAGATATGCAATCGAAACACAACTAGCGAAACATCACGCAGGCTGGAAATCCAATACTGTCGCAGAAGGTTATGTTCTGTTACTATAATAATTAGCGTTAATTGTAAATAATATTCAAATAAATTCAATTTGTCATCTCGTTTTTCAATGTCTAAATCAATTTCAAGGTTATATCAAGATTAATGTTTATTTTACTCTCTAGATTATATCAAGGTCAATGAGATTTGTTTCTCGGAAAAATCAATACTTTCGCGTCTGCGCACATCTCACAATTTACGAGGTATTGCACATGGTCAGTTCCGCTCCCCAGTCAGATAAGAATAACATGAATACTTATGATTAATTTCAAGTTAGAAATATGGTCGAGCATAAAAAGTCGTATGAAACTTGCCTATAATGGTAATTAAGACGCTCGTATGAAAATTATGAAACTCGCTTGCGCTCGTTTCATAAACATACTTGCGTCTTAATTACTACCATTATAGGCTCGTTGCATAATGTACTATTATGCATCTGAAGTCTGACTAGTGTAATATGTAGCTAGTCGGCTATGTATGCAATGGAGGGGGAAGGAACTGGCCACCCTACCCCATTATCTTCTGGCCTAGTTCCCTCATAAGTGATGCCTTTTTAGCATCACTTTTGAGGTCCAGAGCTTTCTTCGGACAGTTGACTAAACAACAACCCTCATACAGTATGGTCTTCTCTTCGACGGGCCTAACTTCTGTGCTATATGTTTTCCACAGGTGCTACGAAAAAAAGTGGAAGTAACTGAGTGGTTTGAGAAAAGAGAAACTGTGATATATCTCGCATCAGAATACGAAATGGAATTACAACTTTGCACGATTTAATGGAAAACAAATATCAAGTGTATAACGTATATAAATCTACAACATGAGACCTAAACTATTCCTATCTTTTCACAGAAAGCTGTCATAAGGACTTTTCTTTGGCACTTAAAAATCCGTCATTGAAAACGAGACTTCAATTAGTGAATTTCTGATCCACTACCTGGCGTGTTAAAAACACAAGACCAAGAAGGAAATGACGAATCTGTATTATGCACTTAATTATGAAAACTTTATATGATATGGATTATCCGATTTTTTCGATTAACCGTTCACTCCATCTCCTTCATTACCACGGATAATAGGGGTTCTACTGTATAAATATTTATGAAGAAGACTGGGGCCAGGGAACAATTTTTCCTTGAAATTACGCTATGAAATGTTTCATATAAAACAATTTTATCTAAAAGGAAACAAAAACGAACAAAATTATATTAACTTTCTTTCTTTGAAATATCTCATAGAATAACACCCTGAATTTAACCTACGATTGACTCTGTTTATTACCCATGAAAGTAGACTCAAAGATCGGTCGACCATTACAAGAAATAAAAAGTAAAAGGTGTGGTTCATTCTTCTTGAGTCTGACAGCTTTCATTTATTTCTCTTTGTAATGATGACCATGGCAATTGAGGGTTTATTTTGTTTTAGTATAACACTTTTATCAAAGAAACTACTATCCAGTGAAGACAGTATTTCTTTGGATTGGTGTGCATTTTCTACATCGATTGTTGCTTGGTTTGTACACGTTTGCACGAAATGTACATCCCACCATCACCAGTGACTGCTGTTGAGGAATTCTTCGTCGTCTGTCTCATAGCACTCGAGCCTTCCGCTGATGTCTGAGAATATCCATTAACGTCTTTTGTATCTGCTTTACACACTGATTGATAAGCTTCGCATGAGTAGGGATTAAATCCTGTGACCGTTAGATTTTTTTGCATAAGAAGTGAAATAATAGCAAGTACTACTTCACGGCTGGTGGTTTTTTCGGTTGTATTTCTCATTTTCGTCTTATATTTGACAACAAATAATCATACAAACCCTCAAAGTGTTATGCCAAGGCCTATATCACTTTCCAATGATCTAGTTTAACAGACTACACATGTATGAACCTATTCGGAACTCTTGATCGTCGGTAAAAGTGAACCGGTCTTTTCTATCCGAATGCCTCTCTTATGTTCATCATGGTAAACAGCTTCTCTACTATTGAACTGTAAAAACTCAGCTGGAGTCTTAATAAACTTTCAATAGAAAAAGCAGTAATGATTTTATGCTCGACCATGCCGAAATGTAGTAATTATACACCTGGTAGCAGCCCTTTAATGGACCTCATTAAAGTACACCTACTCATTGAAATGTTCAGTTCTTCAACCAATCAGAATACGCCATTGTAGCAATATGAAAGCGCAAGTATCGATTATTCTCGGATATGCAATCGAAACACAACTAGCGAAACGTCACGGAGGCTGGAAATCCAATACTGTCGCAGAAGATTATGTTCTTTTACTATAATAATTAGCGTTAATTGTAAATAATATTCAAATAAATTCAATTTGTCATCTCGTTTTGGATGTCTAAATCAATTTCAATGTTATATCAAGATAAATGCTCATTTTACTCTCTAGATTATATCAAAATCAATCACATTTTTTTCCTCGAAAAAAATCAATACTTTCGCGTCTGCGCACATCTCACATTTTACGAGATTGCACAAGGTCAGTCACATAAGACTAATATGAATGCTTATGAATAATTTCAAGTTAGAAATATGGTCGAGCATAAAAAGTCGTGTGAAACTTGCCTATAATGGTAATTAAGACGCTCGCATGAAAATTATGAAACTCGCTTGCGCTCGTTTCTTAAACATACTCGCATCTTAATTACTACCATTATAGGCTCGTTGCATAATGCACTATTCTCTAGACATAGCTCTTTAAAATATGTGCATTATGTACAGCTCGCGCAGAAGATCTGAAAGCCTGGATGACGTCACTTGGAAGGGGGAGAGAACTGAGTGAAAACGACAAAAGTTGCGCGCTAAATATCCAATTGAAAACATTGACCTCTTATCATAGGCCGCTAGTCGAATCCTGAGCTCTGTTATCTCGTCTATTTCATCGTCATAGGTGAAATCACCACTGAGGTTTATGATAATGGCGTCTATGACGTCATGAGAAAATAACTCGCTTTCCATATAATCATTTTCAATTTATATTTAACATTTTCACAAAGAGAACACCAATTCGATTCATTTTAGAATAATAATCAGCATATCTCTGCTGAGCTTTCGAAATTAGTAGTAGTAGAGCACTTGAGACAAACATTTGCTCACCTCCGGTTGTGTATCATAATTAGGCGCTGTCCCTTTGATACTGATGCTACAGAAGTATGGAAGTTTTTATGCTGAATTGTTGCTGCAAGACTTGCTGTGCGAATGAGATGACAGAATGTGTGACTCATTTCTTCCCTCAGCTCGTTGCATCCTGATAGTGTTGTGTGCCTCGTTTTATGGTGACAACGCTGTTTAGTTCTTTTAGCACTCAGATTATTATATTATTTATGTATTTGTTATATTAAGAATTTTAGATAAGGGCGCAAATAGCCATAGTAGCTGACGCGCCCTTCTTAAACCCTACTACTACTCCTGATAGTGCTGTATTTTCAAAATTGTTTCATAATAATCCTTTCGATTATCTAAGATTATTTGAAATATATTAACATTCTATGTATTTTAGCTTAATTCTGCTACATAGTTTGTATTTCAGTGTTTAATTAATAGTTCATAGTATTTTGTTGTTTAATTCGTAAATAACTCTTGTATACATGTAGCTCTTATCTAAATCAAATTGTTGAATTCTTTGTTAGTTGATACATATGTATGTATACTTTTGCTGGTGGAGTGGAAGAGAAGGCCTTACGGCCTTAACTGTGCCAGCTAAAAATCATTATTATTATTATTATTATTATTATTATTATTATTATTATTATTATTATTATAAATTCATCTCAGACAGTTTATCCTTTTTGTCTAATATCGTATTTTTGAACTAATAATGGCCTATTAATTTTTCGTTTTCTTCCAAGAACATCCAAATTTTTTAGCAAAGTTCTAACACTAATATTGTTTCTATTAATACCAATTTAGTCCTTCAGTTTCATTCTTAATGCAGTGACTGTTGGAACGCATTTCTCGGTGATATAAAAATATACACTATCCTTCACACTATACTCATCAAATGCGTCTAGTTTCAAGACACTTCTTTTAATTTTTCTGCTCTAATCCGGCGTTTATATGAAGTACGTTTGCCTCACTCTAGTTTTCTCGTTTCTGTCTCAATTTTTTGGAGATTACCACGGACACGCCTGTAGCCTTTGCCATTCGCTCTTGAACTTTATTAGAAAAATTTTAGTTCCTTGAGAAACGTATTTAGACATAAACGCCAATACATTGTTTATAACTTCTATGATTTGACTATGAAGCTTCTTCTCTTTCATTAACGATTGTAATTTATAAACACTTAAACTAACTTCGCATGCATACGCAATTTAAAGACAAAAAGCGATTCATTACAAGCACCTACTAGGGAGCGAAAGAACGACTGACTGAAAGAGAAAAATGTTTTGCAAGTGGGCTTTACGCCTGACCAGGAACCGATGCCTGCCACTTAAATCTCAACGGTCACGAGGCTTTCAGATCCCACGGGAGCTGTAACAAGTTACAAAGTATTCAATTTAATGTTTTCCCACAAACAGTCCTTGGGTTAAGATCTTGATTTGCATACCCTTTGAGTGTTCACAACATAAGAGTTGTTTTGAATTCCTACGGCAAGTGGTAATAGATAAAAGCAGTGGAAGTATATCAACATTATAATGTGTGCTGTAACTTTTCTCTCAAGCATTATTTTGATCTTTGGAGTTGTATATGAATAGATAGATCTTCAACACAAACTTAGACGAGTACATAAACAAGCACAGGTGTGTAAATAGACGTTACTTTCTTCTCGACCTCTTTTTGAAGAGACAGTTTCGGAATGATTGTTTTTTCCGTTACGAAAACTGAGGATGGTAACAATATAAACAAGTCATGCTTCTGAAGAAACGCGTCATGAAACGTTTATTTACTCTGTTTAGAAACACGTGGCCCAAGATTTGGCGTCCTTCTCCACCAGCCCAAGCCGCCTGAGTAAATGAGCGCCAGTTCGATCAAGATGGTGTTAAGGGATTCTTCTCTTTGTCATGATTTGGAGCGCACTCAATTGAGTGACTTAGTGGCCGGGTTTCCACAGTATGTATATGCGCTGTTGGGTGAAGAATCTATGTAAAGATTAATTTTTAGTCCTACAGAATTTATCTGTTATGTTAACAAGTGTGCGCTCCTTGTAAATGGCAGTTGAATTAATATATGTCAACACTAGCCGTACCCGTGCGCTCCGCTGCACCCGTTAGAAATAAATATAAAGTAATTACATAATTAAAATAGGACATTTGATCCAGGGAACATTCGTGTTTGATAGAAGGATAAATCGTGTAATATGTTACTTAATTTAAATTGTATTTAAAATATTAAAATGCGATCGTTTTGGTCCAGAGACCACTCATTTGGTCATAAAAAATTATTTTAGGAAATACAGGAAACGAATGTACAGAATAGCCTATCAAGTTTTCTGTGCATAAGAATCTATTTTAATCTTACCTGTCCTCGATTCACTCAGAAGTTACTGTAATAACATTATAGCATTATGTCCATCTGGAGAAACTACACTTTCCAATGATGAATTAATAATTAATTATACAAATCGGTTAATTTAGCTTCCGATATTACTTCATACAAACACAGAAACATTCTGTGTAGGCTATGTTTCATAGCTTTCGATTGTTGTTGCCCAAGGCCCCTTATAGACGAAGTCATTTGTTTTTTATTTCATTACACCGCCTTAGATGGCGTTGTTATTGTAATTTTGAAACTGATTTATCTCTTTTTAAATATCAATCCTATCAAAATTTTGCATGGAATAAAACTTATCGCAATTATTTTTAAAGAAACTTTTGTTATGTAATATTTTTCATGAAAATTAATACTAAAGGAGATACTGCGATTTATTTAATTCAAACCCTCTTATAATCCCCCTTTTGAATAAAATATTTTGAATGGCATAGTCTAAATTCTAAATTACAACGAACTTAATTTATATTCCAATTTTCATATAAATTGGTTCAGCCATTATCGCGTGAAAAGGTAACAAACATACAGACACACAGACGGACAGACATACAAACAAAAATTTCAAAAAAGCGATTTTCGGTTTCAGGGTGGTTAATTATATATGTTAGGATCAATTATTTTTGGAAAATCGAAAATTACCAGAAAAATTTCGGCTACAGATTTATTATTAGTATAGATGTCAACATATATGTGGAACATGGAGTAAGGCCACAAAGGGAAAAACACTAGAGGAGGAGATTCGATCCTGTGCTGTGGATTGAACTTCGGCGTAGCTCAGTGGTTAGAGCGCTCGGTACGTAGAACCAAGAACCCGGGTACGATCCCCGGCGCCGAAGCGAATTTTTCTCCTTTAATAACTATAAATCTTACAAGCTTTCTCATTAATACAAGTTGGCACCGTTAATTTAAGTACAGCAGGGATGCGATGCTTACTATTAATTCTGAGCGCGAGCTTTTTTAAGCTCTCTCCATAAACGCGGAGCTTTTTCTACCTGAGGCACAAGGGTGTACAGCACATGCAACGTTGCAGACCATGACAGATCGCAAGCGAGATTACAACACAGATTTTAATGATAAGAAGAAGGTTCAGTTTTTATGTAATGAACATGGCGGTGAAGTACAGTGTTTAATAAGTAAAAAATATATACTATATTATTTGTAAAAAAAATGTCAAACGTAATTACGAAACACAACATAGATATAGACATTATTGTGGAGAAAAGAGAAATTGATTTCGGACAGGAAATAATGCTGAAAAATTAAGAAAATCCACGGTTTTTTGTTTTTATAATCGTAATTATATTTGAGACTGTTTTAAATGATTTAACCATATATAATTATAGTATATGGCCACACATGCGGTGCGTGAGTTGAGAGGATTTTTTTTATGCTGTTTTCTCGACTTTAAAATTTTAAGCAGTTTACTGAATGAAAAGCTCCTTGCACAACAGTTACTGTCATATTGGTCTGAAACTTCTCACAAAGATCAATTAAATGTTGATAAATAAAATTTAACTAGCATTTGTATGAAACATTAATATTAAGTTTCTTCGGGGAATATTCATATTTTGCTCTTAGATTAAATATACTGTAATGGTAAATTCATAAAGTTAAAAAAAATTATTGTGTGTCTCTATTTAGAATTTAGATTGATCTCCAAAGTTTATTAATTTTTATTTCCATAACTATGTTCAAGATTTTGAGTAAATATGAACTAAAATTTTTGAAAACTTTGACGCAAGGAGCCTTTTTAGTGACGTCAATATATAATATATTAAAAATATATAATTTAAAAAACTATTAGACCTAATGGCACCAAATTCTGTACGGATTATATAGTATTGTAGATCTGTATATATAATTTAAATTTCACAAATTTTTGGCCGAAAATTGTGGAAGTTTTAATAATCATACATATCCCCTTAAATGATTGACCCCAAAAATTACGATGGCTCTCAATAGCATAATTTAATCAGTTTGTTTTTTCGTGTTACGTGCATCTCACAAATCACTCTAAGAAAACTCATTACATAATCACGACTGGAGAGTAAGGACTACATTTCACAATCACACAAATCAATATACTCTATTTCAATCACTATTGTCATTATTATTTTGTAATAAATGCTCAAAAGTACTTAAAGATCACACACGTCCAGCAGGTAGACCTATTAGTTTCTCCTAACCAGGGATTACCGACGACAGGAATGCGAACGAAAGAATTCGATAAGGAAGAGCAGGTTATAAGATATATACGAAAATAATAAATAATAGAATGAGAAATATAACAGAAGTAATAATAAATGAAAATCAAAGTGGATTTGGAAAGGGCAGGTCGTGTATAGACAATGTATTTACGCTGAAACAACTCATAGAGAAGAGAAGGAAGAGAAAATAGAACTTAGAAACTCATATAGGATTTATAGATTTGGATAAGGCCTTCGATCGAGTTAACAGACAAAAATTATGGGAAATATTACTAATGAAAGGATACCCACTGTGCCTTGTTGAAACAATAAAGAAATTTTACGAAGATACAAATATTATTATAGACACCGGATTCAGAAGAACAGGTACAACTAAAAACAAAGACTGGGTTACGACAAGGGTGCATTTATTTTATATATATATACACACACAACATTTTAAATAAATGGAAAGCTTTAGTGAATCCAGGAATAAGAGTAGATAATAAAATATATACAAATAATCTTTTGTTTGGAGATGATTTAATCATAATACAGAAAATGAAGATGACTGACAGAAATCTTTACATGAATTAAATAAAATATGTAAATTATATGATCTAAAGATATCAGTAAAAAAAAAACAAAGACAATGGCATTTAGAGGAAAATATCCAGTGAAATCCAAAACTATTTTAGAAAATGAAAGTATAGAACAGGTGTCTAGTTTCAAATATTTGGGCTGTGATATTAGTTGCAATATGGAAAGAGATATTGATTCTAAAATAAATACATTTCAGACGGTATGTGGAACAACACAGAGAACGTTCAAAAATAAAGTTAGAAAAGGAACTAAAGTAAAATGTATAAAGTTATGGCAGTTCCACAATAATGTATGGATGTGGAAACTTGGGCTCCAACGAAAACAGAAAGAATACAAACGGCGGAGATGAGGTTCCTCAGACAAGTTAAAGGGTGTACAAAACTTGATAGAATTAGAAATGAGGATATAAGAGAAGAATTAAAAGTACAGCCTTTATTGGATAAAGTCACGAATTATAGACAAAGTGGATTGAACACATGAATGGTATGAGTAAGGAGAGATATCCATTGTTAGCAAGAAATTATCAAGCAAGAGGAAGACCTAGAAAACGTTGGGCTGATGAATTATGAACGGGCAATTGCCTAATCCTTGGGATGATGATGATGATGATGATGATGATGATGATGATGATGATGATGATGAAGAGAAGAGCAGGCGACAGGAAAGGTCACGAAATAACTTGAATGATATTCAAAGAGTACAGTCGGTACAGAAACGACATCGATAGAATCAGTCTTGCGTTGTAATAGTTACATTACGGTTTTAGTTTCAGTTCCACTGCATGTGAATACGTGTCTTGTTCCAAGTGCGTTTATTTTATTGCGTAGTGATGGAGCGTTCCCCTCGCAGAGTATCATTATTTTATTCGTAAATATAATATTGCACGCCAGTGGCGGCTCCTGCATATTTCTTAAGAGAAGGAAAGAAGTTAACAGCGCAAAATGACACCTTCTTGAGAGAAACATGCTACAAATTAGCCTACATGCATACATGTAAGACCAGGTACTGTTGGGGTTGACCTTCCCTTCTGTATAGCAATAATCTGTTTTTGTAAACTGAGTTTCCTAAATTGTCCAAAATATAATATGTTTTCACTTCCATTCATTGTTGAATAAATTAATAAACAAATTAACATTTACAAGGAAATTCACAACCTCGCAGCATTTTCACACACACTACAGCATCACACGTGTTGGAAGAGACCAGCTACTAACACGGAACCGGAACCGTTTTACAGAAATGAGAATGAGAAATAATCTGTTAGGGAAGCGAGAAAACTGCACCCACCCACGTGGTCTGTGTTGTCACATGTACATTTTACAAGTTAGGTACCGGTATCACATGCTTTTGAAGAATGTCAGTTCTTGTAAAAAGTCATACTACCATTATTATTCAAAGTTGCCGATGGCCGATTAATTTTTATGTTAAAAATAATTTAGTTTGCAGTACCTTCAATTTCAAATATATTTGTATAAAACTGACAAAACTTGTCTAGTAGACAATGAATGAAAATGAATTTCAGAGTTCAAAAAGATCTGCGATACTAACTTAGAACTACTTCCTCTTTGTTTTATATTAATCCAACTTCAACTTTCAGATATCCTCGAAAGTTTCATACCATGAATATAGCTTATATAAAGTGCAATGAATATATTTTATTTTATAATTTTAAAAAAGTTTATATGGTGTCTTTCATAGCTTTGCGTTAAAACTGTTTTTATTGTGTCTCCTCCTAGATGTGGTTGAATGCAGCATCGTTAGATGGCAGCGATAGCGAGCTTGCTGCACGACCAGTCGGTTTCTATTTCCGCCCATGACTAATTCAGAGGAGGATCTCCTCCTCTCCCGTTCATTTACTTGCTTTAAAACTCTGCTTCTTTCTCTGGCCGCTAGCGCGCTGTTGTCTGTGTGTATTAACTGCAGTAAAGGAGGAATGGATTGACATTCCTCCACACAAACAATCTCGTATCCTTCTCACAGTTTTCTAGTAGCACATGAGTGCGCGTCGTTAAAAACTCGATCAACCGAGGTTTTCTTAGCTGTGAACTTAAAATTATCGGATCTTCCTCGAATTTCAAAGCATATATTTCATTTTGGTATTTACTTTCAAAGAAGAAAAATGTGAGGAGGACGTTCCTCCTTCCCCTCCCCCGAGGAACCGCCACTGTTGCACCTTTAATTCCTTCGAATTTTTCTCTTGCTATGCTCTTCAGTTCCACAGGCGATGTCCCCATCAGTTCATCTCCTTGGAAGAGGAAGACTTCATGTTCGTATACCTCTCACTTCCTCGGCGTGCCTACACACGGAAAACAGACAGTAACACCACCACTGTTTTTCGGTAATCGTTCCTTGCGCGAGCTATAGCAGTCTAACCACTACCTTACCACAAGGACGCTGTGGAATTTGCCACGAAGACTGTCTTGTTTATTGTATTTGGAAGCTACGCGGAGACGTGAACCACATTCACTTGTACAGGACTGACAAAAACACTGCTCAAGGGGCAATTTGATCAAATGTACACTTCTGTTGAAGCATCTCACAGCATTAACCAATACTATTGGAAGGAATTTACTAAAATTAGTAGGACTTCATATTGTACACGATGTCTGGCTTAAACCGTTTATTTTTGCTCAGACAGCCCAAGAAACAGTCGAGACATGGGAGGTATTTAATGGTTTCGTAGGCGGAATAAAGGGGTATAACGTTCATTGACATAACCACGTGAATGTGGCACGAATTTTAATCTTCTTATGATAATTTTATTTTTAACACTTGCTGTCAATCTGTTATGTTATTATTTATTTTTCTTTCTCCTCTCCAACGTTTATTCCAGTCTTGAATATTATTTAATCGAGTCATTTGCTCTTCTTATATTTTCTACAATATATTTCTTAGTTTGAAAGTTATTTTCAATCCTTCAAATAAGTTTGTTTTGTTTCATTCGGAATAAGCAAAGAACAGACAGCGCAGCATTTTAACACAATCTGAATATGTTACGTCTAATGACACTGCCATGAAAGTGTCGAAACCTGCGTAGACCAAGAAAAAAGTTCGAATCAAACTGCGACAATCCACATTTGGTTTAGGTTAAGCTAAGACATACGGAGATCGATAACAACCCGCATGGAGTTGGACGATGTCGACGTAGTTAGCTTGCAGAAACTTTTATATTTAATTATTTCTCGCTATCTTTCGCTTTTGGCGGCCGGGTAGCTCAGTTGGTAGAGCAGCTGGCTACGGACTGGAAAGGTCCGGGGTTCGATCCCAGGTGGTGGCAGGATTTTTCTCGTTGCCAAACTTTCAGAACGGCCCCGAGGTTCACTCAGCCTCCTATAAAATTGAGTACCGGGTCTTTCCCGGGGGTAAAAGGCGGTCAGAGCGTGGTGCCGACCACACCACCTCATTTTAGTGCCGAGGTCACGGAAAGCATAGGGCTCTACCTCCATGCCCCCCAAGTGCCTTCATGGCATGTTACGGGGATACCTTTACCTTTTTTTATCTTTCGCTTTTGCTGTTATGAGCTTCAGAGATTTGAGCCGTGAATGCTTAATTATGGCTGAATTCGAGCTTTTATAGCCACTGCTGTGGAACATTCTGGTTCATTTGATGTTGCGATGAATTGCGTATTTCCATTTTAAAGTAGTATTCTAGAATCACCTGGAATCGAAGTTCGAAATTAAAAGTACGAAAGGAAAGACCTAGTATCGAACTCCCCTCAGGCAGTCGAAACATTCATATGAACATATTACTCTAGCTAAAAGCTTATTATAAGACGCAACGTATGAATTAATATACAATATCAGTCATTTCGTCGAATCTATGTCTATTTATTATTTCAGCTGTTTTCAATCGTTACTTAAACTAAAATACCAACACAAAGTGTCTTAGTCCTCAGTCGTTTAAAATTAGGTTGTTTAGAAATATTTTAAATGCACAGAATTAGTTTTTTTGGGGGTATAATTTTTATTTATTTATTAGATTATTATTATTATTATTATTATTATTATTATTATTATTTTTTAAATAATCAATATTTTTTTCATTAAACTAATATCTAGGTAATTGTCATTATTTCAATGTAACCCATGCTGATTAGCCTATACTAATTATTGTAGGCCTACTATATTTTATGTGTGTGATTATATTCATATGTATTATTATTATTATTATTATTATTATTATTATTATTAATACGAATTTCGAATACTCTCTGATCCATTTAATATTTGTGGTTACATCAGCTTCTTGTCTATGCAGATGACGTGAATATGTTAGGAGAAAATACACAAACGGTTAGGAAAACACGGAAATTTTACTTGAAGCAAGTAAAGCGATCGGTTTGGAAGTAAATCCCGAAAAAGACAAAGTATATGATTATGTCTCGTGACGGGAATATTGTACGAAATGGAAATATAAATATTGGAGATTTATCCTTCAAAGAGGTGGAAAATTCAAATATCTTGGAGCAACAGTAACAAATATAAATGACACTCGGGAGGAAATTAAACGCAGAATAAATATGGGAAATGCGTGTTATTATTCGGTTGAGAAGCTCTTATCATCCAGTCTGCTGTCCAAAATCTGAAAGTTAGAATTTATAAAACAGTTATATTACCGGTTCTTCTGTATGGTTGTGAAACTTGGACTCTCACTCTGAGAGAGGAACATAGGTTCAGGTGTTCGAGAATAAGGTGCTTAGGAAAATATTTGGGGCTAAGGGATGAAGTTACAGGAGAATGGAGAAAGTTACACAACACAGAACTGCACGCATTGTATTCTTCACCTGACATAATTAGGGAACTTGAAATCGAGACGTTTGAGATGGGCAGGGCATGTAGCACGTATGGGCGAACCCAGAAATGCATATAGAGTTTAGTTGGGAGACCGGAGGTAAAAAAGACCTTTAGGGAGGCCGAGACGTAGATGGGAGGATAATATTAAAATGGATTTGAGGGAGGTGGGGTATGATGATAGAGACTGGCTTAATCTTGCACAGGATAGGGACCGATGGCGGGCTTATGTGAGGGCGGCAATGAACCTTCGGTTCCTTAAAAGCCATTTGTAAGTAAGTAAGTAAAGTGTGCCCCAGGGATCAACTTTAGGACCTCTTCTATTTTTAATCTTCATTGACGACATTTGCAAAAGAATAAGTTCTGACGATCTATTATTTGCTGACGATCTTAAAATTTTTCGTAAAATCAATAGTGTTGCCGACTGTCAATTTCTTCAGGTTGACATTAATTCAACTAATTGGTCAGTTGATAACGGGATTGTGATTAATGAATCCAAAACTTACGTAATATCATTTTCAAGGAAAACCTCTACACTAAAATATAACTATCATCTAAAAAATGTATTAATTAACAGAAAAGATTGTATTTGAGACCTCAGTGTATTAATTGACAATAAATTATATTTTCACAACCACATTCATTATATTTATAACCATGCAATACGAATGTTAGGAATTATTCGGTCAAATACTTATTTTTTTTCAACACCTGACTCTCTTTCAATACTATACTATACATTAGTGAGATCGAAACTCGAATATGCATCTGTAGTTTGGAACTATTACTAGTTCTGATTCGGCAAAACTGGAAAATATTAAGAGGAAATTTATTTCATTATGTTCGTACAGATTCCTGCCTAATAACTCTGGATATAACTATGATAAAAATGCGAGCACTTTAAATGTCGAAGCCTGTACGCCAGACGTCATGATCTCGATTACTTATTCTTATGTAAGGTCCTTAAAGGTGACATTAATTGTCAATCTTTCTTAAACAGTGTTAGCCTTCGTATTCCTATGAAGGACATGAGACATCACAAACTCTTCTATATTAGAAATTCTAAATCTTCCTCGCCGGTCTGCAGATGTATTAAACATGCTAACTTACATGTAGGCGATTTCGATCCATTCAATGTATAGAAGTATTAGGACATGGCAATGTCTTTGCTTATATTATTTGCATAATCCTTATACACAAATTGGTAGTAAGAATCAACTCACTCCTTTCCCTAATATTTTATAGTATTAATTCTTGTTGTTTAATTATTGTAATCTATGTTCTTTATTTTGTTGTTTACTCAATTATTTAATTTGTACCATAGTTGTTCATTATTATATTAGTTGTTTCACTGTGCTGGACTTTTATTAGTCATTGGTTGTTGTCCAGCAATAAATATCAATAAATAAATAAATAAATAAATATATTATTATTATTATTATTATTATTATTATTATTTTAGTTACTACTTGTATACCAGAATGTATTTTGCTGTTTGTGATTATGTATTCAATCTCTCTTTTTATTTTTATATTATTATTATTATTATTATTATTATTATTATTATTATTATTATTATTATTATTTTAGTTACTACTTGTATACCAGAATGTATTTTGCTGTTTGTGATTATGTATTCAATCTCTCTTTTTTATTTTTATATTATTATTATTATTATTATTATTATTATTATTATTATTATTTTAGTTACTACTTGTATACCAGAATGTATTTTGCTGTTTGTGATTATGTATTCAATCTCTCTTTTTATTTTTATATTATTATTATTATTATTATTATTATTATTATTATTTTAGTTACTACTTGTATACCAGAATGTATTTTGCTGTTTGTGATTATGTATTCAATCTCTCTTTTTATTTTTTTTATTATTATTATTATTATTATTATTATTATTATTTTAGTTACTACTTGTATACCAGAATGTATTTTGCTGTTTGTGATTATGTATTCACTCTCTCTTTTTTATTTTTATATTATTATTATTATTATTATTATTATTATTATTATTATTATTATTATAAGTTAATATTTGTATACCGATATGTGCTTTGATCCTGGTTGAGTGGAAGAGAAGTCCTGATGGCCTTAACTCTGCCAGGGAAAATAAAACTATTATTATTAAAAGTGAGAGAATTGCAGCAACGAAACCCTAGTCCTGTTGTTCGTGATGCCTAAAGGAATTTATGAAAGGCTTAAGTGACACTCTGTATAAGTTAACTTTTGCTAATTAAATGAAGTCATAATTCTGTAATTAGATTTATAAAACTCTGCTTCTATATTCATCGCCTTCTTCTTCTTCTTCTTCTTCTTCTTCTTCTTCTTAAAGCATTGTGCCTTTTCGCGTGTGAAGTCGTCTTTATTGTAAAGGATTACTATCGTGTGTCAGAAAGCCATCTGCTTGAGAGACACTTCTAGTCCTTATCAGAATGAAATAAATGTCCGTTTTCTTGCCAAGAATGAAATAGAACCCGCGTTCCCTACGTTACTACGGAGAATAATATCCGCCGTCTCTTTTGTACCAAGAGAAATAGTGTATTTTCTACTTAAATTATGCACTGTAGTATACAAATAAAAATGAAGCGAAATTCTTTAATTGCTTAATTTTTAGTTCTGTGAAAAATTAATATTCTCTGTTCTAGGTCTTCCGCTCTTTTGGCGGAGGGTTCTCCAGTGTTTCTAACAACGTTATGTAAATTGCTGATGTAATATCTTTATTTAATGATGTGAATCATTGTTTAGAAACAAGGAAGCTGTAGGTAGGTTGTCATTCGTGTCATGCAGAAAGCGCTCCTTTTCCCCAACTGCACTGGTGTAATTATCAGCACGTTATTTGCTCTCGTGTCGAGTTTGTGTTTAGTATTTGTAACTGCTAAGAATCATGTCGGCGTTACACAATGTTTAAATCTTTAATTTCATAATCGCAGATAAATCCGTTGACACTTTGTGGTACTGGCAGGCTGCGTTAAGGAAAACAGTGCAGTTCTATACAGTCGCATTATCAGAAGATTTCTTGTATGCAGATATCTTGCGTGATTATTTCCGTAAATATCCTTGACAGTGTGAAGTTTCACATAAACATACAAGCACTTTCAACATAACGTTTAATCAGAGATGGGCATCGTGCCTCACTTGAGAATTTGTGCCTCTCTGACCTTCACAGAGCTTATCGCTCTGAGTGACATCATCTTCACAGTCCCCGTTCCTCCCTCACGTAGCTGCTAGGCGTGGGCAGATTCTGTATCACTTCCATAAGCAATATCAGTGGTGGCATAATGGCACATACATCGTATGTTCTGCCCTTCTAAACAGCAAAAAACTCTTCCTCCCATTTGTCATGAAATAATCGTTTTCTAACGCGTACACACTGCTTTGATAATGTCATTATGCCACAACTGATATTGCTTATGAAACTGATATAGAACCTGCCCATTCTAGCAGCTCGGAGGGAGGAACGGGGACTGTGAAGGTGATGTCACTCAGAGCGATAAGCTTTGTGAAGGTCAGTGAGGCACAAATTCTCAAGTGAGACTCGATGCCCATCTCTGCTCTAATTTAACAAGGGGGAAACACATTGATTATATTTGTACACCGTTATCAACAATTTTATACAGGACTTTCATTTCAAAACTTCCCAGTCTAAATAATTATTTAAATTGAATTCAATTAAAAAAAAACACGTCAATTTAGATATTGAGGGGGAAGTCTAAAACCAGGCTTAATTGCATTTTAGTTTTCACCCCCCACCTCCAGTCTCCCGCACTTTGAAATTTCAAGTCGGACCCCTATATTTTTATACTTAAATAAGCAAGAGCATTCAATTATTTATACACCTCATACATTTGTTTTCACATCTTTTGTTTTATATCGTAGCCTGGCAACCTGGATTGTTGTTATTGTTGATTAGAGCTGAAGAGAATAAAGCTACAAAAACTAATTGAGCATTTCTTGTAATAGTTGTGTTTGTGTATTACATTATTTTAAAAGAGAGAACATAAATCATCCGTATTGATTAAATTTAGGGAATTACACAAAATAAGCTGTGTTTTCATCCTCCAATCAACTGATAAATATAGGTTGCCAGACGATGATAGATGCGATAATGGCTGATATCTCGGTTCACCAATAAATATAAAGTACTGGATCACTATTGTGATTCACGCGACCAGTGGAGGGTTAAGAAACAGTTTAGAGTTTAACAGCCGTTAAATGTTGTAGCAATACTTGCAGAAAGTGGCCATAACTCTGTTGAACATTGTCGACCACTTTTTCATTCAGTTACAGATATTAACAGTTACGTATACGATATAGTACTTTATAGTTGACAGAATATCGACAGTTACTCGTTAATTTCTAATATTCATGATCATGAAATTATAAATACAGAACAAATCAATATTCCATATTATATATAACAAAAATCTAACTCAAATTTTTCTGTTATTGGGATAAGATTATAACTTTCCCGTCAATATTAGGCCTACATTTATCTGTCAAAAGTTTTAAATCAAGATTACATAATTGGTTGTCTAAAAATCCTTTTTACTCTGTTGGAAAGTTTCTAAAGTATAAATTCGGATGAAATTATTTTTTAATTAGTAAATTCAGTTATGTTTCGTTACTTTTAATATTAGTGCAGCTTTTTAAATGTATTCTGTGTACGATTGTATTGATGCAATTGTTTTAGTTACTAAATTTAGTTATATTTTGTTTATTATCATAGATTTCCTGTCAAACCCATGACAAGACAACTCGGCCCAGAGGTGGCGAGAGGTTAAAGCTCCCACCTTTACAAGCAATCGGCATTAATGGCAGTAGGGATGTCAGTCCTACGTGCCCGCCGCCTCTACCCCCAAGGAAATGCCCATGGTACTCATTTCTGTTAGAGGCTGAGTAGAGCCTACAGTCATAGAGCGCCTGGAAGGATTAGATGAATGAAAAAAATCCATGACCCCGTCGGGAATCGAACCCGCGACCTTCCGGCTTAAGCGCGACTCTACCGGTCGCCCTTTTATAGTAGTTTAGTTTTCTTAATCGAATCGTTGATTTCAAAAAACAACCTATAAGCCATTTTGTGCTATTTTCCTTTGTTTTCGGTATTTTTTTAAGAGCAATTTCAGTAGCGAACCTCCTTAAGACTATACACTTAAGTTCTCAATGATCGTGCAATTACGTATTTAAAGAAAGGAAGGTGTACTTCTTGCAGAAGCAAATTAAACAAGATAGTGCGTCCAAAACGTTATATTTTAATACTGACTGGTAGACGGTCCGATCTCTTTTGACGGAATCCATAAGTATTGGAGTTCACCTAGCTTGCAGAAGTTAACTGAGACGTTTAGTTGGAAAATCAGATACATCACTAAAACATAGTCTTTCAGTATGAAGGAAAAACGTATATCTCCTATACACCTAGAGGTAAAATTTTAATACTTGGAGAATACGTTTGTTATGGAATATTGTAATTTTTCCATAACGTATGGCAGTGACATTATTGCATAATTAGTAGATAATAGAGAAAATGTATTTGATGTATCTGGTTTTGAAAATTGTTCTGTGATCTATCTGGGTTTGCAGATGAATAAAAGGACTTATCTTGGTTTGAAAGCAAGAAACCATTGTTATATATTATTTTAAGCTTACTGTTTCATCACAAAATAAATTAAATTATTATTAAACAACCTATTTCACAGGTATGGTCACACATTTTCTTCTTCATTCTTAGAAGAAATATGATTTTCACCCAAGCTTTCCAGTCTGTTAACAATACGTGCATAATAGCTAATGTTTGAATTGAAGTGATTTCCAGTCATTGCCAGTTTTGTCAGCAAACCAATTATACAGGGACATCATTTTATTTTTACTTGCATTTTTATTGTACCTGCATTTCTGAATGTACTTCACTCCCAACCCTTCACTAATGTCCTTGCTCCCGTCAGACACACAAACTTACGGCCGCTGTTGCATTCGAAGTCTTCAAGCACTGAAGTAAACACTGCAGTGTATAGTGTGTTTCATAAATATGATTGCGTTTTCTATAGAAGAAAGAACCTATATTAATAATATCGTACTAAAAATTATATTCAAGAAACGATAAATTCAATTTCAGAGAATATGCTTCAAAATGTTTTTAATAATATGCGTAAAGAATTGAAGCCTCCATTGTAATGAACGGCAACCATTTTCAGCAACTTGTTTAAAAATTCAGATTAGCTTTTTTTGAATTGAGGTGGCTAGAAGCAAAGGAATGCTAGTGACATTTGTAATAACATGAGTTAAGTGCATCCAGTGTAAGCAAAAGTATCTAGAATTTTAGTGGCAAAGGGATATTTTAATCGCATCACACATTAAAATTTAAATAAAAATTTCACCGATTTTACGAAAGCTTAAATATTTAAAACCCCATTTTCTCAAAAGTAACTTAAGTGCACTTACAGCCCTTTACATATGAGCCCCTCAATTTAAATGCACTCTCTATATTGTATGTTAACATCAATAATTAATATGCTAAATAAAGTAGACATTACATAACGAACATAGCCGCCTGAGAAGTTGAGTTTTGAAAAAAAAATGTTACTACTGTACTGTATTTTGATAAATTCCGTAAAAGTAATGATCAAACTGAAAATCGTAATATCGTATTTCCTACAACATAAATGGATACACTAGTTTTCTCTGCTCCTATACCTAGTAAAATGATTTGTTTACATATTGCACTAGTAACATCAAACTCCTGTAATGGAAGGGGGCAACAGTGTTTCCGAGTATAGCCAGGTTAATGTTAAAAATGTTGGTAAAAATAAAGTGACATCCCTGTATAATTTATTTGTACTCCTGGCAGCATTATGCTTGGTGATCCAATATTTATAATTTTTTGTTCTTGTAACAAATACTCTTGTATTGACCAGACTCACTTCTGTAGTGAACTTCACCTTTCACTAAGACGTCATCGTTCTTCTTGTTCGACTGCAAGAAAAACCTTTACGTGGAAAGTTCCACTGAGCTGGTGGCCGCAGTATATATGAAACAGTTTTTTTCCAGTCATATGTTTTATCCGACAAAGTTATGACTGTTCCAAAATTAGAGAAAATATCTGTTTACTCGTTAGAGCTAATGATGACATCTTGCAGCTTTTCTTTCAGCTGTTTCTGCGCGGAAACTATACTGATGCTCAATGAACGTGTGCGCAAATTCTTGATGTATCTGAAACAAACTCACATGACTTATCTGGATTTGCAACCAATACTATTCTTTCATCATACAAATCCATGTGATGTATCTGGTTTTGGAGCATAATAGTGCTATAGCAGTTGTAGAATCGTATGAAGAAGGATTCATAGCATTAACTCATTTTCGAAAAAAGTGATGTATCTGATTTTGCGACTACACGCCTCAACAGTGATCCACAAAAGAGTTTTAACGGAAATCTTGATAATCCATCTATTGCTTTCCAGATTGTAGTTACTCGACATTAATGCCTCCTGCAATTTTGCTGTTAACCGATTGAAATCCTTGAACTCAGTTTTTGTAGTGTCAATATTGCGCTATTGGACTAGATATGTATACAGCCGAATGCCCAGCGGCGCTTGTGTAACGGTCATTATCATGCCGAGTTAATAGCTAATTTGATCAATTTTTATATCTTTGTTTTTTGTTCTCAATTGTTTGTTCTGTTCCAGTTTCACTCGGACTGCAGTTTATTTGTTTTTGTTCTCAAATTGTTTGTTCTGTTCCAGTTTTCACTCGCCCGCCATTGGTCCCAGTTTTGTATTCTCTACCATCTTATACTTCCCTCAAATCCATTTTAATATTATCTTCCCATCTACGTCTCGGCCTCCCAAAGGCCTTTTCCTTCCGGCCTACTAACACTCTGTATGCATTTCTGGATTCGCCCTTACGTGCTATATGCCCTTCCCATCTACTGGATTTTTGGTCCTATCGTGAGCAAACCATTCTCTATCATCATATCCCACCTCCCTCAAATCCATTTTAATATTATCTTCCCATCCGTTGGCCTCCCCAAAGGTGGGCACTCTATATGCATTTCTGGAATGCTACATGCCCTTCTCTATCTCAAATCATTTCCCTATCGTGAGCAAGATTAATCCATTCTCTATCATCATATCCCACCTCCCTCAAATTTTAATATTATCTTCCCATCTACGTCTCGGCCTCCCAAAAGGTCTTTTTCCCTCCGGCCTCCCAACTAACACTCTGTATGCATTTCTGGATTCGCCCATACGTGCTATATGCCCTTCCCATCTCAAACGTCTGGATTTAAATTGGTCCCTATCGTGAGCAAGATTAATCCATTCTCTATCATCATATCCCACCTCCCTCAAATCCATTTTAATATTATCTTCCCATCTACGTCTCGGCCTCCCAAAGGCCTTTTTCCCCTCCAGCCTCCCAACTAACACTCTATATGCATTTCTGGATTCGCCCATGCGTGCTACATGCCCTTCCTATCTCAAACGTCTATTTTAAATTGGTCCCTATCTGAGCAAGATTAATCCATTCTCTATCATCATATCCCACCTCCCTCAAATCCATTTTAATATTATCTTCCCATCTACGTCTCGGCCTCAAAGGTCGTCTCCGGCCTCCCAATTAACACTCTGTATGAATTTCTGGATTCGCCCATGCGTGCTACATGCCCTTCCCATCTCAAACGTCTGGATTTAAATTGGTCCCTATCGTGAGCAAGATTAATCCATTCTCTATCATCATATCCCACCTCCCTCAAATCCATTTTAATATTATCTTCCCATCCACGTCTCGGCCTCCCCAAAGATCCTTTTTCCCCTCGGCCTCCCAACTAACACTCTATATGCAAAGGCTACATGCCCTTCCCATCTCAAACGTCTGGATTTAAATTGGTCCCTATCGTGAGCAAGATTAATCCATTCTCATCATCATATCCCACCTCCCTCAAATCCATTTTAATATTATCTTCCCATCTACGTCTCGGCCTCCCCAAAGGTCTTTTTCCTCCGGCCTCCCAACTAACCTCTATATGCATTTCTGGATTACATGCCCTTCCCATCTCAAACGTCTGGATTTAAATTGGTCCCTATCGTGAGCAAGATTAATCCATTCTCTATCATCATATCCCACCTCCCTCAAATCCATTTAATATTATCTTCCCATTCTCGTCTCTCCCCAAAGGGCCTCCCCCTAACAAATTTCTGGGCCGTTTTTCCCTCAAACGTCTGGATTTAAATTGGTCCTATCGTGAGCAAGATTAATCCATTCTCATCATCATATCCCACCTCCCTCAAATCCATTTTAATATTATCTTCCCATCTACGTCTGCCTCCCCAAAGATCCTTTTTCCTCCGGCCTCCCAACTAACACTCTATATGCATTTCTGGATTCGCCCATGCGTTACATGCCCTTCCATCTCAAACGTCTGGATTTAAATTGGTCCCTATCGTGAGCAAGATTAATCCATTCTCTATCATCATATCCCACCTCCCTCAAATCCATTTTTAATATCGGCCTCCCAAAGGTCTTTTCCCTCCGGCCTCCCAACTAACATCTATATGCATTTTCTGGTCATCGTGCCTGCCCTTCTATCTCCGTCAAAGGCAAGATTAATCTATTCTCTATAATCATATCCACCTCCCTCAAATCCATTTTAATATTATCTTCCATCTACGTCTCGGCCTCCCAAAAAGGCCTTTTTCCCCGGCCTCCCAACTAACACTCTATATGCATTTCTGGATTCGCCCATGCGTGCTACATGCCCTTCCATCTCAAACGTCTGGATTTAAATTGGTCCCTATCGTGAGCAAGATTAATCCATTCTCTATCATCATATCCCACCTCCCTCAAATCCATTTTAATATTATCTTCCCATCCCAACTAACACTCGTCTCGGCCTCCCCAAAAAAATTGGTCCCCGTGAGCAAGATTTTCATTCTCTATCATCATATCCCCCTCCCAACTCAAACATCTTCATCTATGCATTTCTGGATTCGCCCATGCGTGCTATATGCCCTTCCCATCTCAAACGTCTGGATTTAAATTGGTCCCTATCGTGAGCAAGATTAATCCATTCTCTATCATCATATCCCACCTCCCTCAAATCCATTTAATATTATCTTCCCATCTACGTCTCGGCCTCCCAAAGGCCTTTTTCCTCCAGCCTCCCAACTAACACTCTGTATGCATTTCTGGAGATACGTGCTATGCCCTTCCATCTCAAACGTCTGGATTTAAATTGGTCCTATCGTGAGCAAAGATTAATCCAGTCTCTATCATCCCACCTCCTCAAGTCCATTTTAATATTATCTTCCATCTACACGTCTCGGCCTCCCCAAAGGTCCCTTTTTCCCTCGGCCTCCCAACTAAGACTCTATATGCATTTCTGGATTCGTCCATACGTGCTACATGCCCTGCCCATCTCAAACGTCTGGATTTAATGTTCCTAATACAATGATGAAGAATACAATGCGTGCAGTTCTGTGTTATGTAACTTTCTCCATTCTCCTGTAACTTCATCCCGCTTAGCCCCAAATATTTTCCTAAGCACCTTATTCTCAAGCACCCTTAATCTCTGTTCCTCTCTCAACTAAGTGCATTTCTGGAGTCCAAGTTTCACAACCATACAGAACAACCGGTAATATAACTGTTTTGTAACTGAGTTGTCCTGGGTAGCTTAGTCTGTAGAGCATTCGTGCGCTAAGCGAAGGGTCCCGAGATCGATACCCGGCCCCGGAACATTTTTTCTTTTGAAATTATTTAAACCTGCTTCACAGGGAGCTACTACCTGAAAGCCAGATTTGCATAGACAGTGTTATTAACAATAAGAAAAGTACTCTCAGGCTCTGATGCTTGTACAGCTGTCAAAAAAAAAAGTGGCCGCACTCGTGAACAGCGAATATTTTCAAAGTCCACTTCTGGTCGCGGCGATGTTACACGATGCATGTGCTTGTACAAGCAGTTCCGGAACTATGAGAGTCTTCCATATCTACGCCTCGTGGACCAGTGGTAGAGTGCTTGTTTAATGATTCAAAGGTCGTGGGTTCGGGCCTTCTTCAAGTTTTCATTTTATTTTTTAATCTTTCTTTAGGGATGTAAATGATATTCAAATTATCATTTATATCCAGTTATCGTTCTTTATGGATATCACGTTATTTATATTTTGTTATCGTTCTTTAGAGATATGAACAAAATTCAGGTCATCATTTGTATTCTGTTATCGTATTATAAGGATATGAATAATAATTATTATTGTATTTCCAATGGGGTTAGCCGTATTTTACATATGTATGTTAGAGCTATAGTTTTATACACAAAAAGATAATCATAAAGAGAAATGGAAAAGAAAATTAAATTAGCTTACGCGATGTAAACAAAACATAAACAATCCGTAAATTAGGCATTGCGATTGCAAAACAAATATCAGGTATCAATTTGTAACATAAAAAACATTAACAACACACATACGTAACACTTCTATAACACAAATATGCAGCTTTCCGTACCATACATCATAAATTAATACACAATAGTCACACAAACACAATCAAACCATAATTACGACATTGCGACGACATCAAGCATCACATAACTGACTCACATACATAACAAATCAAGCATCCGTTACAACACATACACTTCAACATAGTAACCACACTTTTAAAAGTTACAAATTTGGCTCCAAGAAGAATAAATAGGACACTGTTACTAATTACTATTCTTCTACAATTCCTTAAATACATCTGTAATAAATCTGTGAAATTCCGATATGAATAATATTCACGTTTTTATATTGTTATCGTTCTTTAGCGATATAAATAATATTCAAGTTATCATTTATATTCTGTTTTCCTTCATTAGCATTATAAAACAATATTCAAGTTATTTATATTGTTATTGTTCTTTCGCAATATATTAATTAAACAAACCGATATTTATCATTTATATTCTGTTATCGTTCTTTAGTGAGACTGTATAAATAATATTCAAGTTATTTATATTGTAATCGTTCTTTAGCGATATAAATAACATAAATTTAATATTAGGTTTGGAAAAATCCAGTTGCATAATACTGGTATTACTTTTTCTTTTTGTATTATTACATTATACTATCTTGAACCACAATAAAATGAAAAGGAGTAACGAGGAATTGAACCTGAGACGTTGACATCTAAATTCCGACGTTCGTCCGCTGAGCTACGAGAGCAAAAGTGTGGAAACATTTTTGGAAAAATTGGCCCAATCACACTCTAAGATCTTCTGATGATTCGTAGAAGCTAGTCCAGGATGCGGGGGCAAAGGCTAATTGAGATTTCCCGGTCTCTGACCGGGTCAAACATCCTGATAGAATTAATATTTAACCCTTGCCGTGACTTTCGGTGAAGTCCGGAGGGCCCAATTAGTCAAATCCACTCTCCTCATCTCCACGCTTGGGCCCCTTGGAATTTAATAAAATGCGAAAGAGATTGTGGTGTGCGGAAAGCAACGGGATGTTACCGCATTTAGGCCTATCCTTCCTAAGAAAACTGCAAACATGAACAAAGGAAGCTTTTAATAGAAGAAGAAGGATCTTCTGCGGACCTCTGGAAAAGAACTAAGGAAGAGACTAGTGAAGTGCTTTGTGTGGAGTGTGGCATTGTATGGGAAGGAACATGGACATTACGACGAAATGAAGAGAAACGAATTGAAGCATTTGAAATGTGGATGTGGAGAAGAGCGGTGCGTGTAAAGTGGACAGACAGAATAAGAAATAAAATTGTGTTTGAAAAAGTGAGTGAAGAAAGAATGATGCTGAAACTGATTAGAAAGAGAAAAAGGAATTGGTTGGGTCTCTGGTTGAAAAGAATAATGGACGACATTAGGATATGTGGATCATATGTGGAGACTAAGAGGAAGGCAGAAAATAGGAAAGATTGGAGATTGCTGGGTTTGCAGTTAAAGACCTGCCCATGGACAGAACATTTATGTGTGTATGTTCAGAATGCCTGGAATATCGTGTCTAAGAACAGTCGCTATTTGCAAAGACTAGTCAATTCCATGCCCACTCGACTGCAAGATGATCGAGATAAGAGGAAGATAGACTAAATATTGAATTGTGGCTTTTGTTTTGTTTTTGAACGCTTAATTGTTTGAATATTTTAAGGCCGACGCCAGTAAATTTGTTATGTTTATGCCACGAAAGATATTTTATTGAGAATAAAATCTTTTTCTTTCCATTTGCAGCCACAATATCATAATGGTAATGATAAAGTCATGGCATAATATATTAATGAACCTGATGTTAATTACTAAAATAATCATAAAGAAAAAGGAGCCATTATGTCTAGTTTGTCTCTCTCAAAAACAGAACAAAAAGGACATAAAAGCACGAGGTTGTAGTCGAACGCAGGACCTCATGAATAAGACGCCTGAATGCTACCATTATGCTATCGATTAACACACAGTATACTTCAATTATAACTGTAGATATCAGGCAACGTGGTCCAACAACATGTAACATCGCCTGTCTCCGAATTGTAGCGAAGATACCCGAAGGGAACTTTGATACAGGAGAGCGGCCACTTTTCTTTTGACAGCTGTACATTCACGTTTCTTGTTGTTACTCTTCAAGATACTCAACTTTAATACTTGGATGAATGAATCAATGAATAAATCAAGTAATGAATCAATCAATTAATGAATAAACCAATCAGTGAATCAATCAATGAATCGGTGGATGAATGAATCAATGAATCGGATGGATGGATGGATGGATGGAGGATAGATCGATGGATGATTGATTGATTGATTGAACTGAGCGAGGAAGAATTATCGAATAAATGGTAGGCCTACACAATGGCAATCGTATCCTTGCAAGGACTGTTGTAACTCCTGCATGGCTCAATGTCGTCTACCTTTGCCGTCCACTCACAATGAACGAGTAACAACTCGAATATTCGATAAACCGAACCTGAGAGACTCCGCGAGACAGAAGAGCTTTGTGTACTGACTATAGCGCCAGGCGTTCAATAGCAATATATCTATAATTTCTATTTTTCGTAACCGGTTTTGCACGACTCTCTAATACACACCCCTGATTCCGCCTGCGAAACCAATAAATACCTCCTACATCTTTGGGCTGAAATTTGGGATGTCTAAACAAAAATGAACGGCTTAGGTCAGACATGTTTGTATTATGTTTCATGATTATATGAGGGAAATATTTCATACAATCGATTTCCAGAAATAAATTATTTTAAAACTCTAGCCGCTTTGAATTGTGCGTGTACCGTTATACACTATCTACCAAGTAATTGGGCACTGTTTTGCCATTTTAGAACCTCGTGGTACTACCTCTTGTTGCTATAACAGCAGCCACCCTGTCAGGCATGCTCTCCACTAGTTTGTGTAGGATATCCACAGGAATGCGTCGCCATTCCTCTTGCAACATGGCACTCAGTTGGACAATGAAAGTTGGCCGCATCTCCTGAGACCTCAATCGCCGGTCCAATTCGTCCCAAAGGTGCTCAATGGCATTGAGATCAGGACTCTGTGCAGGCCAGTCCAACCGGTGAACATTATTGTCTGCATACCACTGCATAGTAACCGCCGAAACATGGGGCCAACTTCCATTGTCCAACTGAGTGCCATGTTGCAAGAGGAATGGCAACGCATTCCAGTGGATATCCTACACAAACTAGTGGAGAGCATGCCTGACAGGGTGGCTGCTGTTATAGCAACAAGAGGTGGTACCACGAGGTTCTAAAGGGGCAAAACAGTACCCAATTACGTTTTGGTAGATAGTGTACAATAGTCAATACATCGTTCGTATAAACGAGCAACCTTATGTTATAAGGTGTTAGTGGTTTTATTACAAGTGTCTGCAATATGTATAACCTTCTATAGGAGATGAAACCTATATTCAGTATGTCCAAATAATTAAAAGCAGATTTTTTGAGTGTAAGAGTTTTCTTATCCAGGTATGGGAACATATTTGTTTATGATTTAATTTATGCATTGTACCTAGTATAAAGCCGTTCTGTGTTTTCAGTTGTCTATTGAAACTTATGTAATCTGACCAGCGATAGGTGTTTGAAGGTACTCGTTAACTTTTCATTCCGGGTCAAGGCAAGTATCTTAATCTCTCTTCTGAGCGGTAAGTTTTTGTTTTAATTTGCAGATTGGAATTGCAGTGGATTAAACATTTCTGTTATTAGTCTCGTAGCCTGATTTTGAACAAGTTCTTAGACTTGTAGAGAGGGTCGTACTGAAAGTTATGAGCAACACATTGGTATAATTTCAATTTCAACAATGTAACAAAATAGTGATATGCGTTACAAGAGAGGTATGTTGAAGTTTTCATGTTCGAGGAAAAGTTTGAAAAAGCGAAACGTAGTTGAGCTTTTTAATTTCCGAGAATTGAAAAAAAACATACCGCTCGTGAATCGTACATTATTTTGTGCGAAGATCGTTTATTACATACCTGAAAGAGGAATTTCTAATTAGTCGCAATGAAATCTCCATCTTGGTTTCTGTTCAATGACGGCAAATTTGCAAAACAAAAATATCTACCTTCAACAGTTTTGCTTTAAAATGTTTTCTGTGTTTACTATACTCCAGCAGGCCGTGATATACGTCTGTCTTTTTTTTTCCCCAGTCTAAGATGAGTCTTGAATCTTGTTGATTTTTCACGGCTTCCTTAATGTTACTTGCATCACGAATGCAGTAACTTTAGTGGAGTTGTAGAGTTTACTAATTTTTGCAAATATTTAAAAACAATAATTAACAGTGCAATTTAGGTTAAATTGCAGTGGTAAGTTTCCAATTTATTATTATTACTATATTGAACGTCTCTAAAAATAATATGTTAAAAGCGTAAAGCAGTAAAATCAATATGTCATTTAAGCGGTAAGAAGAGGGAAATCGTTATGTGTGTTAGGTTGGGAATACTGAATGTGGAATTTTAGACTTTCCGCGGATTGGTTTTGCGGAAACCAAGCAAATACGCACGATCTGGCACAAACGATTATATGATTATAATCTAGAGGTTTTGCACTATGTATTGACATATTGTAACGTCATTAACTTCTATCATTGACCACAGACAGTGTTTGCAAAATAGAATACGCATAAAGGTATAAAGTATAAGCAGCACTAAAAAAAGATAAAAATATTAATCTGTATATAGTTAATCATGACCAACCAACCAAACTATTTAATAACCTAATTTTACCTAATAAATTTTAATGAAGGTGGAGCAGCTGCCAACGATGGTTTGTTTCTACAGCGTGCTGTCATTAAATTCCCTGTTAAAGAAGAAAAATCTGCTGCTGAAATTCGCCTCAGACTTCAGCGTGCATATGGAGATATGTGCATGAGCGCCATCAGTGTTAGGAGATGGGTGAAACATTTCGAAGATGGGAACACGAGCATCAAGATGAGCCTCGTAGCGGTCGCCCTCGAACTGCCTCCAGGAACGCAACAAGGAAATGAGTTGATGAGTTCTGGGATGCATTTTGGTTGAATTTCTTGAACCTGGAAAGACCATAAATGCTGTCCGCTATATTCAGACAGTTTTGAAGCTCCGTCGTGCATTGCGCGAGAAACGCCCTGGAAAGAAGATCATCCTGCAAGACGATAACGCGTGGCCTCACACTGATCGTATCACCGTGGAGAAAATTTGGGTGGGAAACTCTTCCGCAACTCCCTACAGTCCCGACTTGGCACTCTCCGACTACCATCTTTTCGATTCTTTAAAGGAGCAGCTGCGAGGCCAACGCTACGAGACGCTGGAGGACACCCGGAAAACAGTGCGTCAGTGTCTTCGGGAAGATGAAACGGACTTCTACAGCAAGGGGATTTTCAAACTTGCACAGTAACGGGAAAAATGTGTGCAAAGAAATGGAGTCTATATTGAAAAGTGACAGGAAAGTCTGTAGATTAAGATGATGTACCTGGTTCGTCTAAAAAATAAAAATTAAGATTTATTACATTCTTGACTTTCAATATGACCCCCGTATGTTAGTAGTTATTAGAGCTTCGCATTCACACCCCATATCGTAGTACTGGCTTAATATAGATTCTAAATGTGGAACTTGAGGGTCGAAAGAGAGTTACTCCATGTTTTACCGGCTAATCTTTTCGAAGTCTTCAAAGTAGTTACTTCTGGCTTTATCTGCAGTTAATTCTGTATATCTCTTCCAAGAGAGCTTTCGATCTACAGGGTGTACCAGAATAACTATTCTTAATTTTCTGATATGATAGAGGGCATGAAATTAAACATTTATAAAAATAATGTCCGGAAATGCTTCGTTTTCCAGTGATAATAATTTAATAATTTATTTATTTAATCTGGCAGAGCTAAGGCTAGTAGGCCTTCTCTTCGCCCAGCCAACTCTAATTATAATTGAATACAATTGCTTACATACTGTAGTTATTACATTAATATCTAGACCATAAAACAACATGAAAGTAAATAATTATAAGTAATGTTAGTGTGACAATAATAAACATTGGTAAGAAATAGTAATAATAATAATAATAATAATAATAATAATAATAATAATAATAATAATAATTTAGATATTTATCTGTGATATATATAACCATTAAACATTGAGAAACCTGAAACAGATATTATTGTTAACAAGAATTGTCAGAAAAATATTTCGTTAGCCTATTCTTAAATTGGTTTGATGTCTGACAGTCCCTGACATTACTACTCGGTAGGGAATTCCAAAGCCGAGGAACGGCCACAGTGAAAGAAGATGAATATGAGGATGTTCGGTGGGAGGGAATGGATAATATTGAGGAGTGTTGTGATCGTGTGTCTAGGTTATGATGGGTGGATAAATTTTGAAAACGAGACGCAAGATAGACAGGAGTGGAGAAATGTAATATGTGAAAGAGAAGGGAAAGACAGTGGATTTTCCTACGATCTTCTAGACGGAGCCAGGACAACATTTCGAGGGATGGTGTTACGTGAACAGCCCGGCGAATATTGCACACGAAACGGACGCACATATTATGAACACGTTGTAGTCTCTGCGCCGAAGTAACGCTTAGGTCAGTAAGCAGAATATCACAGTAATCGAAGTGGGGCATCACGAGTGTTTGCACTAACATTTTTTTCATGGAAAAGGGTAGAAAATTCTTCAATCGCCTAAACGAGTGATAGTGGTATGAAGGAAAAAATGAAAGAATCTCAACTTAGAAAGTTACTTTATTTACATACTATGGTTACATAGTATCTTTTTATCTAATACCAGATATTAAGAAAATGGTATTGACAAACTATAGGAACTGTTCAAAATTGTGACCGCCATTGTTGACACATAAAGTATAACGCCGTATGATTGAACGACGAATTCTTCGAAATATCTGTGGTCGGTTACGAAGATCGTCAAAAGCGAGAATAATTCTAGCAGCTAATTCTTCTGCTGTGTCGATGGGTGTGTCATAAGCAGTTGATTTAATACGACCCAAAACACAAAAAATCAACTGGAGTTATGTCTGGGGAACGTTACGGTCAAGTAACTGGACCTGCTCTCCTATCGAACGATTCGAAAAATGTAAATTTAAATAATTTCGTCAATTTAAGCCAAAATGTGCGGGTGCACCTTCGTGTTGAAAGATTATGTTTGTTGGAATATTAATCAGGACATCTTCAAGTAGCTCCGGAATATGGCGCTGAGGATATTGCTCCTCGTAGATTCGCTTTGCGAAATTAGCATTGCCGCAAGCTGCGTCAAATGTCTTATGCACGTCTGCAAGTTCAGTAGGCCTATTTGTTATTTTTGTCTCTCTCCTTTTTTATTCTTTTTTTTTTTTTAAATTATCTTGTTATATTACTTAAGTATTTGTATTTGTATGCCATTTTCTACGATTTTGCTATTCAACATTTTATGTCTTTTAACCCAAATGCATTCTCCTATTAGTATATTAACTGTATACTATATCTCAAGTGAATTAATCGTCGAATTTATCTCGAGCATTTTAGGTCTTATAAATTGTGTATGTGCGCGCGTGTGTATATATATTCCCCTCATGTTATGTAACTGATTTTGATTATCTGTAATTTTCTACTTTATTTTATACTAGCCGTACCCGTGCGCTCCGCTGCACCGTTAGAAATAAATATAAAATAATTACATAATTAAAATAGGACTTTTGATCCAGGGAACATTCGTATTTGATAGAAGGATAAATCGTTTATTATGTTACTTAATTTAAATTGTATTTAAAAATTTAAATGCCATCATTTGATCCAGAGACACTCATTTGGTGCAATGACAATTCCTTTAACATGCTTCTTAATTGTCATTACATGTAACCATAGTTTAATGAAGATTGACATATCGTTTAGTTTTAATGTGTACTTTATATTACTTGCTATATGTTTCCATTAAATTATGGTAAACTTAATTGTAACCCTTGTTTTCTACGTCTTCAGTAAATGGCGCTTGGCCCACTATGGTTCTGAACCCTTAAAATAAATTAAATAGTGATACAGCATATATAGTGATATGTAATATTATATTTCTTTGTTTCGAAAATGTAAGAATTCACTATATCCTATATACCATTGACATGGAATGAATAAATGTGTTTTTCTTCCTACTCAAAAATATTATATTTTGCTCATAGGAGTTTATTATAGGAACAACAACGCTATAATCTGAGGCGGCGGTGAAAATGTATTGTATTGTTATTTTAAAAGTCTTGTAAATCCTTAAATATCAGTCCTATCAAAATTTTGCATAGAATAAAACTTACCGGAAATTATTTTTAAAGAATCTTTTGTTATGTAACATTTTCACAAATAGCAATAATAAGCGAGATATTTAGATTTATTTAATTCAGGCCCCCTTATAACCTCTCTTTTAAATAATGTATTTTGAATGCCATATAGCCTAAAATCTAAGTTACAACGAACTTAATTTATATTCCAATTTTCATCGAAATCCGTTCAGCCATTATCGCGTGAAAAGGTAACAAACATCGAGACAGACAGACATACAAACAAAAATTAAAAAAAAAGCGATTTTCGGTTTCAGGATGGTTAATTATACATGTTAACACCAACTATTTTTGGAAAATCGAAAATTACCAGAAAAATTTTGGCTACAGATTTATTATTAGTATATATTGTCCTTACGCCTATATTATGTAACTGATCTTGACTATTTGTAATTTTCTGTTATATTTTATGTAATTTGTAATGTATCTTCTTTTGTGTTGTTTGTAATCTATCACATAATTTTGTATTTCATGTATGTTATTGAACCTGGTTGGGCAGCCTTATGGCCTTAACTCTGCCATGCAAAATAAAACTACTGCTGCTGCTGCTGCTTGTATACCGATGCATTTTAATACCATCCTACATCATATATGTAACAGATAGGTCATCGCTATGTTAAAATCGTTTGCACTTTGAAGAGAACAACCACCAGGATTGCCGCCCGTCCGCCGTAAATGAACACGAGATGGCAGTACAGTCGCTAATGCAATTCAAATAGGAATTATGACGTGACTCCTTATGTAACAACTAGATGGCAGCGTAGTAAACCTGACAAAAGTTGTAAACTCCAAAACCTATAAGGCCGACCTATCTATCTATATATGATCTAGGATACCATGAAATTAAATAGGTCTCACAGACGACATTATGTGACATGCAACAACAAACTAACTTCAATTGTATTATTTCCATGGTAACAAGAACAGCTGAAACATAAATACAGCCATAATGTGAGTGACGAACTTTGTGTTTTATACGAAGCTTTCCTGGACACTACTTTGTTAAGAAAAATGATTATTTTCATGTCCTCTATCACATCATTGTGGTTCTCTGTCAAGATTCCTGTCTAGATTTAAATTTTTGTCTGGGAGCTTATGTACAGTGGAGAATATTCTGCTAAATTGTTTTTTTTTTCGGTATATTTTCTTTTGTCCAGTTTGAAAGTTCATTAAGTGGTTTCTTCATTTTGTTGGAGAGTTGCATTTTTGTGGGGAGGGGAGAGATACAGACGTGGACAAATTATTAGACTAAATTCATTATATGTACAAGAATGCTGTATTTATCGGTTGAAATAATTAACAAAAATGTATTTTGCACAGATATAATGAATAG
>JAJSOF020000039.1:9181580-9199040 GCA_025594305.2 Periplaneta americana
CGATATCAAGGTCTTGATTCTGTACACAAGTTTGCTTTCAGGATGTTACCGAAATTCCACGAAAGTATTCAAAACGAAAGTTTAACTGTGATTTACGCTTCCTATTTGGCTTCTGGTATTTCCGTTGAGTGAAGAAGAAAGTGTTTTCTGGGTGTTTCAGTATGTTAGATATGCAGTAAAAGGTAAAGGTAAAGGTATCCCCGTAACATGCCATGAAGGCGCTTGGGGGGCATGGAGGTAGAGCCCCATGCTTTCCATGACCTCGGCACTAGATATGCAGTGGTGAAGATTTTTGATAATGCCACCTACCCTTATTTCCTTCATTTTGTATCTTATGTACAGTAGAACCTCGATTTTTCGTCATCCTATTAATCGATTGGTGGATTATCCGACTGTCTTTCTCTCTCTCTCGCTCTTTTTTTTGTTGCAGAAAAAATATGAAGTACTGTCCTTATATTAGTACGATTTTTTTCTACAGAGTGTTTTTACAAAACTTTACCCTTACACACTTTCCTCTGGTTGAGGTTCTGGCTGATATGTACATCTATTATCAGGCAGTACATCTCACTTGACGATATGTCAGAGGAAGAACAATTTTATTATGCTCGACCATGCCGAAATGTAGTAATTATTCACCTGGTAGCAGCCCTTTAATGGACCTCATTAAAGTACACCTATTCATTAAAGTTCAGGTGTTCCAGCAATCAGAAAACACCATTGTAGCGCTATGAAAGCGCAAGTATCGATTATTCTCGGATATGCAATCGAAACACAACTAGCGAAACGTCACGGAGGCTGGAAATCCAATACTGTCGCAGAAGGTTATGTTCTGTTACTATAATAATTAGCGTTAATTGTAAATAATATTCAAATAAATTCAATTTGTCATCTCGTTTTTCGATGTCTAAATCAATTTCAAGGTTATATCAAGATTAATGTTTATTTTACTCTCTAGATTATATCAAGGTCAATGAGATTTGTGTCTCGGAAAAAATAAATACTTTCGCGTCTGCGCACATCTCACAACTTACGAGATATTGCACATGGTCAGTTCCGCTCCCCAGTCAGATAAGAATAACATGAATACTTATGAATAATTTCAAGTTAGAAATATGGTCGAGCATAAAAAGTCGTATGAAACTTGCCTATAATGGTAATTAAGACGCTCGTATGAAAATTATGAAACTCGCTTGCGTTCGTTTCATAAACATACTTGCGTCTTAATTACTACCATTATAGGCTCTTTGCATAATGTAGTATTATGCATCTGAAGTCTGACTAGTGTAATATGTAGCTAGTCGGCTATGTATGCAATGGAGGGGGGAAGGAACTGGCCACCCTACCCCATTATCTTCTGGCCTAGTTCCCTTATAAGTGGTGCCTTTTTGGCATCACTTTTGAGGTCCAGAGCTTTCTTCGGACAGTTGACTAAACAACAACCCTCATACAGTATGGTCTTCTCTTCGACGGGCCTAACTTCTGTGCTATATGTTTTCCACAGGTGCTACGAAAAAAAGTGGAAGTAACTGAGTGGTTTGAGAAAAGAGAAACTGTGATATATCTCGCATCAGAATACGAAATGGAATTACAACTTTGCACGATTTAATGGAAAACAAATATCAAGTGTATAACGTATATAAATCTACAACATGAGACCTAAACTATTCCTATCTTTTCACAGAAAGCTGTCATAAGGACTTTTCTTTGGCACTTAAAAATCCGTCATTGAAAACGAGACTTCAATTAGTGAATTTCTGATCCACTACCTGGCGTGTTAAAAACACAAGACCAAGAAGGAAATGACGAATCTGCATTATGCACTTAATTATGAAAACTGTATATGATATGGATTATCCGATTTTTTCGATTAACCGTTCACTCCATCTCCTTCAATACCACGGATAATAGAGGTTCTACTGTATAAATATTTATGAAGAAGACTGGGGCCAGGGAACAATTTTTCCTTGAAATTACGCTATGAAATGTTTCATATAAAACAATTTTATCTAAAAAGGAAACAAAAACGAACAAAATTATATTAACCTTCTTTGTTTGAAATATCTCATAGAATAACACCCTGAAATTAACCTACGATTGACTCTGTATATAAACCGTGAAAGTAGGCTCAAAGATCGGTCGACCATTACAAGAAATAAAAAGTAAAAGGTGTGGTTCATTCTTCTCGAGTCTGGCAGCTTTCATTTATTTCTCTTTGTAATGATGACCATGGCAATTGAGGGTTTATTTTGTCTTAGTGTAACACTTTTATCAAAGAAACTACTATCCAGTGAAGACAGTATTTCTTTGGATTGGTGTGCATTTTCTACATCGATTGTTGCTTGGTTTGTACACGTTTGCACGAAATGTACATCCCACCATCACCAGTGACTGCTGTTGAGGAATTCTTCGTCGTCTGTCTCATAGCACTCGAGCCTTCCGCTGATGTCTGAGAATATCCATTAACATCTTTTGTATCTACTTTACACACTGATTGATAAGCTTCGCATGAGTAGGGATTAAATCCTGTGACCGTTAGATTTTTTCATAAGAAGTGAAATAATGGCAAGTACTACTTCACGGCTGGTGGCTTTTTCGGTTGTATTTCTCATTTTCGTGTTATATTTGACAACAAATAATCATACAAACCCTCAAAGTGTTATGCCAAGGCCTATATCACTTTCCAATGATCTAGTTTAACAGACTACACATGTATGAACCTATTCGGAACTCTTGATCGTCGGTAAAAGTGAACCGGTCTTTTCTATCCGAATGCCTCTCTTATGTTCATCATGGTCAACAGCTTCTCTACTATTGAACTGTAAAAACTCAGCTGGAGTCTTAATAAACTTTCAATAGAAAAAGAAATAATGATTTTATGCTCGACCATGCCGAAATGTAGTAATTATACACCTGGTAGCAGCCCTTTAATGGACCTCATTAAAGTACACCTATTCATTAAAGTTCAGTTCTTCAACCAATCAGAATACGCCATTGTAGCAATATGAAAGCGCAAGTATCGATTATTCTCGGATATGCAATCGAAAGACAACTAGCGAAACGTCACGGAGGCTGGAAATCCAATACTGTCGCAGAAGATTATGTTCTTTTACTATAATAATTAGCGTTAATTGTAAATAATATTCAAATAAATTCAATTTGTCATCTCGTTTTGGATGTCTAAATCAATTTCAATGTTATATCAAGATTAATGTTCATTTTACTCTCTAGATTATATCAAGGTCAATGACATTTTTTTTCCTCGAAAAAAAAAATCAATACTTTCGCGTCTGCGCACATCTCACAATTTACGAGATTGCACAAGGTCAGTCACATAAGACTAACATGAATACTTATGAATAATTTCAAGTTAGAAATATGGTCGAGCATAAAAAGTCGTATGAAACTTGCCTATAATGGTAATTAAGACGCTCGCATGAAAATTATGAAACTCGCTTGCGCTCGTTTCTTAAACATACTCGCGTCTTAATTACTACCATTATAGGCTCGTTGCATAATGATCTATTCTCTAGACATAGCTCTTTAAAATATGTGCATTATGTACAGCTCGCGCAGAAGATCTGAAAGCCTGGATGACGTGACTTGGAAGGGGGAGAGAACTGAGTGAAAACGACAAACGTTGCGCGCTAATTATCCAATTGAAAGCATTGACCTCTTATCATAGGCCGCTAGTCGGAGTCCTGAGCTCTGTTATCTCGTCCATTTCATCGTCATAGGTGAAATCACCACTGAGGTTTATGATAATGGGGTCTATGACGTCATCAGAAAATAACCCGCTTTCCATATAATCATTTTCAATTTATATTTAACATTTTCACAAAGAGAACACCAATTCGATTCATTTTAGAATAATAATCAGCATATCTCTGCTGAGCTTTCGAAATTAGTAGTAGTAGAGCACTTGAGACTAACATTTGCTCACCTCCGGTGTGTATCATAATTAGACGCTGTCCCTTTGATACTGATGCTATAGAAGTACCGGTATGGAAGTTTTTATGCTGAATTGTTGCTGCAAGACTTGCTGTGCGAATGAGATGACCGAATGTGTGAATCATTTCTTCCCTCAGCTCGTTGCATCCTGATAGTGTTGTGTGCCTCGTTTTATGGTGACAACGCTGTTTAGTTCTTTTAGCACTCAGATTATTATATTATTTATGTATTTGTTATATTAAAAATTTTAGATAAGGGCGCAAATAGCCATAGTAGCTGACGCGCCCTTCTTAAACCCTACTACTACTCCTGATAGTGCTGTATTTTCAAAATTGTTTCATAATAATCCCTTTCGATTATCTAAGATTATTTGAAATATATTAACATTCTATGTATTTTAGCTTAATTCTGCTACATAGTTTGTATTTCAGTGTTTAATTAATAGTTCATAGTATTTTGTTGTTTAATTCGTAAATAACTCTTGTATACATATAGCTCTTATCTAAATCAAATTGTTGAATTCTTTGTAAGTTGATACATATGTATGTATACTTTTTTGCTGGTGGAGTGGAAGAGAAGGCCTTACGGCCTTAACTGTGCCAGCTAAAAATCATTATTATTATTATTATTATTATTATTATTATTATTATTATAAAATTCATCTCAGACAGTTTATCCTTTTTGTCTAATATCGTATTTTTGAACTAATAATGGCCTATTAATTTTTTTCGTTTTCTTCCAAGAACATCCAAATTTTTTTAGCAAAGTTCTAACACTAATATTGTTTCTATTAATACCAATTTAGTCCTTCAGTTTCATTCTTAATGCAGTGACTGTTGGAACGCATTTCTCGGTGATATAAAAATGATACACTATCCTTCACACTATACTCATCAAATGCGTCTAGTTTCAAGACACTCCTTTTAATTTTTCTTCTCTTATCCGGCGTTTATATGAAGTACCTTTGCCTCACTCTAGTTTTCTCGTTTCTGTCTCAATTTTTTGGAGATTACCACGGGACACGCCTGTAGCCTTTGCCATTCGCTCTTGAACTTTATTAGAAAAATTTTAGTTCCTTGAGAAACGTATTTAGACATAAACGCCAATACATTGTTTATAACTTCTATGATTTGACTATGAAGCTTCTTCTCTTTCATTAACGATTGTAATTTATAAACACTTAAACTAACTTCACATGCATACGCAATTTAAAGACAAAAAGCGATTCATTACAAGCACCTACTAGGGAGCGAAAGAACGACTGAATGAAAGAGAAAAATGTTTTGCAAGTGGGCTTTACGCCTGACCAGGAACCGATGCCTGCCACTTAAATCTCAACAGTCACGAGGCTTTCAGATCTTCCACGGGAGCTGTAACAAGTTACAAAGTATTCAATTTAATGTTTTCCCACAAACAGTCCTTGGGTTAAGATCTTGATTTGCATACCCTTTGAGTGTTCACAACATAAGAGTTATTTTGAGTTCCTACGGCAAGTGGTAATAGATAAAAGCAGTGGAAGTATATCAACATTATAATGTGTGCTGTAACTTTTTCTCTCAAGCATTATTTTGATCTTTGGAGTTGTATATGAATAGATAGATCTTCAACACAAACTTAGACGAGTACATAAACAAGCACAGGTGTGTAAATAGACGTTACTTTCTTCTCGACCTCTTTTTGAAGAGACAGTTTCGGAATGATTGTTTTTTCCGTTACGAAAACTGAGGATGGTAACAATATAAACAAGTCATGCTTCTGAAGAAACGCGTCATGAAACGTTTATTTACTCTGTTTAGAAACACGTGGCCCAAGATTTGGCGTCCTTCTCCACCAGCCCAAGCCGCCTGAGTAAATGAGCGCCAGTTCGATCAAGATGGTGTTAAGGGATTCTTCTCTTTGTCATGATTTGGAGCGCACTCAATTGAGTGACTTAGTGGCCGGGTTTCCACAGTATGTATATGCGCTGTTGGGTGAAGAATCTATGTAAAGATTAATTTTTAGTCCTGCAGAATTTATCTGTTGTGTTAACAAGTGTGCGCTCCTTGTAAATGGCAGTTGAATTAATATATGTCAACACTAGCCGTACCCGTGCGCTCCGCTGCACCCGTTAGAAATAAATATAAAGTAATTACATAATTAAAATAGGACATTTGATCCAGGGAACATTCGTGTTTGATAGAAGGATAAATCGTGTAATATGTTACTTAATTTAAATTGTATTTAAAATATTAAAATGCGATCATTTTGGTCCAGAGACCACTCATTTGGTCATAAAAATTATTTTAGGAAATACAGGAAACGAATGTACAGAATAGCCTATCAAGTTTTCTGTGAATAAGAATCTATTTTAATCTTACCTGTCCTCGATTCACTCAGAAGTTACTGTAATAACATTATAGCATTATGTCCATCTGGAGAAACTACACTTTCCAATGATGAATTAATAATTAATTATACAAATCGGTTAATTTAGCTTCCGATATTACTTCATACAAACACAGAAACATTCTGTGTAGGCTATGTTTCATAGCTTTCGATTGTTGTTGCCCAAGGCCCCTTATAGACGAAGTCATTTGTTTTTTATTTCATTACACCGCCTTAGATGGCGTTGTTATTGTAATTTTGAAACTGATTTATCTCTTTTTAAATATCAGTCCTATCAAAATTTTGCATGGAATAAAACTTATCGCAATTATTTTTAAAGAAACTTTTGTTATGTAATATTTTTCATGAAAATTAATACTAAAGGAGATACTTCGATTTATTTAATTCAAACCCTCTTATAATCCCCCTTTTGAATAAAATATTTTGAATGGCATAGTCTAAATTCTAAATTACAACGAACTTAATTTATATTCCAATTTTCATATAAATTGGTTCAGCCATTATCGCGTGAAAAGGTAACAAACATACAGACACACATACGGACAGACATACAAACAAAAATTTCAAAAAGCGATTTTCGGTTTCAGGGTGGTTAATTATATATGTTAGGATCAATTATTTTTGGAAAATCGAAAATTACCAGAAAAATTTCGGCTACAGATTTATTATTAGTATAGATGTCAACATATATGTGGAACATGGAGTAAGGCCACAAAGGGAAAAACACTAGAGGAGGGAGATTCGATCCTGTGCTGTGGATTGAACTTCGGCGTAGCTCAGTGGTTAGAGCGCTCGGTACGTAGAACCAAGAACCCGGGTACGATCCCCGGCGCCGAAGCGAATTTTTCTCCTTTAATAACTATAAATCTTACAAGCTTTCTCATTAATACAAGTTGGCACCGTTAATTTAAGTACAGCAGGGATGCGATGCTTACTATTAATTCTGAGCGCGAGCTTTTTTTAAGCTCTCTCCATAAACGCGGAGCTTTTCTACCTGAGGCACAAGGGTGTACAGCACATGCAACGTTGCAGACCATGACAGATCGCAAGCGAGATTACAACACAGATTTTAATGATAAGAAGAAGGTTCAGTTTTTATGTAATGAACATGGCGGTGAAGTACAGTGTTTAATAAGTAAAAAATATATACTATATTATTTGTAAAAAAATGTCAAACGTAATTACGAAACACAACATAGATATAGACATTATTGTGGAGAAAAGAGAAATTGATTTCGGACGGAAATAATGCTGAAAAATTAAGAAAATCCACGGTTTTTTGTTTTTATAATCGTAATTATATTTGAGACTGTTTTAAATGATTTAACCATATATAATTATAGTATATGGCCACACATGCGGTGCGTGAGTTGAGAGGATTTTTTTATGCTGTTTTCTCGACTTTAAAATTTTAAGCAGTTTACTGAATGAAAAGCTCCTTGCACAACAGTTACTGTCATATTGGTCTGAAACTTCTCACAAAGATCAATTAAATGTTGATAAATAAAATTTAACTAGCATTTGTATGAAACATTAATATTAAGTTTCTTCGGGAATATTCATATTTTGCTCTTAGATTAAATATACTGTAATGGTAAATTCATAAAGTTAAAAAAATTATTGTGTGTCTCTATTTAGAATTTAGATTGATCTCAAAGTTTATTAATTTTTATTTCCATAACTATGTTCAAGATTTTGAGTAAATATGAACTAAAATTTTTGAAAACTTTCACGCAAGGAGCCTTTTTAGTGACGTCAATATATAATATATTAAAAATATATAATTTAAAAAACTATTAGACCTAATGGCACCAAATTCTGTACGGATTATATAGTATTGTAGATCTGTATATATAATTTAAATTTCACAAATTTTTGGCCGAAAATTGTGGAAGTTTTAATAATCATACATATCCCCTTAAATGATTGACCCCAAAAATTACGATGGCTCTTCAATAGCATAATTTAATCAGTTTGTTTTTTCGTGTTACGTGCATCTCACAAATCACTCTAAGAAAACTCATTACATAATCACGACTGGAGAGTAAGGACTACATTTTCACAATCACACAATCAATATACTCTATTTAAATCACTATTGTCATTATTATTTTTGTAATAAATGCTCAAAAGTACTTAAAGATCACACACGTCCAGCAGGTAGACCCTATTAGTTTCTCCTAACCAGGGATTACCGACGACAGGAATGCGAACGAAAGAATTCGATAAGGAAGAGCAGGTTATAAGATATATACGAAAATAATAAATAATAGAATGAGAAATATAACAGAAGTAATAATAAATGAAAATCAAAGTGGATTTGGAAAGGGCAGGTCGTGTATAGACAATGTATTTACGCTGAAACAACTCATAGAGAAGAGAAGGGAAGAGAAAATAGAACTTAGAAACTCATATAGGATTTATAGATTTGGATAAGGCCTTCGATCGAGTTAACAGACAAAAATTATGGGAAATATTACTAATGAAAGGATACCCACTGTGCCTTGTTGAAACAATAAAGAAATTTTACGAAGATACAAATATTATTATAGACACCGGATTCAGAAGAACAGGTACAATTAAAACAAAGACTGGGTTACGACAAGGGTGCATTTATTTTATATATATATACACACACAACATTTTAAATAAATGGAAAGCTTTAGTGAATCCAGGAATAAGAGTAGATAATAAAATATATACAAATAATCTTTTGTTTGGAGATGATTTAATCATAATACAGAAAATGAAGATGACACAGAAATCTTTACATGAATTAAATAAAATATGTAAATTATATGATCTAAAGATATCAGTAAAAAAAAAAAACAAAGACAATGGCATTTAGAGGAAAATATCCAGTGAAATCCAAAATTATTTTAGAAAATGAAAGTATAGAACAGGTGTCTAGTTTCAAATATTTGGGCTGTGATATTAGTTGCAATATGGAAAGAGATATTGATTCTAAAATAAATACATTTCAGACGGTATGTGGAACAATACAGAGAACGTTCAAAAATAAAGTTAGAAAAGGAACTAAAGTAAAAATGTATAAAGTTATGGCAGTTCCCACAATAATGTATGGATGTGAAACTTGGGCTCCAACGAAAAAACAGAAAGAATACAAACGGCGGAGATGAGGTTCCTCAGACAAGTTAAAGGGTGTACAAAACTTGATAGAATTAGAAATGAGGATATAAGAGAAGAATTAAAAGTACAGCCTTTATTGGATAAAGTCACGAATTATAGACAAAAGTGGATTGAACACATGAATGGTATGAGTAAGGAGAGATATCCATTGTTAGCAAGAAATTATCAAGCAAGAGGAAGACCTAGAAAACGTTGGGCTGATGAATTATGAACGGGCAATTGCCTAATCCTTGAAGTGATGATGATGATGATGATGATGATGATGATGAAGATGATGATGATGAAGAGCAGGCGACAGGAAAGGTCACGAAATAACTTGAATGATATTCAAGAGTACAGTCGGTACAGAAACGACATCGATAGAATCAGTCCTGCATTGTGATAGTTACATTACGGTTTTAGTTTCAGTTCCACTGCATGTGAATACGTGTCTTGTTCCAAGTGCGTTTATTTTATTACGTAGTGATGGAGCGTTCCCCTCGCAGAGTATCATTATTTTATTCGTAAACATAATATTGCACGTCAGTGGCGGCTCCTGTATATTTCTTAAGAGAAGGAAAGAAGTTAACAGCGCAAAATGACACCTTCTTGAGAGAAACATGCTACAAATTAGCCTACATGCATACATGTAAGACCAGGTAGTGTTGGGGTTGACCTTCCCTTCTGTATAGCAATAATCTGTTCTTGTAAACTGAGTTTCCTAAATTGTCCAAAATATAATATGTTTTCACTTCCATTCATTGTTGAATAAATTAATAAACAAATTAACATTTACAAGGAAATTCACAACCTCGCAGCATTTTTCACACACACTACAGCATCACACGTGTTGGAAGAGACCAGCTACTAACACGGAACCGGAACCGTTTTACAGAAATGAGAATGAGAAATAATCTGTTAGGGAAGCGAGAAAACTGCACCCACCCACGTGGTCTGTGTTGTCACATGTACATTTTACAAGTTCAGTATCACATGCTTTTGAAGAATTACAGTTCTTGTAAAGTCATACTACCATTATTATTCAAAGTTGCCGATGGCCGATTAATTTTTTTATGTTAAAAATAATTTAGCTTGCAGTACCTTCAATTTCAAATATATTTGTATAAAACTGACAACTTGTCTAGTAGACAATGAATGAAAATGAATTTCAGAGTTCAAAATGATCTGCGATACTAACTTAGAACTACTTCCTCTTTGTTTTATATTAATCCAACTTCAACTTTCAGATATCCTCGAAAGTTTCATACCATGAATATAGCTTATATAAAGTGCAATGAATATATTTTATTTTATAATTTTAAAAAAAGTTTATATGGTGTCTTTCATAGCTTTGCGTTAAAACTGTTTTTATTGTACCTCCTCCTAGACGACGTGTTATAGTCTGGTTGAATGCAGCATCGTTAGATGGCAGCGGTAGCGAGCTTGCTGCACGACCAGTCGGTTTCTATTTCCCGCCCATGACTAATTCAGAGGAGGATCTCCTCCCTCTCCGTTCATTTACTTGCTTTAAAACTCTGTTTCTTTCTTTGGCCGCTAGCGCGCTGTTGTCTGTGTGTATTAACTGCAGTAAAGGAGGAATGGATTGACATTCCTCCACACAAACAATCTCGTATCCTTCTCACAGTTTTCTAGTAGCACATGAGTGCGCGTCGTTAAAAACTCGATCAACCGAGGTTTTCTTATAGCTGTGAACTTAAAAATTATCGGATCTTCCTCGAATTTGAAAGCATATATTTCATTTGGTATTTACTTTCAAAAGAAGAAAAATGTGAGGAGGACGTTCCTCCCTTCCCTCCCCCGAGGAACCGCCACTGTTGCACGTTTAATTCCCTTCGAATTTTTCTCTTGCTATGCTCTTCATTTCCACAGGCGATGTCCCCATCAGTTCATCTCCTTGGAAGAGGAAGTACTTCACGGTTCGTATACCTCTCACTTCCTCGGCGTGCCTACATACACACGTGAAAACAGACAGTAACACCACCACTGTTTTTCGGTAATCGTTCCTTGCGCGAGCTATAGCAGTCTAACCACTACCTTACCACAAGGACGCTGTGGAATTTGCCACGAAGACTGTCTTGTTTATTGTATGCACGGAAGCTACGCGGAGACGTGAACCACACACTCACTTGTACAGGACTGACAAAAAACACTGCTCAAGGGGCAATTTGATCAAATGTACACTTCTGTTGAAGCATCTCACAGCATTAACCAATACTATTGGAAGGAATTTACTAAAATTAGTAGGACTTCATATTTTACACGATGTCTGGCTTAAACCGTTTATTTTTGCTCAGACAGCCCAAGAAACAGTCGAGACATGTGGGAGGTATTTAATGGTTTCGTAGGCGGAATAAAGGGAGGGTATAACGTTCATTGACATAACCACGTGAATGTGGCACGAATTTTAATCTTCTTATGATAATTTTATTTTTAACACTTGCTGTCAATCTGTTATGTTATTATTTATTTTCTTTCTCCTCTTCAACGTTTATTCCAGTCTTTAATATTATTTAATCGAGTCATTTGCTCTTCTTATATTTTCTACAATATATTTCTTAGTTTGAAAGTTATTTTCAATCCTTCAAATAAGTTTGTTTTGTTTCATTCGGAATAAGCAAAGAACAGACAGCGCAGCATTTTAACACAATCTGAATATGTTACGTCTAATGACACTGCCATGAAAGTGTCGAAACCTGGGTAGACCAAGAAAAAAGTTCGAATCAAACTGCGACAATCCACATTTGGTTTAGGTTAAGCTAAGACATACGAGATCGATAACAACCCGCATGGAGTTGGACGATGTCGACGTAGTTAGCTTGCAGAAACTTTTTATATTTAATTATTCTCTCGCTATCTTTCGCTTTTGGCGGCCGGGTAGCTCAGTTGGTAGAGCAGCTGGCTACGGACTGGAAGGTCCGGGGTTCGATCCCAGGTGGTGGCAGGATTTTTTCTCGTTGCCAAACTTTCAGAACGGCCCCGAGGTTCACTCAGCCTCCTATAAAATTGAGTACCGGGTCTTTCCCGGGGGTAAAGGCGGTCAGAGCGTGGTGCCGACCACACCACCTCATTCTAGTGCCGAGGTCACGGAAAGCATAGGCTCTACCTCCATGCCCCCAAGTGCCTTCATGGCATGTTACGGGGATACCTTTACCTTTTTTATCTTTCGCTTTTGCTGTTATGAGCTTCAGAGATTTGAGCCGTGAATGCTTAGTGGCTGAATTCGAGCTTTATAGCCACTGCTGTGGAACATTCTGGTTCATTTGATGTTGCGATGAATTGCGTATTTCCATTTTAAAGTAGTATTCTAGAATCACCTGGAATCGAAGTTCGAAATTAAAAAGTACGAAAGGAAAGACCTAGTATCGAACTCCCCTCAGGCAGTCGAAACATTCATATGAACATATTACTCTAGCTAAAAAGCTTATTATAAGACGCAACGTATGAATTAATATACAATATCAGTCATTTCATCGAATCTATGTCTATTTATTATTTCAGCTGTTTTCAGTCGTTACTTAAACTAAAATACCAATACAAAGTGTCTTAGTCCTCAGTCGTTTAAAATTAGGTTGTTTAGAAATATTTTAAATGCAGAGAATTAGTTTTTTTGGGGTATAATTTTTATTTATTTATTAGATTATTATTATTATTATTATTATTATTATTATTATTATTTTAAATAATCAATATTTTTTTCATTAAACTAATATCTAGGTAATTGTCATTATTTCAATGTAACCCATGCTGATTAGCCTATACTAATTATTGTAGGCCTACTATATTTTATGTGTGTGATTATATTCATATGTATTATTATTATTATTATTATTATTATTATTATTATTATTAATACGAATTTCGAATACTCTCTCTGATCCATTTAATATTATTTGTGGTTACATCAGCTTCTTGTCTATGCAGATGACGTGAATATGTTAGGAGAAAATACACAAACGGTTAGGGAAAACACGGAAATTTTACTTGAAGCAAGTAAAGCGATCGGTTTGAAGGTAAATCCCGAAAAGACAAAGTATATGATTATGTCTCGTGACGGGAATATTGTACGAAATGGAAATATAAATATTGGAGATTTATCCTTCAAAGAGGTGGAAAAATTCAAATATCTTGGAGCAACAGTAACAAATATAAATGACACTCGGGAGGAAATTAAACGCAGAATAAATATGGAAATGCGTGTTATTATTCGGTTGAGAAGCTCTTATCATCCAGTCTGCTGTCCAAAAATCTGAAAGTTAGAATTTATAAAACAGTTATATTACCGGTTCTTCTGTATGGTTGTGAAACTTGGACTCTCACTCTGAGAGAGGAACATAGGTTCAGGGTGTTCGAGAATAAGGTGCTTAGGAAAATATTTGGGGCTAAGCGGGATGAAGTTACAGGAGAATGGAGAAAGTTACACAACACAGAACTGCACGCATTGTATTCTTCACCTGACATAATTAGGAACTTGAAATCGAGACGTTTGAGATGGGCAGGGCATGTAGCACGTATGGGCAACCCAGAAATGCATATAGAGTTTTAGTTGGGAGACCGGAGGTAAAAAGACCTTTAGGGAGGCCGAGACGTAGATGGGAGGATAATATTAAAATGGATTTGAGGGAGGTGGGGTATGATGATAGAGACTGGCTTAATCTTGCACAGGATAGGGACCGATGGCGGGCTTATGTGAGGGCGGCAATGAACCTTCGGGTTCCTTAAAAGCCATTTGTAAGTAAGTAAGTAAGGTGTGCCCCAGGGATCAACTTTAGGACCTCTTCTATTTTTAATCTTCATTGACGACATTTGCAAAAGAATAAGTTCTGACGATCTATTATTTGCTGACGATCTTAAAATTTTCGTAAAATCAATAGTGTTGCCGACTGTCAATTTCTTCAGGTTGACATTAATTCAATTACCAATTGGTCAGTTGATAACGGGATTGTGATTAATGAATCCAAAACTTACGTAATATCATTTTCAAGGAAAACCTCTACACTAAAATATAACTATCATCTAAAAATGTATTAATTAACAGAAAAGATTGTATTTGAGACCTCGGTGTATTAATTGACAATAAATTATATTTTCACAACCACATTCATTATATTTATAACCATGCAATACAGAATGTTAGGAATTATTCGGTCAAATACTTATTTTTTCAACACCTGACTCTCTTTCAATACTATACTATACATTAGTGAGATCGAAACTCGAATATGCATCTGTAGATTGGAACTCTATTACTAGTTCTGGTTCGGCAAAACTGGAAAATATTAAGAGGAAATTTATTTCATTATGTTCGTACAGATTCCTGCCTAATAACTCTGGATATAACTATGATAAAAATGCGAGCACTTTAAATGTCGAAGCCTGTACGCCAGACGTCATGATCTCGATTACTTATTCTTATGTAAGGTCCTTAAAGGTGACATTAATTGTCAATCTTTCTTAAACAGTGTTAGCCTTCGTATTCCTATGAAGGACATGAGACATCACAAACTCTTCTATATTAGAAATTCTAAATCTTCCTCGCCGGTCTGCAGATGTATTAAACATGCTAACTTACATGTAGGCGATTTCGATCCATTCAATGTATAGAAGTATTAGGACATGGCAATGTCTTTGCTTATATTATTTGCATAATCCTTATACACAAATTGGTAGTAAGAATCAACTCACTCCTTTCCCTAATATTTTATAGTATTAATTCTTGTTGTTTAATTATTGTAATCTATGTTCTTTATTTTGTTGTTTACTCAATTATTTAATTTGTACCATAGTTGTTCATTATTATATTAGTTGTTTCACTGTGCTGGACTTTTATTAGTCATTGGCTGTTGTCCAGCAATAAATATCAATAAATAAATAAATAAATAAATATATTATTATTATTATTATTATTATTATTATTTTTTAGTTACTACTTGTATACCAGAATGTATTTTGCTGTTTGTGATTATGTATTCAATCTCTCTTTTTATTTTTATATTATTATTATTATTATTATTATTATTATTATTATTATTATTATTATTATTATTTTAGTTACTACTTGTATACAGAATGTATTTTGCTGTTTGTGATTATGTATTCAATCTCTCTTTTTATTTTTATATTATTATTATTATTATTATTATTATTATTATTATTATTATTATTTTAGTTACTACTTGTATACCAGAATGTATTTTGCTGTTTGTGATTATGTATTCAATCTCTCTTTTTTTATTTTTATATTATTATTATTATTATTATTATTATTATTATTATTTTAGTTACTACTTGTATACCAGAATGTATTTTGCTGTTTGTGATTATGTATTCAATCTCTTTTTTATTTTTATATTATTATTATTATTATTATTATTATTATTATTATTTTTAGTTACTACTTGTATACCAGAATGTATTTTGCTGTTTGTGATTATGTATTCACTCTCTCTTTTTATTTTTATATTATTATTATTATTATTATTATTATTATTATTATTATTATTATTATAAGTTAATATTTGTATACCGATATGTGCTTTGATCCTGGTTGAGTGGAAGAGAAGTCCTGATGGCCTTAACTCTGCCAGGGAAAATAAAACTATTATTATTAAAAGTGAGAGAATTGCAGCAACGAAACCCCTAGTCCTGTTGTTCGTGATGCCTAAAGGAATTTATGAAAGGCTTAAGTGACACTCTGTATAAGTTAACTTTTGCTAATTAAATGAAGTCATAATTCTGTAATTAGATTTATAAAACTCTGCTTCTATATTCATCGCCTTCTTCTTCTTAAAGCATTGTGCCTTTTCGCGTGTGAAGTCGTCTTTATTGTAAAGGATTACTATCGTGTGTCAGAAAGCCATCTGCTTGAGAGACACTTCTAGTCCTTATCAGAATGAAATAAATGTCCGTTTTCTTGCCAAGAATGAAATAGAACCCGCGTTCCTACGTTACTACGGAGAATAATATCCGCCGTCTCTTTTGTACCAAGAGAAATAGTGTATTTTCTACTTAAATTATGCACTGTAGTATACAAATAAAAATGAAGCGAAATTCGTTAATTGCTTAATTTTTAGTTCTGTGAAAAATTAATATTCTCCGTTCTAGGTCTTCCCGCTCTTTGGCGGAGGGTTCTCCAGTGTTTCTAACAACGTTATGTAAATTGCTGATGTAATATCTTTATTTAATGATGTGAATCATTGTTTAGAAACAAGGAAGCTGTAGGTAGGTTGTCATTCGTGTCATGCAGAAAGCGCTCCTTTTCCCCAACTGCACTGGTGTAATTATCAGCACGTTATTTGCTCTCGTGCCGAGTTTGTGTTTAGTATTTGTAACTGCTAAGAATCATGTCGGCGTTACACAATGTTTAAATCTTTAATTTCATAATCGCAGATAAATCCGTTGACACTTTGTGGTACTGGCAGGCTGCGTTAAGGAAAACAGTGCAGTTCTATACAGTCGCATTATCAGAAGATTTCTTGTATGCAGATATCTTGCGTGATTATTTCCGTAAATATCCTTGACAGTGTGAAGTTTCACATAAACATACAAGCACTTTCAACATAACGTTTAATCAGAGATGGGCATCGTGCCTCACTGACCTTCACAGAGCTTATCGCTCTGAGTGACATCATCTTCACAGTCCCCGTTCCTCCCTCACGTAGCTGCTAGGCGTGGGCAGATTCTGTATCACTTCCATAAGCAATATCAGTGGTGGCATAATGGCACATACATCGTATGTTCTCCCCTTCTAAACAGCAAAAACTCTTCCTCCCATTTCTCATGAAATAATCGTTTTCTAACGCGTACACACTGCTTTGATAATGCCATTATGCCACCACTGATATTGCTTGTGAAACTGATATAGAACCTGCCCATTCTAGCAGCTCGAGGGAGGAACGGGGACTGTGAAGGTGACGTCACTCAGAGCGATAAGCTTTGTGAAGGTCAGTGAGGCACAAATTCTCAAGTGAGGCTCGATGC
>JAJSOF020000039.1:9199140-9242507 GCA_025594305.2 Periplaneta americana
AAAGTATTTGCACGCCCACCTCAATAACACTGCAGTCGTCTATCTAATATCCTAGATCATATAAACAGATAGACCATCCCTATGTTAAAATCGGTAGCACTTTGAAGAGAATAACCACCAGGATCGCCACCCGTGTCTGCCGTAAACGAACACGAGGTGGTAGTACAGTCGCTAATGCAATTCAAATGAGAGTTATGAAGTGACGCCTTATGTAACAACTAGATGGCAGCATAGTAAACCTGACAAAAGTTGTTACAGTCAAAGCCTATAAGGCCGAGCAATCTGGGTATATATGATCTAGGCTAATAAGTAGAGTCCTGAAATGTCATGTCCTAAAAACGGCTAAATATGCATGCAAAATGGACTTAAAAAGTAAGAAAAAGTCAATTTACTATGCACTATTAAAAGAGGAGAAATTACGTTTCCTGCAACTGTACAAATGCTAAATGAATGAGTAGGAACTCACGAGGTTACTGGGAGTTATTTAAATGATGTTAATTGTTTGGCGTACAGAGATAATTATTTTGAGGCGAAGGAGGATTTCCCTTCGAGAAAGTCTCGAATATCGCACACTGTTGGTCTCCAGAATTTTAAAAAAATAATATTCGTACTTTTCCTTTACTTTCTGCCATACACTGCTACGAACACAGAACTTAGATTAGATTTCGTTTTAAAATGTGGCTAGTGACACATGTAAGAGAGTGTCAAGTTTCCGGTGACGTGATGATAAACCGGAAAAATCAGCAGATATAAATATAAGATTCCCTTCCAACTCACTGTTTGCCAGTACATGAACCGTATTAACACCCACCATTACTAGAGTCCAACGAATTAACCACCTCTTTAACTGCTTGTAGATGCTGAGCATAATATAGAATGGCGCTGGCGCAGAGAAACGGACCATTTTGGGAATAGTGGCAGCAGCCCTTGGGGCGTGGCAAACTTGCGAGACAGATGGGAACTCATTTAGAACATCTTGCAATTTAAGAACCATAAACAGTGGAATGGAGCGCAATGTGCTATTGCCGTGAACACTTTTAAAAAGAACGGCGACAGCGTAAGGACCGCTCAACGGGGACATCAGAGTCAGTACAAGTTAGGACGCCATGGATTTGTCCGCCTTGTCACGTAATTAAAACGTGTGTCCGTAATTTTGAAGGAATCACCAGATGCTGTACGAACTTCTCGTACACCAGAAAATATTCAAGCTATCACCAGAAGACCTCGCCGCTCAGTTCGACAACATGCACCGCCTGTACAGGTACGTCCCAGGAGCATGAGATCAAACTCCATCCTCGAAAGTTACAGATAGTCCAGGAAATGAAAATCAAAGACCATCTGAGTAGCACTCGAAATATTAATATCGGTGTACCACAGGGAACTGTTCTCGGTCCTATTTTGTTTTTAATATATATATATATATATATATATATATATATGATTTCATTCATTCATAGTGTTCTGCCCATGTGGGCAGGTCTTTCACTGCAAACCCAGCATTCTCTAGTCTTTCCTATTTTCTGCCTTTCTCTTTGTCTCCTCATATGATCCATATATCTTAATGTCGTCTATCATCTGATATCTTCCTCTGTCCCGAACTCTTCTCCTGTTCACCATTCCTTTCAGTGCATCCTTCAGAAGGCAGTTTCCTCTTCCTGATCAGTTTCAGCATCACTTTTTCTTCACCCACTCTTTGCAACACAGCTTCGTTTCTTATTCTGTCTGTCCATTTCACACGTTCCATCCTTCTCCATATCCACATTTCAAATGCTTCTAGTCGTTTCTCTTCACTTCGTCGTAATGTCCATTTTTCTGCTGCATAAAATGCTACACTCCACAGAAAACATTTCACTAGTCTCTTCCTTAGTTCTTTCTCCAGAGGTCCGCAGAAGATGCTCCTTTCTCTATTAAAAGCTTCCTTGACCATTGCTATTCTCCTTTTGACTTCTTGACAGCAGCTCATCATTGATTTATTGGTAATTAATTTTTAAAAAGTCAATGGTGAGATATTTTCACATGCGGATTACACAGTTGTTATTTTTACAGGTAAATTTTTGGATGGTACCTAACTTAATGCATATAATGGCATCACAGTGATTAAAAATTGGTTTGATTCCAACCTACTTGTCTGAAATCATTCTAAAACTACGTTGTACCATTTTCATTAACATCTGTTGGCATGAAATCTTCTGATTCGCTCTTGTATTTAAAAATTCATACATACAATTGAAGTCTCCATCAAAGAAGGTTGCATATCATATGAAAAAGTATATGATATACAACCTTCTTTGAGGGAGGTCTTCAATTGTTCTTCTAATAATTATAACTGTTCTATTCTAAAATGAATCTCCTCAAGTTAAGTATCTCGGTGTAAACGAAATGATGATCTATGAAGTTGGCTACTTTATTAAGTTTTCGAACATTACCTACATTATGGTAATTTGCACGTAACACACTCCAAGGTATTTTTAAATTAATTTTAAGTTTTGTTTCCGATAAGTCTGTGTCTATTGGTACAAATAATTTCCGTCAAATGACTTACCTATGTTACACAAGTTCATCTTACAACCATTTTAGACTATTTTAATTCTTAAACAGTAGTAGTAGTAGTAGTAGTAGTAGTAGTAGCAGCAGCAGTAGTAGTAATAGCAGGAGTAGTAGTAGTAGCAGTAGTAGTAGCAGTGGCAGCAGCAGTAGTAGTAATAGCAGAAGTAGTAGTAGTAGTAGTAGCAGCAGCAGCAGCAGCAGCAGTGCAGCATTAACAGCAGGAGCAGCAGCAGTAGCAGCAGCAGCAGCGCAGCAGCAGCAGCAGCAGGTAGCAGTAACGGTAGTAGTAGCAGCAGTGGTAGTGTAGGGCAGCAGTAGTAGTAGTAGCATTAGTAGCAGTAGCAGCAGTAGTAGTAGTAATAGCAGTAGTAGTAACAGCAGTAATAGTAGTAGCAAGAGTAGCCTTGCAAATTAGCACAGAAGTTAGTTGTCCACAGAAAAATGTACAGGCCCTTTCTTCTTAAGTACCCGATTTAGCGTGCTGCATCTTAACGGTAGGTCGGTGTGAATTTGTTGACAAACAAGTTTTGAATGCATTCTGTTGGCTCAAAGGCAGTGACAGAGGGTCCACTGATGCTAATGGTCATTAAATTGTTTGTTGTTTCAAATATTAGCATGCCTGTGTGGTAGACCTTATTCCATTCATACAACTGAAACCACGTGCAAACGTAGCTGTAGACATTGGCACTGTTGCAACAAATTGACAAAAGTGCAGTACAAACCTTGAAACACCGAGGCTGACTAACAATTTTGCGCTGTCTCTCAAAAGACATGTCCCTGCACACTTGTTTTTAACTCAAACCAATCAAGCAACTGACCTTCACTGGATTTTGGAAGGCAATCTTTGAAATGTTCTGCAAATTCCAGTATTTCTTCATTTCCAGCTTCAACTAAATGCTAACCTAGATCATATATGTAACAGATAACTCCTCGCACTCAATTGAATGACTAAGGCCAGGATTCCACAGTATTATGCACTGTTGGGCGAAGAATCTAAAAAGGTTAATTTTTGTCCTACAGAATATATCTGTTACGGCAAAAATGGTTATTAGAGGAGAAAAATTCGCTCCGGCGCCGGGGATCAAACAGGATCCTTGGTTCTGCATACCAAGCGCTCTAACCACTGAGCTACGCCGAAGTTCAATCCACAGCACGGATCGAATCCCTCTCCTCTAGGGTTTTCCCCTTTGTGACCTTACTCCACGTTTGACAAATATGTTGACATATCGATGGCTGAGAACCAGGCTGTTCTAAGTCCAACTTTTTATAAAAGAAATCTGTGTTTCATTGTATTCCAGTTCTTGTCTGCATATATGAATCGAATAAAATTGTAAAATTCCTCTCTTATAAGGTTGTTATGAAGCTATTCCAAATTGTTTTACGAAGCTTTGAATGTCAGGAGCTTAAAATAGCTCTCCTGAAAAAAAAATAGTAAAATGGACTTGGAACAGTCTGGTTCTGGGCCATTGGTATATTAAGTCAACTGCCATTATACAAGGAGCGCACTCAATTGAGTGACTTGATGGCCAGGATTCCACAGTATTATGCACTGTTGGGCGAAGAATCTAAGTAAAGGCCTAGATCATATATGTAACAGATAACTCCTCGCTACGTTAAAATCGGCAGCACTTTGAAGAGAACAATCGCCAGGATCGCCACCCGTCCGCCGTAAACGAACACGAGATGGCAGCACAGTCGCTAATACAATTCAAATGGGTATTATGACGTGACTCCTTATGTAATAACTAGATGGCAGCGTAGTAAACCTGACAAAAGTTGTTAACCTCAAAGCCTATAACCCCGACATATCTGTTACATATATCATCTAGGATGCTAACCAACTGTCCAGTTGTATGCATTTATTTACACTGCAAGTGGGCAAGCACCCGGTGGCAGTGGTATACACAATATAAACAATACACAATACAATTATACAATACACAATGATATACAAAAGTTAAGGGGTTAGGTACAGCTTACAGCAGTGAAATTTTTGGAAATATTCAACATTTTTTTCCTCCATTACTGTATCTTGTACAATAATGAAAATTGGTATGTGTAAAACATTGTCCTTCTGCTATATGAAAAAAATATTTTGATTAATTTTTTTTTTTTTTTTAATGCAACATGGTGATAGTTCACTGTGCAGTGATGAAGCATTTCCCCCATAACTCATAAACTTCTTATCTTTTCTTGTTCTCTTTCTTTTATTTTATTGCTGAAACTCATGTTTACAATATCATGCGTTTCAACTACATTCCTTAATAAATATTTTTTTAATTTTGTGTTTGAAGAAAATACTGATATTTGACCATTTTTTGAAGGAATTTATTTTTTATTAGACAATCTATCAAAGGTAGAGAAATAATTTTGCATCATATTGCATAGGGACATCATTTTATTTTTACTTCAATTTTTATTGTACCTGAATTTTTGAATGTACTTCACTCCCACCCCTTCTACTAATGAAGTTCCAACTGTCCTCCACACAGAATCAAGGCTGCATATAGTAAACAGCACTGAGTTAGTGAGTATTGTACGTTCCAGAAATATGTTCGCGTTTTCCAGTGACGAAAGAGCTTTCAATATTGAATCATATTTTCGCACAGGTACTGTCCGTTTGCCTACGTCGCATTCCGATTTCCCCCACCTGCTTCTGCTCGCCCCTCTGTAAAAGCTGGACTGTCTTAGCTCTTTTCTGAAAACATTAATTTCTGTTAGGAATTGGACGTCTACGTAATATTATACAACTGTTTAAAATAACTTAAATAAAAGGGCCTCGTCAAGTAATTAACTGTCACGTGATTTCCCCCTTTCTACGATCCTGCGGCATAACCACTTGGACGGACAGTAAATAGTATGTCTGGGTAATTTTATCTTTTCGGATCGGGCAGAAGTGAAGATTGAATTTACAGTACGTAAGGTACTCTTTTATAGAGTAGATACAGAATTATTTCCACACGAGTTACTAGTACGAAGGACGAAACTGGCAATTGGAATTAGATGCAATAGTCTATAGTGCGATAATATGCACAAAAGAACTGAAGCCTGTATCGAAATGAACGGCCAACACTTTAAAAAATGTGTTTAAATATCCATATTATGATTATTTTTTCAATTTAACTTCATTCTCTATATTGTACGCTAATGTGCTGTAGACAGTATAATATACACTGCATAATGAATACGTTCGCATGGATAGTTCAGTTCGTGAGTAAAACACTTATTCTTAATACAGTACTGCATTTTGATTAAACAAAAACCTAATGAAAATTATCGAACTCAAAATCGCGATATTTCCTAGTTTACGTAAATGGATGAACTACTTTTCTTCCCTCCTACACCTAGTAAAGTGATTTGTTTGTGTTTTACGCCAGTATCATCGAACTACAGTCGTGGAAGGGGTCGCAAACGGTGTTTCCGGTTCTCTAAAGGTATAGCCAGGTTAATATTAAAAATGTTAGTAAAAATAAAATGATGTCCCTGTAGATATGACATACATAAATGCACACAAAAATTTCATCACAGAATGTTGAATAGTTTTTGAGTTATGAGGGAAACGCTTCATCACTGCACAGTGAACTGCCACCATTTTTAACTTTGAAAAAAATATAAATACATTTTTTTAATCATAAAATATTTTTTTCATATAGCAGAAGGACAGTCTTTAACACATAATAGTTTTCATTATTGTACAAGATACAGTAATGGAGAAAAATACTGTCGAATATTTCCAAAATTTTATTGCTGTATGCTGTACCTAACTCTCTTAAGGAATTTTAGCTTGAAAGTGGAGATTTTTAAGGAACTTTTAAGCGAGTTTTTGTATGAATTGGCTACCCTAGTAAATACGATTCATATTCAGACTTCAGATGTCTGCAGTAGAAGCAGCATATTGTAATTATCTGGAGAAAAAGAAGACAAGCCAAAAGGGAAGAGTGAGAAGGAAACCTGTGGATAACAATAACTTTCTCACATCCAGAGCTCGAGTTCATTGCAAACGATGTGTACGACGTGTCAAAAAATCGAGGCCAAGCAATCATGGAAATACACAGTACAACGACCTCAAAGCAAACCTTCATTGAGTTCACCTTTCCTACATCCCAGCTGGGGAGAATCGAGGACAAGTGCGATCCAGAGAGATGCAATATTATCATCACTGCAGCCTTGAAGTATGCACAGAAATTGATTGAAGTATGCAGTACAAATACGCAATCACAATGAATCAAATTGCAATTGAACGAGGCTTTGATGTTGTGTGAAGGTCGCGGTCACCTAAGGCATGAGCATTTTCCATTGTAAACACATGTCCTGTATTTGTATTAGAATCACCCTGTACATACAATTTAAAGCATTACAATACAGACAGACAGACATACAAATAAAAATTTCAAAACTCGATTTTTGGTCTCAGGATAGTTAATTATACATGTTAACGTCAATTATTCTTGAAAAATCTAAAATTACCAGAACATTTTTAGTTACAGATTTATTAATAGTATAGATTATTTTAAATGACGATCGTCCAAAAATACTCCTCTGAGGAGTTTAGTGCTGAGAGGAATGCGGTTCCGACTAGTCTAGCGCGGTACTGGAGTGAGAGGGGACAGTGACAGCGGCAGTCTGGAAGGAAGTACAATCATACTGAAAACATTCGCCCAATTTACGAGAGCAGTATGCCTATTAGTTTTCTAACGTATTTTTGGCGAGACAGAGATACAATCATTCGTACTTACGTGTTCATAGAAGGAAAGTATTGTAGAACATTTTATTTATTTATTTGTTTGTTTGTTTATTTATTTATTACTTATTTATTATTTATTTTGGTGAAGTTAAGGCCATCACACCACCAGAAATACAAATACAATAAAATAAATAAAAAGAAAAATCATAATACAACTAGCTTAATTGGTAGAGCAGCTGGCTACGGACTGGAAGGTCCGGGGTTCGATCCCAGGTGGTAACAGGATTTTTTCTCGTTGCAAAAACTTTCAGAACGGCCCCGAGGTTCATTCAGCCTCCTATAAAATTGAGTACCGGGTCTTTCTCGGGGTAAAGGCGGTCAGAGCGTGGTGCCGACCACACCACCTCATTCTAGTGCCGAGGTCATGGAAAGCATGGGGCTCTACCTCCATGCCCCCATGTGCCTTCATGGCATGTTACGGGGATACCTTTACCTTTTACCTTTACAACTACAATAATATAAATGAAAAGAAGAATCATGCTATAAAATTTAGTGATTAATTGAATTGAATTTGTAATCAATGTAAATTTACTGTACTGCTGAACTCACTTGAGAAGTATTACACTTGATTTTGTAATTTAAGATATCATCAACAAATGATTTTCGCATGACATTATAGGAATCTGTTTTTCACGATACCAATCACACATATTCTAATATTCCAATAGAATAAAACCAGAAATTTTCCACAGCACGTTTCCTTAAAAATGACTTGTAACGGTGAAATATTTAATGAGTAATTCATATAATATTAACACAGCTAACATCAGGAGAAGACTGAAGACTGCATATTTTTGGACGATTAATACTTCCCACTCCGCTCGGATCGGCTTGGCTGTAGCAACAAAAGAATCTACCTGCAACCCCCCGCACCGATGGCAAGAATACCTCAGGTCCCAGCGCTTAGTATGCAATACATAATTATGCGTCAACTTCATTAAAAGAATCTCGGAAATAGAAAAAAACTCGACTTCATCTCTCTCTCTCCCTTTTTTCTTCTTTTTTAAAACTTTTCCTCGAGTCTGTAATAACGCGCTTATCACACTACTCGTGTTAATAATAGCGGTCATCAGCACACTGCACTCTCGGGCTAGCGTCTATTACCCGCAGCTCTCTTACAGCACCAGCGTGCATCCGTAACTGCTGGCGGGTATGCTGTCTCCCTATCCCTTCTGCACGACGGAGCATATTTTGTTGGACTCCTTGCACTCTACTCATTTCAGAGAGTGCTGACGACCATTGTGTTAACTATTGCACAGATGTAGGAAGTTGCGCCATTTCCAAGTTCAGTGTTAATTAAAACATAACGGATGAGGGGTCAATCGTGGAGAAAGACTGCGGTTATAGTAGGTACAGGCGATACGAAGTTAAATTCATCCTCTATTTAATTTTACCGTTGTCTCCCAGACAATTATAAGCTTACTGGCTCCCGTAATGTGGCAGCATAATCACACAGGATCTATATTTAAGATAGACACGGCATCACACCACTGGCAACGAAGCAAGATCCATGACGGAAACAGGACACGAATCCATGATCTTCTACGCAATATCAAAGAAGAATTGAACCCCAACTTCATCTAATGCAAGAACAAAATCTCTGAGGTAGTCCTGGTAACAGAACTTGCTGAGAATGTAGAGAACAAGGCAACAGTTTTTTCCCTTTATTATTCCATATAAACTTTTAACACTTATAATGACCAGCGCATTTTGTTCCCAAACGTACAGCGGATGGAGTAGCTTCTTCTGGTAGCTACATCTATTACGTGGATTCATAAGCAAGGTAGAATTATTGCAGGCAGGTACGCTTGGAGTCATTAAATAATGATGTAATGTATTATAAATATGCCCCTGTAACGTCCTATGACATAGAAAGAACATTCTCTTCGTTTAAACAAACTGCATGTGATGTTCGTAAAAGATCTGCATTTCATATCATCAGAATATATGTTTTCGTTCACTGCAATGGGATAGGTTTGATAAACGAATTATTTGTGTATACTGTGTAAAATGTAAATATTGATAATTTGTATATTGATTTTTGTTATTGTTATTTTGTCCCTGTAACGTCATGTGACGTAGGAAGAACATTTTCTTATTTTAAACAAAATTTTATATAAATGATTGATTAAATGGCAAACTTACTAGTGTTAATTAAATAAGCATATGTGGATTACAGCTGTTTCGGTGTATACTGTACATTATCATCAGAGCCTACTAGATCTCGGCGTCATCTCGACATAGCTGCCTGTTGTAGGAGTGCGTTTGCGTGTTGAAAAGTGAAGTCAAATAGTGTGTGTGTGTGTTCTGAAATTGATCTGTGTGTTGAGAATTTGATTAGGGTGTGTTTTATTGTGTCTTTATATTTCATATTGTTCTAGTGTGTTGAGTTTTTGAAATATACAGACACACTAAAACACACCCTAATCAAATTCTCAACACACAGATCAATTTCAGAACACACAATATATTTAATATAAGATTCTACTTCAAGATCTACAGCAGAATTTTTGGTAAGTTTGGAGAAACAGTGACAGTGACAAGGAATCTAGATTTTCTGAAATTCTTTTGGCTTACAGCCGATACAAGATCCTGAAAGTTTATACCTTGAATTGATAAATCTACAGAAGAGCACGGCACTCAGATTCCGGTGAAATCTGGGATCGAACTGTTCGTAATGTTGCCTATGTCAGAATTTCCAAATATACTCTTTGTTTTCATATACAGTATACTGTATGTGCTCGAGTCAGAGTTTAATACAGGAAAGAAGTGTAAAATCTCTTAATGTACAGAAACAGCTTAGAAATAAGTTTATGCTCGACCATGTCGAAATGTAGTAATTATACACCTGGTAGCAGTACTGTAATGCATGTCATTAAAGTACACCTATTTATTAAAGTTCAGGTTTTCGATTGTTCTCGGATATGCAATCGAAAGATAACGAGGAAACGTCACGGAGGTTGGAAATCCAATACTGTCGCAGAAGGTTATGTTGTTACCATAATAATTGGCGTTAATTGTACATAATATTCAAATAAATTCAATTTGTCATCTCGTTTTTCAATTCTAAATCAATTTCCAGGTTATACCAAAATTAGTTCATGTTATTCTCTACATCAAGGTCAATGACATTATTGTTCCTCGGAAAAAATCAGTACTTTCGCGTCTGCGCACATCTCACACAAGCTATACACAAGGTCATGTCCGATCCTGAGTCACATACAAATAAAATGATACTTCTGAATAATTTCAAGTTAGAAATATGGTCGAGCATAAAAAGTCGTATGAAACTTGCCTATGATGGTAATTAAGACGCTCGTATGAAAATTATGAAACTCGCTTGCACTCGTTTCATAAACAAACATACTTGCGTCTTAATTACTATCATTATAGGCTCGTTGCATAATGTACTATTATTTCATCTGCCGTGACATGTGAAAAATAATTCCTTGAATTTGTGATTGTTTGCGAATACAGACTATTACCTTTCTGAGAACAGAGGAATACTCTTTAATGTATAAAGACTTGTAAATTCTAGCGTTCTACGTTTCAAATAAGATATATAATAGTAAATATTAACAAGTAGTGTAATAAATAAATAAGTGTTGCAGCTTATATTTGTTGTCTCTTGAAGAGGTTGTATTCAGTTTGTGTTTCCAGTTCCAAACTAATTTACAAAGCTAGGAAATAATATAATTTTATTATGTGTGTTTAGGTACAGTTTGTAAAATACTATAATTATTGTACCATGCGTCATTCTGAAATTCAAATCATGGAGTAGACATCACGACCACCTGCATGAGCCGCCAGAGCGCACCGTGGCTTTTGCAGCGAAACTACAAACAACTTGTATAGTTGGTGCCAGGGATTTCGGCAGATGGATTTTGTTAATGTGAACTCGAGAGCGAGTTCCTCACCGCTGCAAGATCGATTGTTATCTCTGTCGCAGTGGAATGGGTAGGACATAAGAGTAAACATGCACGCCCGAGTATTCTATTGGATCTGGACAGTCACCTTCAAAACTAAACACATATTACAGTAGTCTATATGTGTCTTTGGTATTCCCAAGTAACTAGTTCGATTAATTAAAATGTGTCGCAATGAATCTTACAGCAGAGTCCGTATAGGCCAGTTTCTATCTGATGCTTTTCCAATTTACTGCGGGCTAAAGCAAGGAGATGCACTATCACCTTTACTTTCTTAACTTTGCTCTAGAGTATGCCATTAGGAAAGTTTACTATAACGGAGAGGGTTTGGAATTGAACGGGTTACATCAGCTTCTTGTCTATGCGGATGACGTAAATATGTTAGGAAAAACTCCACAGACGATTAGGGAAAACACGGAAATTTTACTTGAAGCAAATAAAGCGATAGGTTTGGTAGTAAATCCCGAAAAGACAAAGTATATGATTATGTCTCGTGACCAGAATATTGTACAAAAGGAAATATAATCTGTTACATTTATTAAAGGTATTCTTTGAGTAGGACTGTACCGTGGTGTGTTTTATAATAAGGATGATTGATAAGAGCTGCTGTTATGAAAATATGAACGACTCAGAATATTATCGCATCTCATTCTCGCAGCTTACACAAACAATACTGGCTCGCCTACTGGAAATGTCATCGTGGTCATCTGCCAAAATCGGTGCCTCCGACTATAACTGCTGCGGCTGGCTCCGTCTGTCTTTCTCTCTTTCAAGGTTTTTAGCACTTTGTGAGCACGAGTTGCTCATCCATGGCAATTCACCTCTTACACCTTCGTTACAATACCTTCAGGATGTGTTGCTCTTCACCTAACGTCACATTCACGCGGTATGCGCAGGAAATACGGGATATATGAGGATGTACATTTCATTCATTCTTGTGGGCGTCGATACGGTTAGCGACAACTCCCGCCTGAACAGCTGTAACCGTGGTACCGTTACCTTTCTTCCGTTACACAGACAACGTGCGGTTTCTCAGGTACACCCAAGAGAGTGAACTTGGCTGACAGTGAACAGCGATCTTCGTATCTAGCTCACAGCCATTCACAATATAAAACTCGGTGACTCACGCAGCTCTGCTTGCAGATAGGAAGATCCAACCACGAGATAAGGGACGGCCAGACTTGTTAAACTGACGTATGTGTTCACAGTGATTAATCAAATACAATTATCGGCGGTGATTCACAAGTGTTTACAATTTATTAATACAAGTGTAAATTACAAGTGAAGTGAATGTGTTTAGACTGAGTCGATAAGCCTACACTAAGTGATAACAGAAAAGGTAATTATATAACAGAAACAATATGTTCAGAAACAGTCAAAGTGTCATAATATATATAGTTTGTGGTCATCATCACCATCCTTGAATGCATTGGGCCTAGTGGCCCGTTACGGTCTCTTGCCAACGCTTGAACGGTCTGCCCAAGGATCTCTTGCCCACAGGATGGTAATTTAAAATTTGGCGTGGAATTCTAGAACGAGGCATTCTGATAACATGTGATCTCCAGTTTTGTCTGTATTTCTGTAGGTATTCCGTAATCGGTTCAATCTGCAGTTCTTTCATAATGTCAAAATTTCTAATGTGATCCATTCTCGTGTATCCCGGTGTACGACGCATAAATCTCATTTCTGCCGCCGTTAATCTTTGTGAATCAATATTACGAATCGTCCAAGCTTCACTACCAAAACAGAGTATAGGTCTGGCCAATGTTTTATAAATTCTGGTGCGCGTGTGTTTTTGTACTAAGGTTGGTTTAAATATCTGATTAATTATCCCTATTGCTCTGTTGGATTTAATAATTTTCTCATTCAAATCATTTTCTTCTTCATATGAAATTCGGTAACCGAGATAACTAAAATTTTGACTTGTTCGATGATCTTATTATTGATGCATATTTTGCTACGGACTGGTTCCTTTCCTAAAAAAAGCCATCACTTTAGATTTATCAGTTGAAATTTCCATATTGAAACTTTCTGCCATTTGATTAAAGTTGTAAACCAAACGTTGTAAATTATCTTCTGAAGTTGACATAAACACAGTATCATCAGCAAATAATAAAGTATCTATTTGGACAAACGACTTATCGGTATACTTCCATGTGGTTTCAATCTCCATTCCTTAATAATGTGATTCATGTATATTATAAATAATAGAGGAGATAAACTACAACCCTATCTCACTCCTTGATTTATTCGTTTCCATTCTGAATATCTGTTCTCAAATAGTTTGTGGTAATATCATAAATTAAGTAATTAAACATGATGCATGGAACTGTCTCCTTCGGTTACTGTGACCCATCATGCAACACGCCAGATAATATAATAACAGTACAATTATCAGCAATTTATGTGGCGGCTGAATCATGATATAAATAACGATGGAGATACTGGATGATCTTTTCTGTAGTAATTTCACAAGTGCTGTTTTATTTTATTGATAATTTCACAAGCTCGAAGGTCGAGTGAAATTATGCTAGTAAGATGAAACCACAAGTGCAATTTAATAAGATTATTCAACGAATAACATTAAAGAACTTGCAAAAAACTGAATTACGTAAATAATAATAATAATAATAATAATAATAATAATAATAATAATAATAATAATACGTTATTGCCAGAACAAAGATATATACTGATTTTTAATATAAAAACACTCTAGCACCCCCAGAAAGAGAAACTTACATACTCATGGTCAGGAGGCATTCCACATAATGTTAAAAAAACACATATCACAATAAATGAACTTTAAATGTTCTCTGTAAACAGCCATTTTAATTGCTTTTTTTTAATAAGGAGCATTAGCAAATTGTATGTTGGGAATTTATCTATTATCATGTTATAAAGCCTTGTGCCGAAGTTGCTACTGTGATTATATGCTACAGTTGTAGTACATTTAGGAACTGTCAAGCATAACTTATGTTGTCTGATCTTTTGGTTTTATATTTATGTGAATATAAATTAAATATACTTCAGTTTTTATGTACGAAATTCAATAATACATCGTTATAAATTTGATGGAAGTCAATTACTCGTACTTTAAATTCTGAATACAGCAGCTCTGAAGGATAATCAAGAGGTTCATTAAGGCATTTTTTATTGTTGTTTTCTGTAGCAGAGTTACTGGCATGAGGGAGGTACTATAGGCACTACCACATCCTATAATGCCGTATTGTAATATAGCTTGTACTAAATCAGTCGTAAAGTATGAACAGTCAAGTAATTTCGTAAGATGACAAAATAGTGAATAATTTTTCTTAATCTATTGCACAGAAAAAGAACATGTTTATCCCAACGTAAATGTTGGTCGATTTTATAATTCCGAGATATTTAACTTGAGGACATTCATTTAGAATAGGACAGTTACAACTATTAGAGGAACAATTGGATGTATGAATTTTTAAACACAAGAGCGAATCAGGAGATTTCATACCAACAGATGTTAACGAAAATGTACAACCATAGTTTTAGAATGACTATTTCGTTTATATGACGTCATTCCATTTTCGACCAATGAAGTGTAATGAAATTTTGAATTCCAACCAATCACAGTCAGACTTTGCGATAATTTCTGCAGCTAGATTTATCGCTATCAATTTATCGCATGGTCATTCTTTTGTTTAGTCGTTGTCGCCAACTGTTTCCCCGTAAACTGATGATCATGAATACATTAAGATGCAACTCACGGTTAAACTTTTCTTTCAACTTTAAAGCAATGAATGCAAGATTGATATTTAATATTAATTAATATATTTACGCAGTGAAGACGACGTTCAAAACGGCGCACCATTTAGACACAAAATCTTTATGCATCTTAATTGAACGTACCTTTTAAACTTGATTCTATTCTTCCCAGATTGCACGCATACGCGATTGGAATATTGAACTGTGTAGATGCAGCTTTTGTTCCGTTACACACTACAGCGAGAATGCATTTGTCGAGCTATAAAAATGCTTTCGTGTAGCACTCATTGTAAGTAACGGTCGAAACAAGGCACAGCTGACATTGGTCCTGCTTCCGCAGATAGGCCTAACGTAACCTATAAAATTGTAGCCTATAACATTTGTATTGAAATTAAACAATTAATAGACGTTCAAATTTATGTAATATCATCGCATATCAAACTCAAAGACCTTGCATAGTAATAATGATCAAACTGCCTTTCGTATGGCGTAATAAAATTCGTGTTTTAATTAGGCCTATCTATACAGAGATGGCTTCACTGTGTAGCAACATATCTCGCTGTGAATACATAAGCATTGGTATATAGCTGTCCCCACTGTTACTGTTAAATTAAATTATGATTTCAGCAGATAATGAAAATGTATTTGTTATAATAATAAGAAAAAAGTGCACTACATGTAATTAACATTGTTAAACCTGTATTTCGCTTTTCGCAATTGGCATTACTGAATAATAACATCGAATTTCTTTATTGCAATAATCGATATTCATCTACGAGTATTTCAACTTCACAATGTCTGAATAGGTTAAGTATTCGTTAATATACAATTATTAACATTTTGTGATCGAATTTTAGGGATATATTATTTAAATTTTTATTTTATTCACGAAACAGTCCTAATAAATGTCACTCGAGGTCTGAGATTTCCCATATAAATCCAATCGCGATCTCAGACCTCTCGTGACATTACTACAGATAATTATTATAAAACACAGCAATGTGACATTATTACGTTTCTTGTAATGAAGTTGAAAAACAAACTGCTATCTGTCACGGCATACTAGATACTACTGCCAACTACTCAGAGTGGAAATACGAAACAACAATACTTAACCTCAAAAGTAAGATAAGCTGAAATGTTACATTAACAGAATAAAAATACGAAAAGTTTTTACAGACATATATTTATTACTTGAAGTACAGTTGTTGAAAAGCAATGTTCAAAGTTAAATTTTGTTGGCATTTCTTGATTTTCTGTGATTGACACTGAAGTGGACTTGGCTGAGCTGAAGGTAGAGGGAGTAGCAGCAGTGTTGCCAATTCAGCGGTTTTGTAGCTAAATCTGGTGTTTTCAGGACTGTGGTCAGCTACAGTATTTTACCGTCAGCGGCCAGCTATTTATTTGGCGTTTTTTGATGATTCCGGCAAAGGCAGACGATATTTTTATTTTTTTCTATAAAGATGTTATATTGTTTTTATATGTACTTGCGGACAACATTAGTTAATCATAAACCAGAGATTAATATGGTATTATCACAACTTTTCATTGTGAGAGTATAAAATATCAGTGTTTTATGATAACTCGATTTCGTACAACCATGTCCATCCATTATTGTACAAATAACGTATACCACTTTCGTTAAACTGTTAGTCTAATCATACAGGCATTGTGTTTGTAAATGAATTGATATGTTTAATCATAAAGAGTAGATAATGAACTGAATTATTATTTTCATTTATGATAACTTATATTATGATTCATTCATTCATAGTGTTCTGCCCATGGGCAGGTCTTTCACTGCAAACCCAGCATTCTCCAACCTTTCCTACTTTCTGCCCTCCTCTTTGTCTCATCATATGATCCATATATCTTAATGTCGTCTTATATTAAATAACTTATTATTTAGTTTATCATTAGGGAGCGGATTTTTATGTGCTAAAAATTTAAATATATTTATTTTTTATGTGCTAAAAAGTACGAAAATATTTGCTAAAAACAAAAAAAAAAAAATTTGCTAAAAACAAAAAAATATTTGTTAAAAACAAAAAAATATTTGAATAATTTCGAGGTAAAATTGTTCCGGAGCCGGGTATCGAACCCGGGACCTTTGGTTTAACGTACCAACGCTCTATAGAGGGAAAAATTGGTTCGATACCCGGCTCCGGAACAATTTTTCCTCGAAATTATTCAAATCAACTTTGCAGGGAGTTATACCTGAAATCTTGATTTGCATAATACACGTCACTGTTCGTTAACAGAAAACCACAATTTAAGTCACACAGAGTTAGTGTGCACTCGAAGTTGGTTGCTTGACGGTTGTCAGCCCACTTTGAGGTCTGTGGATATAGAGGGAAAAATTGGATCGGTGTCGGTTAGAGTTCCCGAGTAGCTCAGTGGTAGAGCGTTGGTACGTTAAACCAAAGGTCCCGGGTTCGATACCCGGCTCCGGAACAATTTTTCCCTCGAAATTATTCGAATCAACTTTACAGGGAGTTATACCTGAAATCTTGATTTGCATAATACACGTCACTGTTCGTTAACAGAAAACCACAATTTAAGTCACACGGAGTTAGTGTGCACTCGAAGTTGGTTGCTTGACGGTTGTCAGCCCACTTTGAGGTCTGTGGATATAGAGGGAAAAATTGGATCGGTGTCGGTTAGAGTTCCCGAGTAGCTCAGTGGTAGAGCGTTAAACCAAAGGTTCGATACCCGGCTCCGGAACAATTTTTCCCTCGAAATTATTCAAATCAACTTTACAGGGAGTTATACCTGAAATCTTGATTTGCAAAAAAATATTTGTTTTAAATATGACAAAAATACCTTACTTAGCTTGGAAAAAAAAAAATGTTACTAGGTACTCACCAACCACACTTGAGTGCTAGTAGTTGGCCGAGAATTGCAGTGAACAACAAAGGTCATCTCCAAATTCTCCATCACAAATGCATGCCGATTATCTCTGAACAACGACTTATACTGTGAAAACGATCTTTCCACATCACAGACGTCAGACGTGCATATTTAAAGAGAGGAATGTCACAAACACAAACACCGTCAATTTCACCTACAGGCACACCTCCAATACTTGAGCAACTTTACACATTTTTTTATATCCACTGCTTTTCCCAAACACATTCTGGAATTTGTCCCTTAGTAATTGTGCTTCTGAACCTGGTAGCGAGTCTAGTTTAATTTCCACGGCACGCACCTCCCTGTTTCAGACAACAGGTGTTTGGATGTTTCGAGTTTTTTTAATGTGTCACACAGAAAGCTTAAATTTGCTAATAGGAAAGCCATATCGTTTTTTAAATAACCATCTTTCAGTATATCTTGAAGGATATCGATTGACCAAGCCCGATAACAGGGAATCACAACAAGACATACTTCCTTCATGGACATGAGCGAGAGGCGAGAGATTTGTTTAAATTAAAATTCATACCCGAGCTCTTATCTGTTGTGTTTCACAATCAAAGCGTGGAATGAAATCATCTTCAGCAACAATAAACATTCCTAATTATGTGTTTCAAGATCTCTCCTCCTTGTTCATGTTAATTTATTCTCTAATATTAACACTGATATGCTGCCTAGCAGTTCTCAGAACTTGAGGCGATACTATTACGAAAATGGATCACGGATACACCACACAGCGCTTAGAAACTCGAAGCAACCAAGAATTCTTAAAAAGATAACCTACTTCTGAGTGACATAATTGATTTAGTTTTAAAATGTTTAAAAGTTCCTTTAAAAAATTATTTAAGTAAAAACTCCAAGATTTATGTGTTTATAATAGATTTCCTGAAAATATGTATTTACATAATTTTTTTGTGAAAATATGTGTTTTTATGTGAAATAAAATTCGGGTTTTAAACTTGAAACATTATGTTCGGAATTTTTAACTTTGTTAATTGTGTTTTATCACACGCAAAATAATATTTAATTACATACAAATCCGCTCCTTATTTATCATTCCGCATTGTAGTTTATGTAACCAGACTCATTGTTGGCAGGCACGTCTCCAGCTCAGTGTGAAATCAGATTTCGAACCGACTGGTTTGATTGTGAATGTGATTGTTTCCGAAGTGTCCAGTATATTATTCTTGATCTACTTCATTCAATTTTGAAGAAATATGCCGCGTAAAATTCCATACGTAAAGAAAATAAAAACAAAATTAAAACAGACTTTAGTGCAAACCCTCGTATAGGTCGCGCCAGGGATTTTGGCAGATGGATTTTCTTAATGCAATCTGGAGAGCGAGTTCTCACCGCTTGCAAGATCGGCTGTTATCTCTGTCGCAGTGGAATGGGTAGGACATAAGAGTAAACATGCACGCCCGAGTATTTGTGCACTCTGGACAGCACCTCCAAAAACGAAACAAATATTACAGTAGTCTATACGTGTTTTTGGTATTCCCAAGAAACTTGTTTGATTAATTAAAATGTGTCTCAATGAAACTTACAGCAGAGTCCGTATAGGCCAGTTTCTATCTGATGCTTTTCCAATTCACTGCGGGCTAAAGCAAGGCGATGCACTATCACCTTTACTTTTTAACTTCGCTCTAGAATATGCCATTAGGAAAGTTCAGGATAACAGAGAGGGTTTGGAATTGAACGGGTTACATCAGCTTTTTGTCTATGCGGATGACGTGGATATGTTAGGAAAAACTCCACAAACGATTAGGGAAAACACGGAAATTTTACTTGAAGCAAATAAAGCGATAGGTTTGGTGGTAAATCCCGAAAAGACAAAGTATATGATTATGTCTCGTGACCAGAATATTGTACGAAATGGAAATATAATCTGTTATATATATGGAAATATATATGTATATGGAAATATGTTAATCCTTAGTCAATAGATAAGACTGAGCTTTACGAAATACGAACATTAAGGGATGGAAAATGGGAGGCAGTAATGATCAAAATAATTATACCGATTTATTTTGTTTAACCAGCAGACGTGCAGCCTTTAAATGTAATACAAAGATTCACTCATAAAATTGGGTTAGACTATTCATCTCATCTCTCAGAATTGTTTCTAAACTGTATAAGAAAAGTAAAAAAATTCAATTTCATGTAGGCTAGTCCCTTGAAATAATGTCTTTTTTTTTTTTTTTTTTTTTTTTTACTTCCGAGCAGAGAAGAGAGAGAAAGAAGTCGACGATTTAAAAAATGCACTAAACTATGTTTAACTAGAGACGTAAAATTTAAAGTGAAGGTTACTCTCTACAATATTGGTTAAACATTCTTAGATTTTTTAAATACCATATCCTAAGGTACTAATGAAAAGGCAGAAGGGAGTGAGAAATCTCATGTCATCCGATCTCGATGAAAGTCGATATATGGGGATCTTTGCGATCACAGAATACGAATAAGGATTATTTAGTCCGACTTTGTCCCTAAAGTGGTGGAGTGGGATAAAAATGGGTGAAAAATTAAATTAGATATCTTAGGGGTTTTCGAGACGAAAATTACGAATAATACAATTTGTGCGAATTCAATATGGCAGTTTCAGTACTATGAATTATATTTTAAAAAATTAAACATCGGATATCGCACAGGTAACACATGTACAGTATTTAAGGGGTATGTAACACCTTTTGATAGTAGGCCTATACATTTAGTAAAATCCAAAGTGTAATTTCTACATATTCTGAATGAATGTTGTGCTGGAATTTAGTATAGTCATCAGCCAATACCTCTAGATTAATAAACAACTTTTTAGAATCCATAAAACACAGTATTTATTGTGAATGGTAATTATATTTTTCAATTGGTGCAATTTGTGCAGGGAAAATTGGTTTCTCCGATATTTTGTACGATTTAGAATATTTTAAAATGCTTTCTTCTCTGTTCTATTCACAATGTGCGTGTGAAGAAATTATTGCCCTTGTAATATCCATTACAATCCTATTTATTATACTCTTATATAAATCTAACTTCCGCAGCATGCAATTTTACCCAATTAACCAAATTATATTTTGATTATTAAGAAGAATCGTAATTTTATTAACTTCAATTGTTGCACCACCAGTAGACGATCCCTAGATTATTACTGGAAAAATCTTGTATATTGATCTGGTAAGGGTAGAATTTTCCTTTTAATTAAGAATTAATTTAATTTAGAAAATGTAGGAGACGTACTGTAAAATCATTGCGAACGGAAGTCATTTACATTTATTAACGGTATTCTTTGAGTAGGACTGTACCGTGGTGTGTTTTATAATAAGGATAATTGATATGAGTTGCTGTTATGAAAATATGAACGACTCAGAATGTTATCGCATCTCATTCTCGCATCTTACACAAACAATATTGGCTCGCCTACTGGAAATGTCATCGAGGTCATCTGCCAAAATCGGTGCCTCCGACTATAGTACCACTGTTTGACTGTTGCGACATAATACTTACAGATTTGACAACTGAACTTTCGAACAAGCTACAGCGTGTGCACAATATGTGTGTCAGATTCATCAGCAATCCTCGCAAATTTGACCATATTACACCTTCGTTCAGATATTTATCCTGGCTGCGACTCAATAACCGTAGATCACTTCACTCGCTTTCTCTTCTGTTTCGAGTTCTCCACGCTTCTACTCCAAATTATCTTCGTTCCCGGTTTAACTACTTACCCTGCAATCACAATCTAAACACCAGGTCACAAGAGAGCCAAATACTAGCAATTCCTGCCCATAGAACATCCCACTATTCATCCTCTTTCACTGTCTCCGTCCCTCGTGAATGAAATTCTCTACCTCAGAAGATTAGGGGCTGCCAGACAATAACTACTTTCAAGACAAAGCTAAACAATTTCTTACTGACGCAGACAAATTGAAGTTGTAATTATAATCATAATCGAGTTTAATGATTTAATTATATTTAGGTATGATTATTATTAATGTTATTATTAGTACATAATTATTTCATTGGAGTGTTGGGAAGGTAAAAGAATTGTTATGTATTGTATTGCATTGTATTAATTATGTTCTGCTCCTTAAGAATATAGTAATTTTGTATTTTCGTATCGCACTGATTGAGTGACCTTAACTCTGCCAGTTAAAATAAACCATTATTATTATTATTATTATTATTATTATTATTATTATTATTATGTGTTGAAAGATTGGGTGGAAGAAGTTGCCGGTGATAGTTCGAAAGCTCGATGTAAATGAGGTAAGGTGATATTGAATGCAAAATATTCAGATTTAATTGTCCGTACGATTTTGCATAGAATATAGAGCCTACGAAGTGATACACACTTTCCATAATTTAGTCTACATTTTTATAAAATTCTCCAGTTCCTAAAACTGTATAGTTTGTGTTCCAAATTTGGAAATGATGTATTAAGAAAAATCTGAAGTTTTTCAAGTACAGTTTAGCGGTTTTTTTAAGCTTGTGCAGCGGTAAATGGAATTCTGAGTTGGCAACACTGAGTAGCAGTGGGATTACATGTCCAGTATTGTACGAAGTGTCTTATCAGATAAGATAGTTGATTTTAAAGCGGTTCTGAAACGTTATTGGCCAATATCGCAAATTCATCTTGTAAGTTTCATAGTCACAATAATTTTACTGCTATATGGCCTTTAAAAGATATCAAAATGTTAACGTTTTATGAACACATCCTTTACGTTTTAATGTACACACATCAAGATGACAATGACTTCAATGGTACGGTCAATGTCGTGAAATGTAAGAATTACGAGACTGTTCCAAAATGAGTTTGACCTACTATCACACTAAGAAATGTCAAGGACCTCTAACAGAGTCGAAAAGCAAAATACACAATCGTAGTAGGTAAAAGATAAATTTAACTCTTCTGGCATGAAAAGTAAACACAGAAAGCTATATACCGTACATATGGGGAAAGTGGGAGACAAATATGTGATCAAGTTTTCTTGAGAGAAAATGGGGACTTGACTTACGGACTCTTCAGTCAACTCGTTCAGTAACGAATAGAAAATCAATACTCTACAGATACCACAGCGTCTTATCAAGAAAATAACGTGTTTGAAGAACTTGTGGGGTCCACCCATCCTGCTACAAAATTAGTATCGGGTCTTTTGCAAGGGACGAAAAGCAGCCGAAGAGTATTAGTGACTACGTAATATCCGTCTATTGTCGATGTCGAGAAAGTAAGAGAGCTCTGCCTTCCTACCTCGTGTAATGCCTCAATATCGTGTACATCAGTGATGTCAAAGCAAGCACATTTTTCTGACCTTGACGTCGTGTACGCGGGCAGCAAGCGCTAAGTATGGAAAGAGGAAGGGTTGTGTATATGAATAAGCAACCTGTTGGATTAAAAAAACAGTGGTGCACGAACTTCAAACGGAACGTGGAATTTTATGTCGTTATTTTTATATGGCTTCTTTCTGTTTGATATTATCTATATTGTCTGTAAAACAAAAGTACTAACATAGATTTCTTAAAATTGCACTTGTGTTTTAAATCTTAATAACATAATAGATAGTTAAGAAGGAATATTCACTTAAATTCCATAGTAGTATAACATTATACTGTATTAAGTGGATGAAACACTTCATTCATAAAGAAAGTGATATTCCAAAGAAAGAGATTGAGTATGACATGATAAGTTGGAATTTATATTGATGGTATCTTTAGCCTTACAAAAGTAATCAATAAACTAATCAAAACAATATTACAGTACAAACTAATGTTACCTAGGTACTGTATCTGTTTTAAGTGTAACTAATATTCCATAACAAAACTCTTATCGCATTATGCTTTTAAGGTGATATTTGTGAGCAACTTCCTATCATCAGAATATTAAATTATTTTCCCGAAATCTGCTGAAGCTATAGAGCTGACATTTTTACAACACATGGGGACGTATCTTTTGCTTACGATGTAACAGTAGTTGCTTTGTTAATTCATTTCCTTACAAACAATTTCAATGCGAATATTTTCAAAATTTTCAATACACTATCTTCAGTAATACGTATATACGGTATATTAGATTTACGAAAACATTCTGTAAGGCTACTAACTAAATAGGCCTATATCTGAAAATTTCACTTTTCTATACGAAAAGTTGAGAAAATATTTCTTTTGAATAAAAAAATGAAACTTGTGAAAAATGAGCATTAAAATTAAAACTTACATTCTTATAATGCACTCATACTTCTCAGGCAAATCTAAAAGTTACCATGGATACAGTTTTAATAAGTTCTCTTCCCTTTATCTATTGAATCAGTGCTGGCCATCCCTGAATATAGCTCGACAAAGCGGCATATACTACCTCTTTCGTCTGTCTCTTTCCTTTCCGCTGTAAAGCGCTCAGGCTCTCCTGGGCTCTAAAGCGCGCGCTTGCTCCTGTGGGCATCAATTGACATTCCTGCGCGTATTGAGTAAAATGCCATCATATTGATATTGTATATTAATTTCAGTCTTTTGGGTACAATACTTCCTGAGAAAAGTGCACAAATATCACACAAAATAAGAAAGTGCAGAAAAAAGGTGTCAAAGTTTCCACATCTTACAATGTTAAATTTCTTAACTTCGGGTGTACTTTTCTCAGACGTTATAAAAGATACAAATGTAGAAAAAAAGGGCATAATGGAACTTTTTATGTACAGTAGTGGCAAAAAAACCGGACCGACCCTTGTATTATAGCTGATTCCAGAGCCTTGTTCACTCAGAGCACGATAGACTGGTAACTAAGACTTTCGTGGTTCGAATCCTGCCTGGGAAGGAAACTTTTTTGTTCCTTATTCAAATTTATTCCCAAATTTATTTGTTATGGCTGTGATGTGTTCTTTGTAACGTGTTTGAAACGATCTGCCTGTCTGTCCTATGTAGAAGTTGTTGCAGGTGTTACATTTGAGTTTGTATACGTCTGTGTGGTTGTATTTCTTTGTGTTGTTTGTGTGTTGAGATGCTTTTGTAGAGTGTTACTTGTTCTGTAGGCGATGTTGTAATTTAATTTCTTGAATGAGGTTGCAATTTTGTGTGACAGGCAGATCGTTTCAAACACGTTACAAAGAACACATCACAGCCATAACAAAATTACAAAACACCTTCACATATGCAGAACACATCACAAATGCTAACACACCCACAGAAACATCAACACAGACATGGAAATATTACACATCAAACCAAAAAGCCAGAAACTAAACATACTAGAACGATATGAAATATACAGACACACGAAAACACACCCCAACGAAATTCTCAACACACAACTCTCAACTTCAAAACACACACACTCTTTGGCTCTACAATACACCACACGAACGCACCCTCACAGGAAACAGAACAAGAGGCGCCAAGACCAACAACGACCAGTTCTGAAGATGGCCCATAAATAGGTCGAAACATGTAAACGAGGTACGTTGAAGTTTAACACAGGAAAGTCTTATCTTACATATTCCGAAGTGATACAGTGTTAAAAGTTGTGTAATCAAGATGTATAAATTTGACGATGCTCTACGCTTCGACCATTCTTATTTCTCTTAAAAAAGTGCAGGACGATCTGGCTCGCGTCTTGTACACTCTGCAGAAGCACAAGATTTCCAAATTCAAAATTCTCCGACAGCCAACGGGAATTTTTCTAACACCCTGTAGCTTTATTGCGATCTTGTTGCCTTTGTTTATGACAAATATCTTCAATCTTTAATTTTAATGTGTATAATCATCTGGGAGATTGTCTTTATCACTGAAGTTCGATATGTAATTTAGAACGCACTTTCCTTGTGTAAGTTCACGGTTTCGTCAGGCCACAAATATATTAAATAGTATCTACTTTCCTCTTCAAGCGACACTCACTTGAAATACTGTAAACAACACTTACGAGTGCAGGATATTGGAAAACAAAAGCATCTGATTACGATCAATGATAAAAGACAAACAATTTAAATTGGAGTATGAGTCAGTACATCACATCATTTGTACAGGGATATCATTTTATTTTTATTAACATTTCTAATATTAACCTAGCCATACCATTTGATTAACAGTTGAGAACCGAAACACCGTTTGCTATCTCCTTCCACGACTGGAGTTCGATGATACTGGCGTAAAATACAAAGAAATCACTTTACTAGGTGCAGGAGGGAAGAAAAGTAGTTCATCCATTTACGTAAGCTAGAAAATATCGCGATTTTGAGTTTGATAATTTTCATTAGGGTTTTGTTTAATCAAAATACAGTACAGTAATAACAATGAGTGTTTTTACTCACGAACTGAGCTTTCCATGCGGACGTATTCATTATGCAGTGTATATTATTCTGTCTACAGCACATTAGCGTACAATATAGAGAATGAAGTTAAATTGAAAAATAATCATAGTATGGATATTTAAACACATTTTTGAAAATGGTGGCCGTTCATCTCGATACAGGCTTCTGTTCTTTTGCGCATATTATCGCACTATATACTATTGTACCTAATTCCAATTACCAGTTTCGTCCTTCGTACTAGTAACTCATGTTGAAATAATTCTGTACCCACTCTATAAAAGAGTACCTTACGTACTGTAAATTCAATCTTCACTTCTGCCCGATCCGAAAAGATAAAATTACTCAGACATGCTATCTACTGTCCGTCCAAGTGGTTACGTCGCAGGGTCGTAGAAAGAGGTGGAAATCACGGACAGTTAATTACTTAACGAGGCCCTTTTATTTAAGTTAGCCTAATTTAAACAGTTGTATAATATTACGTAGACGTTCAATTCCTAACAGAAATTAATGTTTTCTGATAAGAGCAAAGACAGCCAGCCACTAGCCTTTACAGAGGGGCGAGCAGAAGCGGGTGGGGGAAACAGGGATGCGACATTGGCAAACGGACAACAGTACCTGTGCGAAAATATGATTCAATATTGAAAGCTCTTTCGTCATTGGAAAACGTGAACATATTTCTGGAACGTACTGTTTACTATGACCGTAAGGAGACTTTGATTGCATACGCGGCTTTGGTTCTGTGTGGAGGACGGTTGGAAGTTTACTAGTAGAGGAAGTGGGAGTGAAGTACATTCAAAAACTCAGGTAGAATAAAAATTGAAGTAAAAATAAAATGATGTCCCTGTACTATACGTCTATACATGGGAATTTGAAACATAACCTGTATTAATCAAGAACAAAATGAATGCCCACTGTAACCTTGTCGTTTTTGTTCAGTCAACTGTCTGAGCCTGTCATATAAAAGTCACTAATTCATTATTATTCCGTAATTGTACAGATACATTTTATTTTTACTTCAATTTTAATTGTACCTGAGTTTTGGAATGTACTTCACTCCCACCCCTTCTACTAATGAAGTTCAACCGTCCTCCACACAGATCCAAGACCGCATGTACAGTCACAATAGCCTTACGGTCATAGTAAACAGTACGTTCCAAAAATATGTTCGCGTTTTCCAGTGACGAAAGAGCTTTCAATATTGCATCACTTTCCATTTGCCTATGTCGCATCCCGGTTTCCCCCACCTGCTTCTATTCGTCTCTCTGTAAATGCTAGTGGCTGGACTGTCTTAGTTCTTTTTTGGGAACATTAATTTCTGTTAGGAATTGGACGTCTACGTAATATTATACTCATACAATTGTTTAAAATAACTTAAATAAAAGGGCCTCGTTAAGTAATTAACTGTCACGTGATTTCCCTTTCTACGACGCTGCGACGTAACCACTTGGACGGACAGTAGATAGCATGTCTGAGTAATTTTATCTTTTCGGATCGGGCAGAAGTGAAGATTGAATTTACAGTACGTAAGGTACTCTTTTATAGAGTAGGTACAGAATTATTTCAACATGAGTTACTAGTACGAAGGACGAAACTGGTAATTGGAATTAGGTACAATAGTCTGTAGTGCGATAAAATGCACATTAGAACTGAAGCCTGTATCGAAATGAACGGCCAACATTTTCAAATATGTGTTTAAATATCCACATTATGATTATTTTACAATTTAACTTAATTTCTCTATATTGTACGCTAATGTGTTGTAGACAGTATAATATACACTGCATAATGAATACGTTCGCATGGAAAGCTCAGTTCGTGAGTAAAAACACTCATTGTTAATACAGTACTGTATTTTAATTAAACAAAAACCTAATGAAAATTAGCAAACTCAAAAGCGTGATATTTCCTAGTTTACGTAAATGTATGAACTACTTTTCTTGCCTCCTATACCTAGTAAAGTGATTTGTTACGCCAGTATCATCGAACTCCAGTCGTGGAAGGGGGTAGCAAACGGTGTTTCCGGTTCTTAATCGTTGATCCAAAGGTATAGTCAGGTTAATATTAGAAATGTTAGTAAAAATAAAATGATGTCCCTGTATAAGTAACTAATTAATAAGAAATGAAATTTAATGTTAACTAGTCGATGTCAAAGGAAAACCTACAGTAACTTATATAGAGTACGTCAAAAACTGTAGGCCTATATACTCTTTAAGGAACGAAAACTATTTATCATGTATTTGTTTTACATTTATATACCGATCACACATGCAGTACTGTCTTCAGCTAAGCACATGGTTACTTGCTATGTTAGACTACATCATACTCGTAATTCAGATCAATTGTCAATATCAATAACCGATACAGTCTGACAAAGAGTGTATACATTTTTTGGCGGACGCTGTGTATTATGCAAATCTAGCTTTCGGGTAAAGCTCTCTGTGAAACAGACTTGAATAATTTCAAGAAAAAATTTGTTCCGGGGATCGATACCCGGCCCCAGAATAATTTTTCCCTTGAAATTATTCAAATATGCTTCACAGGAAGCTTTACCAGAAAGCTAGATTTGTATATCTTCAACGCATTTAATGGCAATGGCTCGAATTTTATAGAGATGCGTTCTCATTGGGAACATTTTGTACAAGACTTTGTACTTTGTGGTTTTCCTAAGGCGCTAAGACAAATGTCGGGATGAGCCCTAAAAGAAATGCACTCATATCCCCATGAATCTCCCTAATTACTCTAAATTAATTAACAATTACATCTCTCCCCCCTCTTCGTAATTGAGCCATCATATAGCCAAATGGCTTGTCTAAAAAATGAGACGATTCAACAAGGCTCATGACAACAATCACCTCCTACATAATAGCCAAATTGGCTAGTCTCTTATATATGAGACAACTCATCCTGCCTAAGGTATTCCGTGGTTTTCCTAAGGCGCTAAGACAAATGTCGGGATGAGCCCTAAAAGAAATGGGCCACGGACCTGCACTCATATCCCCATGAATCTCCCTAATTACTCTAAATTAATTAACAATTACATCTCTCCCCCTCTTAGTAATTGAGCCATCATATAGCCAAATGGCTTGTCTAAAAATGAGACGATTCAACAAGGCTTATGACAACAATCACCTCCTACATAATAGCCAAATTGGCTAGTCTCTTATATATGAGACAACTCATCCTGCCTAAGGTATTCCGTGGTTTTCCTCAGGCGCTAAGACAAATGTCGGGATGAGCCCTAAAAGAAATGGGCCACGGACCTGCACTCATATCCCCATGAATCTCCCTAATTACTCTAAATTAATTAACAATTACATCTCTCCCCCTCTTCGTAATTGAGCCATCATATAGCCAAATGGCTTGTCTCAAAAATGAGACGATTCAACAAGGCTCATGACAACAATCACCTCCTACATAATAGCCAAATTGGCTAGTCTCTTATATATGAGACAACTCATCCTGCCTAAGATATTCCGTGGTTTTCCTAAGGCGCTAAGACAAATGTCGGGATGAGCCCTAAAAGAGATGGGCCACGGACCTGCACTCATATCCCCATGAATCTCCCTAATTACCCTAAATTAATTAACAATTACATCTCTCCCCCTCTTCGTAATTGAGCCATCATATAGCCAAATGGCTTGTCTAAACAATGAGACGAATCAACAAGGATCATGACAACAATCACCTCCTACATAATAGCCAAATTGGCTAGTCTCTTATATATGAGACAACTCATCCTGCCTAAGGTATTCCGTGGTTTTCCTAAGGCGTAAGACAAATGTCGGGATGAGCCCTATAAGAATTGGGCCACGGACCTATATGCCCTTCCCCATATATATTCCCCTTTATTATAAACGACGTATGCCCTAGTTCAGAACCTATAAATTGTCTATTAAATATACGAGGTCACTCAAATAGTCGCAATTTGAAAGGACAGGGACCTCTCAAATTGCAGATTTAGATTTCACGGCGCTTCTTCCGACGGCCCTCACATGCTTTGTCATCGAACAACAGATGACAGCGTCTCGCCATCCTAACGGCAAACACCAGCCATCTCCTCCTCGCCCCGTTCCGTGATTACTTGATCAAATCTCAGTCCCCTCGCGTATGTGGTACCTAAGAGGTTACGTCCAATTTCGGCTTCCCTTCAAAATTTTCTAGAGCTCCTTCAGTGGAGCAGCGTAACCCGGAGTGAGACTAGTGGCCAACAGGCTTGGAGCTCACATACTTAGTTTTGTACAGCCCCCAACCCCTTGCAAGGACGCGTTTTGCGTACCTTTTAAATTTGTCCTCCCAATTCTCTTTCGATTTTTCGTTCCCTCAGCGGGCGCGACATCCCTGGCCGGATATCGAACCCGGACCAACTGGATGGAAGACCAGCGCTAGCACGGCATTGAAAGTCCTTACATAATGTTATCTATCTTCAACAGGTTTAAAGGGCGTAGTGGTTTGCTCAGCAATGCGGCATAGAAGACAGAAGAAGGCGAAGTTCTTCATAGTGCAACATTCTTGGAATCACTGAAATACAAAGGGGTGAGTAATACACTGACTTTTGTACAGTTGTTGAAATGAAATCCTATACTGTAAGAAACAGAACTTAATTATTACTGGCGTGAATCAGAGGTATGCAAATCTTAGGTAGGGACATAAGCCTCTTCATGTAGTTTTTTAAATACATATAAATGAAAAGACTGTAGCCTATATTAGAGGGCCGGAACATACTATTTCTGTTGCTGTTTATTAAATATTAACACAAAAACATGCCCCTGCGGTAGCTGAGTGGTCAGACCTCCGGTCTATCACGCAGACGGCAGAGTTCGAGTCCCGGTCAGATCTGGCATTTTGCATAGTGACACTTGTGACGAACAAGTTCGCAGTTGGGGTTTTTCTCGGGGTTCTCCCGTTTTTCCCATATTAGGAATCTACATCATTCCGTCAATATTTCTCCCTTTTCGTCATCATTCCATAGCACACAAATTACAAAAATAAAACTTTCAGAAAATATATTCAGGCCAAATTAATAGTACATTATGCAACGAGCCTATAATGGTAGTAATTACCATTATAGGCAAGTTTCATACGACTTTTATACTCGACCATATTTCTATCTTGAAATTATTCATAAGTATTCATGTTATGATTATGTAAGTGAGGAGTGGAACTCACCTGAATTGTGAGATGTGCGCAGACGCGAAAGTATTGATTTTTTCCGAGGCACGAATGTCATTGATCTTGATATAATCTAGAGAATAACATGAACATTAGTCTTGATATGACCTGGAAATTGATTTAGAATTGAAAAACGAGATGACATATTGAATTTATTTGAATATTATTTACCATTAACGCTAATTATTATAGTAACAGAACATAACCTTCTGCGACAGTATTGGATTTCCAGCCTTCGTGACTTTTCGCTAATTGTCTTTTTATTGCATATCCGAGAATAATCGATACTTGCGGTTTTATAATGGTACAATGGTGATTTCTCATTGGCTGAACAACTGAATTATAATGAATAGGTGTACTTTAATGAGGTGCATTAAAGGGCTACTACCAGGGGTATAATTACTACATTTCGGCATGGTCGAGCATGAAAACAATTAAACACTTAATACAGCTGAGTTATAAATAAATAAATAAATAAATATACATTTTATGCTGGAACAGAATGCACTTCAAACACCATCAGTTGCGGTACTTAATCACCCGTTTTTTTTACTAATTTTCGGCACCGCTGCCGGAGACTTATTGTGCCTAGACCCACAACTCTACTGAACACACGCACACACTGCAGGACTCCCCCGTTTACTGGGTCAGGGTACCCGGGGGCACTGCGAGACATCACATACACTGGGACAATGGACAGACAACCAGTCCCCGTGAAGATGTCCGAATTACATCCCCTGACTTCACGACCGGGAATCGAACCCGGGCACCTTGATCAGGAGTCCAGCACGCTACCTCAAGACCAAGGAGACGGACAATCACTCGTTTACCCGATATCCAGCAATATTAATAGCATGCGTCACGATTTCCACGTTCCTCCACATATTTATTAAGTTTTTTTTCTCTCTCTCTGTAGGAAGTAAATAACCTTAATCTCACAGTCTACCTTCAGTGGTACTGATTTTCAGAATTGAAAATATAAGACGCACAAATTATACACGTATCATCAGTCACACTTTGAACTTCATTCTGACACGTACTGCTAATCCAAACGCCATTTAACGATATTAACAATTGAATACCCGCGCAGGAAGTTAATGGCATGCACTACCAGCTTAGAAGTTGAACAGGAAGAAAATTAGGCAATGTTGTCAACTTCATTTCGAATAAGCCGCGCATATGTATTCTTTACTTGTATATTTCGAAAAAAAAAAAAATGCGCGGTGTATTCGAGGAAATACGGTATAGTGTAGGTAATAACTAGAGCCCGGATTTTATGTAATTTGAAAATAAGAAATATGTAGCTAAAAATGGCAAAATACGTGGATTAATTCTGTGGTGTTCGGGTAAAGGGGTATAAGTCATTTTTTTGTCCAGGTGGAATTTTGTTCCCCAGATGAACACACAAGTTAAATTATACAAGAGGGTGTGCAAAAATCATAGAATACAAGCAGTTGATGTATTTTATTTGTGTAGAAAATTATTTATAATAAGGGTTCCAAGTTTAATTTTCATATATCTGCGAACTCATTTTTATAACTTATCTCCCTTTACCCAAACACCACAGAATTTGAATAATTTCGAAGGAAAAATTGTTCAAATTAACTTTACAGGGAGTTACTCCTGAAAGCTTAATTTGCACCACAGAATTTATGTCATAAATAAAATGTATGTAACTTAAAATCTAAGCTTTACTATTATTTTTGTACACTGATAAAAAATTACAGGTGGACATGGGATTCAATCTCATTTAATTATTGTTTGGAAGCGCAATTAATAACTAAATATTTTTCCATATTTTCTGCGGTCATTGATTGTCTCGTCAACGGCCATACGTAGGAATCGCGAAATTAAGCTCTAATCGTTTCTATTGTGTCAGTGTAGCAGTTCAAATAATTTTTCCGGAGTGTTGATTCATCCGGAACATTAAAGTTGCAGTATTTGCGTAGGAATGATTGAAACTTTGGCACTCCAAGTTTATACAAGGATTTGTTGGCAACAACCACTGCCATACACAAATCTTTATTAAATTCACTGGTAGAAGACGAAGAAGGTGCCAGCACCACTTGTGTAAGAAGAACTTGTTTTTTTCGACGGAGCACGTCTTTTATTTGTGACATGAAGTTAAATTTTAAATGCGTTTGCTACACACTTTGTACAACACGATTTTGCCGTCACTAGTAAAGGCATCGTCAATTGAAATGCAATATTTTAACTTGGATGTGACTGGCGCCATAGCAGTAGACCAGCTAGCTGTATCACCTGATGTCAGAAAATCTTCTCAAGAAAACTGAAAGAACTACTATTTTCTTTCAGAGCAACTATTGGAGGTGTTTGTGCCAAACGGTTATACTCATAGGGTAATTTCCACTCTTCATTCACCGCGGTAGCAGTACAATGACCGATCCTTCGCATTGGTATTTGTTTCTACTTTACCGTTACTTCTTAAGGGGTACACAAAATGTTAGCATGATAAAGGGATGTCCATTTCTTTGACAGAATGTTATTATTTTCTATTATTAAATTATTTTTATGAATTAGAGACGGAGAGATAAGATTTATAAACAATTTTAAAACGTGTAACTTATGAGTTGAGGGAAAATTGGTGAAAAAAGTGCATTCTTTCAAAATATGCAATATCTTTCAAAATATGTAAAATATGTAATATATGTCAAAAATTTTTATGCACTAAAATATGTAAACCTATGTAACTTAAAACTTCGGAATAATGATACCTTTGGTGTGATTCGCCGACATTTTAGCTTTTCTTACAGTTACATATATAGGAACAGAATATGTAATTAACTAATTACATAAAATCCGGGCTCTAGTAATAACTTATAAGTCACTATAAGGGTTGACTGTACAGCTTGAAGTAAAATAACAGCTATGAAAAACATTAAACTTCAGTTTATGAATACAAGATTAAAACAGTATAAAACGTAATTTGTAAAATATCTAATACAAGCATGAAAAGTCTTAAGACAGAAATCTGGAGTGCATTAAATAAACAAATAAATTATCTTGCAAAAATTGCTCGTGAATCAGGACTTTCATTAAACGTTTTTAAAAATTTAAATATAAACTTCGGTGAGAAAGCAGAAGAAATCGGTATATTAAACAAAAATGTTAAAAAGAGATTGTCTAGTTTCATTATTACTTCTACAATTGAAAGGGAATAAATAAAATGGTAATATTAAAAAAGACAAGAAATCATCACGGTTTGACAAAATTCTAAGCCAAATTTGAAAGCATGTGTGCATGTGATTAGCCACTCCTTCAAGTTTTTTGTGCAGTGAATAAATGAAACGTGGTACCTCCCTAGACAAGCCAATATTTTCAATTATAAAACACGTCTTCAAAAATAGCGATAAAATTAGAGTCCAAGTAAGGCCCATATAGTTACTACCGTTTTTTTTTAGTGGTGGGAAGTGTAGTGTAGAGATACGGAAATATAATACGGGTCGAGTTTTGGTAGCGGTCCTCTGAATGTAGGCAACTAGCTTCTCAAGACTGTCCACAAGTAGCATACATTTAGGCGCTCTTGTTTACAGCACATGCGCAATGCGTTGTATCTGGAAGTTCGTAAAATTAGGCAGCCCATTTTTTTTCTGGGTCTGTACAAAAGACTATACAGGGTGTAAGGGAACCGATGCACCTACATGTTAAATATACCAAAAATTTTATTACACTTTTTCTTCGATGAAGCACCGTTAAACAGGAAAAAAAATAGTTTTTGCCCAATGTTTGCAGCGATCTATTGCGATAACGGCCAGAGAGAAATGACTGACTCCTATACAGGCACGTAAGTAAAAATAATCTGAACAGTTAATGTCTTGATTTTTTTTTTTGCAAATTAAACCGTTTAGCCATGAATTTAAATTGAAAAATTCCGAAAATCGTTAAAATAAATCTTGCAACGCAATGCACTGTAACGTGTCACAGAATGAGTACGGCAGAGGGGGAAGGGAAGGTAACAGAGTGGAGTTAAATCGCTCGCTTGAACTCGGTCGAGTGTCGCACCCTCGAGTGAGATAAGATCGGTCGTGATACGCTCGTAATAAATAGAAGCACAGTACAAGATCATCTCACCGACATGTCTTATCTTGTATGGAAGGCGACAGATAAGATACACATATGTTTTGCTCACACGGTAAAAAATGCTTTATTTTCTGCGTTTATGACAAACGTTTAATGGAACAGCCAATGGAACGTACCAAAACAGGAACATGAAGTTATAAATAAAATAGTATGAAAACTTCGATATACAGTTATTATTGCTAATTAATAATTATTCAATGTTTGATTTACCACATATATAATATAATAGGAAGAGGTGGAAAAATTCAAATATCTTGGAGCAACAGTAACAAATATAAATGACACTCGGGAGGAAATTAAACGCAGAATAAATATGGGAAATGCGTGTTATTATTCGGTTGAGAAGCTTTTGTCATCTAGTCTGCTGTCCAAAAATCTGAAAGTTAGAATTTATAAAACAGTTATATTACCGGTTCTTCTATATGGCTGTGAAACTTGGACTCTCACTCTGAGAGAGGAACATAGGTTAAGGGTGTTTGAGAATAAGGTGCTTAGGAAAATATTTGGGGCTAAGCGGGATGAAGTTACAGGAGAATGGAGAAAGTTACACAACACAGAACTGCACGCATTGTATTCTTCACCTGACATAATTAGAAACTTGAAATCCAGACGTTTGAGATGGGCAGGGCATGTAGCACGTATGGGTGAATCCAGAAATGCATATAGAGTGTTAGTTGGGAGACCGGAGGGAAAAAGACCTTTAGGGAGGCCGAGACGTAGATGGGAGGATAATATTAAAATGGATTTGAGGGAGGTGGGGTATGATGATAGAGACTGGCTTAATCTTGCACAGGATAGGGACCGATGGCGGGCTTATGTGAGGGCGGCAATGAACCTTCGGGTTCCTTAAAAGCCATTTGTAAGTAAGTGTAAGTATAATATGATAGGTCCATACATAGTGTTCCGCCTATATACTGCGACAATGTAGAAACGTTTTACAAAATATTATTGATATAGCAGTAGATTAATAACAATATTAGTACAGAGATAACGTCACAGAAAATATAATAAAACGAATAATCATGCTGCACAACTGTTACAGACGCAAAGATTGATTCACTAATTATTATTATTATTATTAAAGAAAACTTGATACAGTTCTTGCATTATCGTGATTGTGTTTTCCGTTTATAATAATTACATTTACATCCAATAACATCTATCAGATGTGGCAAAAACAAAATCACTCCTGTGGGGGCATTTACCTACAACATTTATATTACATTTTAAAGCAAGTTTTGTAGTTGTACTATGGAGAGGTCAGTTAAACACTGCAAAGTTTTGAAATGATAAACGTCTATGATGTTACTATACAGTTCATCACTGTAACAAGAACGAATGTCTAACGCTCGGCTTATACCGTTCGAGGATTTATCGCTCGCGACAATTTTACCCATCATGCATGTGCGCTACCTATCGGATTATGCTATGAAGTACTTAGCGCTCGAGCGAAAACGTCCGATGCAGACCTCTGGAAGGTAAGCAGTGTAGGTCTCGCTTGATAGAGTTATTGCAGTAGCCGTGATGTTGCCAAATGCTACATAGAAACTTAACGATTTCTTCTAAAACGGTGAATGTTAGAGGAAAAAATTATTTAGATTTTTTTCAAATCTCTCCTCATGATCTATTACCAGTTTCATTTTGGTGCAGAGGTTACCTTCCAACCTCTATACTGTATATTGTATACTATTGTCTCTTTTAGTACTGGGGAAAGCACAGTTTGGTCGTCGGCAAAACCGAACTTTCGATTTTCGTTTTACAAACAGGAGTTGACGCGACCTCAAGGAAGAAGTTATGAGTATGTTCAAATGTCACACGCGTGAAATGTGTCAGACTCATTAATTAATGTTTTCTGTCATGTCATTTGAATAGAGGAATGAAAGAACATGATAGACAGGTTTGGAATAGAAAGTTGTGTTGATGAATATTGCATAAACATCACTGTCTATTGATTTCTGAAGTCTTCATCTAAAAATCTCCGCCAAATTGTTATTGCATAAGAGATAAGTAAGGTACAAATATGACAATTTCTACAGTTTGGAGCTCTGATCTGTCCACATTTATGGGGCCAATGAGATAGTCCTAAGAGACAACGACTCTTTTCTTGACAGTGATCAAGTTTTTCGGCATATAGGCTTCACGTTACTTCCTTCATAATTGAAATAAGTAGCACTGTTATTGATATTTTCTGAAATACAATTGCTACTACCTGAAATTGAATTGACTAATCTGAAATAAACATGATACTATCTTAAATTAAAATGACAAGATCTGAAATAGAATTGATGTTTTCTGAAATACAATTGATACTATCTCAAATTCAATTGACTAATCTGAAATACAAATGACAAATCTGAAATACAATTGATATTTTCTGAAATGCAACTGCAAAAAGTGTAGTAATCTTCCACGTTGTTGACCCTTCGGTCTGATGAAGCTTCATCCATTGTTTCTTGTACCGATTTACGTACATAAACTTGTTGTTTGGGCTATAAACAAGTGGTACCCTTTTATGATACTTTTTCGCCAATTTCTTATACGTTGTGCCACCAATAATTTCTGAAAAGTTCTGGAACCACACAAAAACTCTAATGAAATCCAGCGGATCTTGTGATATTCTAGTGCATACAGAGGTTCTGTGGTAGGTTCTGTTTGTGATTCTGAATCGGCCATTTCGTTATTATAGCATTACCGAATTTATATTGCCTCTGTTTTTTAAAATAACATTTCCACCTAATGACACTGAATTAAAAATTGTGTTTCAGGAACTTCTAACACGTGAATATGTTCGTTTTTAATGATGCAAGGTAAAGGTTGGTAATACTGTGATACGAGTAATATTGTAATAGTTCTTTTTTAGAATGTATTACAATTTTACTGAGCTAGAGAAGAACTGGTTTTGTGCAGCAAATTGTCCACGAACAATCTCTTAATAAGTTGACGCAAAAACCGATCTTCCTCTCAAAAGAACTATCACAATATTACCAACCTTTACCCTATAATAAAACAGAATCATGAAACAACTTATCTAACATAATTTAATTTGATAAGCGGTGAAAGTGAACAGTTAGAAGGCATAAAGAACTATTATGCAAGATGTGGATCTACAGTAATTCCCTTAATAAGCACAAATTGTTGTTTTCTAAACAGTACTGCAAGTATACCAAGGGCAAAGCCTTCAGTGAGCAAGGACGCCACAAGAAAATAGTTTAGCAATTATAAAAACATTTTGTTTTCACAAAACAAAGCAAAGTGAAAGCCCGTTTGAATATACAGATCTTCACCGGATATCGATTTACGAGCACTACTTTTATAACACTTTCATAACTTCGATGGCGTTTTATACACACGTTTCTAGAAGACTGCGTTCCTTGCCTGCCTTAAGTGGGATTACAGCTGTGTCTCGTGATGCGAGGAGCAACTTCATTGTGAAGTCGTTAAAGCAGTGGTTCGACCTTCATGCAGCGGACAAGGTCAAGTTCACCAAACTTCTTACGCACTCGAGACCTACATTTAATCAACTACAGTTCTCGTATTTCAAAGCAGCTTTCGATACCAGTACAACACTTTCAACTGTTTGCTGCTACAGCTCGTTCTAGTCTTGGTTTAAGATACTTTACTGCAGCCGTGGCGAAAATGTAATCGTGCGCCGAGCCACTGTGCAACCTGCAACGTGAATAGCACCTATGGAGGGAGGCGGACACCCGAAGGGGAAGTAAAGAAACTATCTGACTTGTTAACGGATTTTCATTTTTCTTACGTCAAGCACTTAAATATAATTTTATACAGTATAAGGATACAAACTAATATTTAGTACGTGTAACGAAGAAAGAATTGAACAAGAAAACATAGGACACATTATCGCAACCTAAAATTAACTGTCTTCAGAATGTCTCTGCGACAGAGTTTCAAAATCAGGAATTATGTCACTTACTGCCAGTCGTAGTTCATCATGAAGGTATTTGTCTATCAGTCGTAATCTAAATTAGGTTTTTACTATTTTCATTGTTGAAAATAATTTTTCAAAACGTAAGTTGTAGCCAACATGGCTTCAACAGAGCAAGCGAAAGAACGAAGCTTCGGATATTTATTTTTTGGCAAAGATTTGAAAAGTTCAACATTTGTCAAGTCCTCACATATAGCTTTCATTGTAACATTACATTGTAAATTTGTGAGTTTAAATTGAAGATCTAACCACATTATTCGTACATCTGCTGAAAAAGGATCGAAATAATAATAATAATTATTATTATAATAATAATAACACTTAACCTTTTAATGTTTCATCAGTAACATGTAGTAACTTATAATGCCGTTTTATGTTATACAACCGTTTTCCTCGTAATACTTGTGAACAAATCATACATTTAATATTGGGAGCAAAAAAATGCGTCCTCCCATCCTACTTGAAACTTTCGTTTTTGTAGAGGTGCATGGTTCTAAGAGAGACATTGCGACGATACGCCACTCGCAGGTCAGAGACAAATACAAATGGAACGGAGTTTGACTCCAGTGAGTGAGAGGGTGGGGGTTGGGGGAGCAAGAGACATGCACAGCTATCATTGCGAGCCACAATGTGCTCGTCAGTTACATTTTCGCCACGGCTGCATTAATGTAATAAATGAAATGCTAAAACATTACTACTTCCACTCATTCAACCTTGCCCCTGTACTTCAACAAACAAGATCATTAGTCAGGCAGTTCACCTGTTACGTACGCACAGACCGTCTTCGGTTGTTCGGAATCTGTTTCAAAGCGAACAGTGGGATCAATTATGAAACCTGAGTTTTTTCCCGGTTCTTTACTTTCCCTTTATAGTTTTATTACTTACTTACTTACAAATGGCTTTTAAGGAACCTGAAGGTTCATTGCCGCCCTCACATAAGCCCGCCAGCGGTCCCTATCCTGTGCAAGATTAATCCAGTCTCTATCATCATACCCCACCTCCCTCAAATCCATTTTAATATTATCCTCCCATCTACGTCTCGGCCTCCCTAAAGGTCTTTTTCCTCCGGTCTCCCAACTAACACTCTATATGCATTTCTGGATTCGCCCATACGTGCTACATGCCCTGCCCATCTCAAACGTCTGGATTTAATGTTCCTAATTATGTCAGGTGAAGAATACAATGCGTGCAGTTCTCTGTTGTGTAACTTTCTCCATTCTCCTGTAACTTCATCCCGCTTAGCCCCAAATAGTTTTATTATGACAAGTAAAAGTGTTAATATACTTTCATTTCTTAATACGTAATGATTAGAGCTAGGAAGTTGGTACCAAAACAGTTAAGTTTTGTGAGCTTGGACTATATTTCTACCGAATGGAAAGTATAGTAGCGCAGTTCTCAATGTCAATGAACCAGAACGACAAACTACAATCGGGTAGTAACCAAACTTATGCTCCAATCGTCCACAGCCTTAGAACAAGAAAATAATAAACGAATAATAAAAAAGCAATAATTTGTAATTGTAACTTCGTAATTTCCAATCGTAATTATTTACCCATACATACCTATAAAAAAACATACAAAATATACAATTATGGTTCTAGCCTCATTATAACAAATAACAATGAACACTTTCATTTTATAAACAGTAATCTCACTAGAGGTTTTGATTTATCTAGAGAAAATAAAAAATTGAGTGGGATTTAATTGACTATTACACGATTAGAAGAAAGTATATAAAGATTAGAAGTAACGAAGTACTCAATACAATAAAATATTAATTGACTTACTGAAATTCTATTTAACTAATGTTAGCTTCACCAAAACGTTTCAACGGAGCTGTACACAAATGACGATCGCAAAGCATGTTTTATAGTACCGTAAAGAATTTGCAGTTTGAAATATTGGCAAACAAAGAAACAAATAATAGGAAGGTTGATAAAAAAACAGGAGAAAGTATATAAAGATTAGAAGAAATAAAAGTACTCTAACACAATAAAATAGATATTAATTGACTCAGTAATATTCTATTTCACTAATGTTACCTTCACCTAAATGTTTGAACGAAACCGCCATTTTCAGTCGACTATCTATGCGGAAAACAAGTTACGATTGCAAAGCATGTTTTATGGTACCGTAAAGAATTTGCAGTTTGAAATGTTGGCAAACAAAGAAACAAATGCTAGGGTAGTGATAAAAACAAACAAATGCTAAGGAGCGATAAAATTAAACAAATGCTAGGAAGCGATAAAATTGTGCGATAAGCAGCCATGATTGGCTGAAAGACGTCATTTCGTACCGTTTTATTGGTCAAAAGTAGTATGACGTAGTAAAAGTGTAATAGTCAAAAGAAATACACCTTTTATGTTCAGAAAAAAAAATTGTACTCTGAAAATATTCGTTCTACGTTACAAGACGTTACTGGAGCAAATCTGAAATATGATACAGTATTTATTACTATCATAGTACATTTCGTATGTGGCACATAGTATTAAACCCACAAATGTTTTCAAGAAAATTGTTCGTTTCTATTGTAATCGCAGGTAGGAAGTTCGTATCGTAATTCCGATGTTGAACTTGGACTGTAACGCAACCGAATGCATAGCAGCACGAGAAGTCAACATTTAACGAAGAATAATCGGGAAAAATAAACGTGTTACACACTGCTGTTTGCATAATTATTTAATAACAGAGAAGTTTACTTTTTAGGAATCATGCATTATATTCACATTACGTAAACAATGCGATAATAAGAGAACAACTCACTTAGTTCAGAACCTAAAATATTAATATAAATTAACAATATTCTTCAAACTATTCACGACTCTACACAGCTCCACAGAATGCCACTATGCGTTGTTTGTGAACATACTGTTTATCATCTGTAGCGAGCGGCAGGAGAGATATAGGGCATTTCGTAACCGGAAATTTCGTCACCGTTATAGTATGTCACCTATTTTTCGTCATTAGTTTTTTGGTTATAAAATATATTTAGTCATTTTTGTCACCGAAGATATTTCGTCATCATATACATTTTGTCATATTTTTTATACTGAGGGGAATTCGTCACCAAAATAATACAGACAATTACATTTAAGCTGTTTTTATTATGAGTCCAAAACCATCACTGTATAATTATTTAATGCTCTGTACTATACTGGATTAGTCCCGCGCCGTAGCGTCGTGGTCTAAGGCATCCTGCCTAGGACTCGCGTTACGGAATGCGCGCTGGTTCGAGTCCTCATGGGGAAGAAATTTTCTCATGAAATTTCGGCCAGTGTATGGGACCGGTGCACACCCAGCAACGTGATGCACTTGGGGAGCTACAATAGGTAGCGAAATCCGGTTACGAATGCCAGCTATAACGGCTGGGGGATCATCGTGCTAACCACACGATATCTCCATTCTGGTTGGATGATCGTCCACCTCTACTTCGGCATCTGGGCGTGAGGCCAGCAGCCGGCCGGTCGGTCTAGGCCCTTCATGGGCTGTAGCGCCACGGATTATTATTATTATTACTATACTGGATTTTGAAGTTGCCGCGTCGTCCGTCTTTTGTGTACCTGGCGAGTACAGCAGCGTACAAAATGAAGGAACCCCAGGTCCGTTCATAGTAACATTGCAACGCAATGTGTGCAGTTGTGTTATCCTGATCAAGTATTTAAGAACGCGTTGAATATGTTGTGCTGATCCAATCATAATGGCAAAACGTTAAATTCGCTCAGAGATACGAAATGCAATTAAGAAGTATGAGAGTGACATTTTATGTATTAACGAAGACAATATCGTGTGTAATGTATGTAAAACTGAAATAAAACCAGAACTCAAGCTATAGAGAAACATTGCAACAGTACATCGCACAGGAAATGCGTTGAAATGAAATCTGAGGAATCATCATCATCATCATCATCATCATTATTTAGTTGTGCGGGTCTAAACGACACGTGCAACATGATGCTCAGTACAAATATTCCTCTAAAGAAATTGAGTGATCCCCATTT
>JAJSOF020000039.1:9242607-9497607 GCA_025594305.2 Periplaneta americana
CATAAAAATCCGCTCCCTAGTCGTGAAACTTTCATGTTCGGACAACGATTTGGGATAGAAAGAAATTAATTCAGTTTAATTTATTTCAAAGAAGTATTTCACACACTGCATCCTGATTCTTATCTCTTTTATATTTAAAGACTTAATCAGCAAATGGACACGTTATATGTTTGCAGGTGTTGTGAACAGGTCCTTTTGATGCTGGAAATGCATGACTTGAAAATATTTTAGCCGGGTATTGGTTTTGTCAAACATGGTAGCTCTGGCCATAGCATGCACTACCGTGTTATCCCCAACGCAATGGAGAATGCCTACCTTATAGGCTACTGAGAGTCCTTTGTGTTCAGCTAGTCCTGCCGTGACTGTGCAACTGTATTGTGTGCTTCCGGATGTAAACACAGTGCACACCCACTTTGATTAGTTTTCTGTTTATTTCAACATACTTTGTTGACATAATTAGAAACTTTACAGTAGTTTGGAATCATTTAAATGTAATGTAAAGTAAATCGTTTATTACTTGAAGTGTTATACTACAAATAAAATTTTGTACAGCAATAAATATTCATGACAACTTTTTGACATGTATAGGTACGTCTTTAAAATCAGACTGACACATGTGGTACTATAACTTCGGGACTAATAACATGATTGAAATAAATGTGGTTTTGTTCAAGCGGATATACCAAGCCTGCAGAACCCGTAAGTAGGAGAAATATGACGTCAGCCTCACTCCACTTCTATTGGGGATGATTGACTTCCGCGTAGAGTTCTTTGCATTCTTTGCCCGTGCAATGTCCATCAGTGCGGCACTGTGATTTTTAAATTGTAATAAATTCATTGTATTTATAATGCTTATCTCATTTCAAGGTTTACTATTATGCTAGATTTCCTGTCGGTAGTTTCTTTGAGATTTCTTTGCACCTAGCCTGCTTTAGATTTTCGAAAACTTCCCTCCTATCATCACCTACGGAAACATAAATTTGTAGCATATAAGTAATGAACATTGAAAGTCACTATTAATTTAAATTCAAAATGAACACAACGAGTGACGTCCTTAATTTAACAGTATATAAATAAATAATCAATATACTGTTCGTAATAATGAACTTACCCGAAAGTTTGTGCATTCCATAATTTCTTAATATGGGCTTCGTTGAAATGTGGTTTAATATTAAAATGACGATAGAAATAAATTGGATGGGACACAGTAAACAAGCAATTCTTTCGTCTTCAGCAATAAAATAATCATATTCCCATTTCCTTTGGAAGTAGTATTTCTTCACGGGTTTAGATTTTGCAATGTTTCAGTTTTATTTAAATTGCAGTACGCGTATTCATTCATTCATTCATTTATTTAGCTGGAGTGTGTTACAATGTTGAATGACAGCATTGACATCCGGTCATATAGTTTTGTAAAAACAGGAATTAAATCTTTATCAATGCACGAAAAGTCATAATACATTCTTCAAATAAAGTAATTGGTTTGTTGCCTGCATGCAACATTTTTCGGACTTAATTCCATTTTAGTAGAATACAGAGCACGAAAAACAAGCCGGGGACTGTACTTAACTTATTTTACACAAAAGTGGACTTAATCGGCTTTACTAGTAATAGGACGATATATACATACGTTGATCTTCTTACATTATATGCACACATACATATTTAAATTTACTTCCCTAATTCATTTTTTTTTTACTTTCTAAAGGTTTGTTCCTAAGGATTTTATTATCTGTTCATTTGTAATTCTTGATAACGTATTGTATACCTGCCGCCGCGAGAATGAATGTTGATGCAGCCGATCTTGGTTAATGCCGCGCATGAGCGATGCGCGGTTCCATTTGTACATAGGCGAAAATTAGCGGGCAGTATGTTGCGACTGCGAGGTGCTGGCTCGTTGATTTTGACACCAAACGAAGTATCTCGTCTAAATCTGTCGATTTAAGCCAGACGTATTCACATAAAACTCACTGGCACGTCCCCGACACAGCCACACCCCGATTTTTTTATATTTAGCAATGGATATTTCCGCTTTTCACTTGTTAGGAATAGTATTGCAAAGGGCTTAGAATATAGTTGTGTATTGGGATGGTGATGCATGCTTATCTAACGATTTTCTTTATAGTAATCGATCAACTTTGTATCTTTGGTTACCGCCCGCATATTACTTTGCCTTCGTTCAGGATGTGCTTTAATGAGTTTCAGCTGGAGACTGGTCCAACTTTCTCTTGCGTCCTACAGAGAACCAGATTCCATTTCGCGTTTTCTTGCAGTTTACAAATTCCAGTCCGCCTTTCTTCATTCTCTAATATTTGCAATAAAAGTAACATAGTACCACCTTGAAATAAGTGAAGGTCATGGTCACCATTTCATTCACTCAAAGACGTAAAAAATGTGCATCAAGACGGGTTTCGCTTGTGGAGCGAGAGTTACACTTGGAATTTTTAATTAATATCCTACCTTGCTGTGCTTTGTTATCTTACCAAACTTTCTCTTGTCCTGTAAATAGTAAGATGGTGTAGCAGTCTTATCGCAATCTGTTTGCCTGTGTTTTTGTGGTATTAAAATGCTACGCGTTCTCTTCATGTCAACCTCTCACAAAATCCTTTTGTCGTGATCACCATCATGATGAAGTCCGTGAGATGTTATGTTAGCAGAGTTGATGTTTTGAACTCTTCCATATTAATAAATAAAGTATAAAGAGAAGTTCTGTTTTGTACACAATCTCATTACATTTAAAGAAACTACACTCAGGGACAAAAAAAAACCGGGCACTTCTATATTTGCTTCTATTTTGTTGCCAATTATTTCAAAATGAAACAAAGCCCATTTAAACAAAATAATGTTTCATTTAGCACCTTATACGACAACATTTGAAAAAAAAATCTCTGATGAGAAAATTTACAAAAAATTACAAAGGGCGTATAACTATGGCATCGTTTGGTCTAACTGTTTTTTCATTTTATGGTGCCTTAAACATTAAAAACTCTTTTTAGTAACGGGTATTACCCCCTCTGGCTTGAATAACTGCATCCATACGTCTTGGCATGCTCTCAATTTGGTTAGCAATGTCTTCTTGAGGAATAAGCTGCCATTGTTCGCCAAGTGCTCGCCTCAACTCTTGTAACGATTCTGGTCTCGGTCGACTATTCTTAACACGCCGTCCCAGCATGTCCCACACGTGTTCAATTGGGTTCATGTCTGGACTCCATGCTGGCCATGGAAGAACATGGATTCCCACTTCTTGGAGATAATCTCCGACCGCATGGGCAATGTGCGGCCGTGCATTATCATGCATTAAAACAAAATTATCGCCTACAAATTGGCCAAATGGCACAACATGATCAGCTAAACATTCATTTATATACCTATCAGCTGTTAGTCTTCCATTTTCAATAAAAACCAACTCTGTACGAGCATCCGTACACATTCCTGGCCAAACCATCACTGCACCTCCTCCATACGGCACATTTTCGGAAATGCAACACTGTGAAAATCGTTCTCCCCTCCTCCAAACTCTTTCACGTCCATCAGGTGAGCACAGATTGAAACGGGACTCATCGGTGAACAGAACACAGCTCCACTGTCCATTTCTCCAATCCCTGTGATCATTTGCAAAACGCAGTCGTTCAACTCGATGCATCCTGAGAAGTCTGGGACCAGTTGCAGGTGTACTTGATATCAGTCCACTTGCTTTCAACCTCCTCCTAACTGTTTTGGCCGAAATTGGGCGTCCATGCATGTTAACAAATTGCTGGGCTACACTAGTAGCTGGCAGGTTGCGCTCCCTAAGAACTCTCAACACCATATACCTGTCTTCATTTGGATTTGTAGCTCTTTGACGACCCGAACCTGGTCTTCTGGTATATTCTAGGGTCTCTCTCTACCGTTTTATGGCATCATGGGTTGTGCTTCTAGCCATATTCATAACATTGGCAATGTAACGTACACTGCGTCCATCATCGTAAAGGGCTACAGCTCGAGCCACATCTTCTGGTCGCATCTTGTTTTAAGACAAATGTTACAACCCCACTTAAACTCAGAAAATGTAAAAATAAAGAAATAACGAATGATAACGATAATGAAGCACAAAATGGTTGAGACAAAATTGTTATAGCTGAGACTCCGAAAGCAAAATTGGAATATTTGGTTGTAATGGCTTGTTTATAAAACAAAAAACAATCAACAATGTATACACGTCTCCATAACAACAGATGGCTACCATAATATTGTATGAGAAGATAATGTTTTGCAAAATATCAGCAAATATTAAAGTGTCCGTTTTTTTTGTCCCTGAGTGTATTTATACACAGAGTTGGGCAGATAAAACCGGCTCGTCTCATCTCATTTGAATTGAAACATTCTTTTTTCAAATAAATGGAATAAAATGAATAAAAGCATGTGTCCTCTACTAACTTTCACAATAGATGTCGAAAGCGCCCTCTACCAACATCTAGACACTACTGTCCACGTCTTAACAGGTTCATATAGACACGTGCCAATTCCTCACGGGTGATAGTGCGGATGCTATTCCTATGTTGTCCTTTAGTTCATCAATAGTATGGGATTCTGCTCGTACACTTTGCCCTTCGAGTACCCCGATAAATAAAGTCACATATCGACAAATATGGTAATCGCGGTAGCCACAAGCCTTTGCTCACAGTCCGCTCTTCAGTGAATATCTGATGAATACGCGTAAGAGACTTCCATCTTGTTGAAAGAAGCACTAATTACACTCCTCTTCTGTTAGTTGGGGATAAAATTAATTCAGTATTGTCAATTTATGTGAGCACTGCACTTTTAATGTAGATTGTTGCATATTTTTATTTTTCATAAATTTATAATGAAATAATATGCAGCAATTTCTTTCACCACTGTACTTTTAATGTAGATTGTTGCATATTATTTCTTCGTAAATTTATAATGAAATAATATGCAACAATTTATTTGAGCACTGTACTTTTAGTGTAGATTGTTGCATATTATCTCATCATAAATTTATCATGAAATAATATGTAACAATTTATTTGAGCACTGTACTTTTTGTGGAGACTGTTGCATATTATTTCTTCACAAATTTATAATGAAATAATATGCAACAATTTATTTGAGCACTGTACTTTTAGTGTAGATTGTTGCATATTATCTCATCATAAATTTATCATGAAATAATATGTAACAATTTATTTGAGCACTGTACTTTTTGTGGAGACTGTTGCATATTATTTCTTCACAAATTTATAATGAAATAATATGCAACAATTTATTTGAGCACTGTACTTTTAGTGTAGATTGTTGCATATTATCTCATCATAAATTTATCATGAAATAATATGTAACAATTTATTTGAGCACTGTACTTTTAGTGTAGATTGTTGCATATTATCTCATCATAAATTTATCATGAAATAATATGTAACAATTTATTTGAGCACTGTACTTTTAGTGTAGATTGTTGCATATTATCTCATCATAAATTTATAATGAAATAATATGCAACAATTTATTTGAGCACTGTACTTTTAGTGTAGATTGTTGCATATTATCTCATCATAAATTTATCATGAAATAATATGTAACAATTTATTTGAGCACTGTACTTTTTGTGGAGACTGTTGCATATTATTTCTTCACAAATTTATAATGAAATAATATGCAACAATTTATTTGAGCACTGTACTTTTAGTGTAGATTGTTGCATATTATCTCATCATAAATATATCATGAAATAATATGTAACAATTTATTTGAGCACTGTACTTTTTGTGGAGACTGTTGCATATTATTTCTTCACAAATTTATAATGAAATAATATGCAACAATTTCTTTAAGCACTGTACTTTTTGCGGAGATTGTTGCATATTATTTCTTCATAAATGTATAATGAAATAATATGCAACAATTTCTTTCAGCACTGTACTTTTCGTTTAGAGACTGTGATCTGTCTTCTTTCTGTTTTTTTTTTTTTGTGCTCATGCACTCGTAACCCCTGGATTAACACCGATATTTCTTCTTGGTTTCGAGGACTCAAAGATACTGATTTGGAAATACTTGCGTTACTGCAGCACTTTCTTGATAGTACAGGTCCTTCAACTTGCTCCACACTCAAGCCTTTTCAATTCGGAGTGCTTTTTCATGTGATATTTAACTGTTTCAGAGTGTAACTTCATTCGACAAGGACCCGTTTTTTTTTTTTTTTTTCGCGTTCATTTTGCTTATAATTTTAATCTTTCCTCCCCGATATCTTTACCAGTTCTGGTGGAGTAAGAGCCGTTCCAGATATTAATAAGCAAACTGACTGACTCTGAGTGCTGAGCAGTGCTACACTGCAGAATGACTGAAACACCTGCCAATTATTTACGAAGGGCGTGTCTTTGCGCACGACTAACTCTGTACGTGAACCATGCAAGACTGAAAATCTATATTTACCCGAACACGCCCCTATTTCCAGTAGGTGTGTGTCACTGTTTGTTTTAAATCTATGCTAACTTGCATAGTCAGATGTTTATTGGAAAGTATTGTGACATGTTTATGGGAAGAAGCCTTAAATCTTCACTATTTATTTACAGAAACAGCAGTTGGTTCTTCCCATAAATATCTCACATAATTACCTTAACAAAAAGAGAAAGGAGAACAATATTTCATTCACAAAAGAATAACTTAATATTGTTCTGTCATGTAGAGTACTACATAAAATATGTTGATTTGCTTCGAAAGTAGAAGCAAATCACAATTATAAACAAAAGGTGACTAGAAATGTTTAGTTTAAATGTAGTTCTGTTTATAAGTATGCATAAGGATGTAATTATTTGACTTATTTGAACTGTTGTATCAGTGAAGCGAGGTGAGTCAGTGAAGTTATGGTTTTACAGTGCAGTGAACAGTTCCGATCAGTAATAATTTATAGCGTCAATGAAATGTGTTCTATAGTGTCTGTGAAATGTGTTACAGAGTGTCGGTGAAATGTGTGCTAAAGTGTCAGTGAAATGCGTCATAGTGCCACTACAGGGAATGAGATGAGAGTAAAGTGAAAGACGATTGAAACTTATGTAGGACCTATAGATAATTATGTAGGTTGTATTGTAAAATTAGGTATTTTATTTTATGTTTTATTATTATTGTGCTAAATTGTATTGTGTATTATTATTGTATTGTGTGTAAAATTGTATGTGTTGTAAAATTGTATTGTGTATTGTAAATTTTATTGTGTATTGCTTATCATTTTATTGTGTATTGTTAATATTGTATATACCACTGCCACCGGGTGCTTGCCCACTTGCAGTGTAAATACATACATACATACATACATACATACAATTGAGACAGGGAGATTAAAAACCACTAACTCAAATTTTTGACAAAATTGAGTTATGGACCGGATGATGCTTTTTAGTTTGTCCCGCATGCGTGGAAGGCAAGAATGCACTGATATCGACATTCATCTGCATTCTGGGGGCTGTTTTAATACTCCTTGAAGCCAAAACTGCACTTACTCCATGGAATAAGAGAGTTTTTGCATTCCAAGCTTAATTTCCCGGTAGGTGGCAACACTATCGCTCAACCAGTTGAGTAAAGTGATACGATACGGTATTCAGAATGTCACAAAAATCTATGAAATCCATGTAAGTGAGACTATTAAAGGCACAATATCGAGTCGATTAACTTCCAGAACCCAATACAGATGCAACATTCCCCAGTCAACTAAAGTACAATTCAGCATTGCCATTGAAAGAAGAAAGCAAAAGGACTTGCAAAATTTAATGCAGTTTATTTCTGAGGAAAGTAGGATGAATTACCAAACTCTGTTTGCGAACAGTAATAATCTAGAATCTAGATGCACAGGAAGAGCATGAGAGTGAGAGAAAAAAACAGAATCTGTAACATGAATGAGACTGTGTTAACATTTTAATATTGTTTGTGGTTTTATTTGTGTATTTTGATGTGCTTTATGGTAATTTGTGATTTTCTGTCTCATGTATTTGAAATTTAAAAAAATGTAGCTATGTTAATCTATACTAATAATAAATCTGTAGCCGAAATTTTTCTGGTAATTTTCGATTTTCTAAAAATAATTGGTCCTAACATATATAATTAACCACCCTGATACCGAAAATCGCTTTTTTGAAATTTTTGTCTGTCCGTCTGTCTGTCTGTCTGTCTGTATGTATGTTTGTTACCTTTTCACGCGATAATGGCTGAACGGATTTCGATGAAAATTGGAATATAAATTAAGTTCGTTGTAACTTAGATTTTAGGCTATATGGCATTCAAAATACATTACTTAAAAGGGGGCTTATAAGGGGACCTGAATTAAATAAATCGAAATATCTCGCTTATTATTGATTTTTGTGAAAAATGTTACATAACAAAAGTTTCTTTAAAAATAATTTGCGATAAGTTTTATTCCTTGAAAAATTTTGATGGGACTGATATTTATGAGATAAATGAGTTTTAAAATTAAAATAACTGCCATCTTAAGGCCGTGTAATGAATTAAAAACAAATGACTTCGTCTATAAGGGGCCTTGGACAGCAACAATCGAAAGCTATGAAAGATAGCCTAGAGATAATGTTTCTGCGTTTCTATGAAGTAATATCGGAAGCTAAATCAACCGATTTGTGTAATTAATTATTAATTCACCATTGGAAAGTGTAGTTTCTCTGTATGGACATAATGCTATAATGTTATCACAGTAACTTCTGAGTGAATCGAGGACAGGTAAGATTAAAATAGATTCTTATGCACAGAAAACTTGATAGGCTATTCTGTATATTCGTTTCCTGTATTTCCTAAACTAATTTTTATGACCAAATGAGTGGTCTCTGGATCAAAATGATCGCATTTTAATTTTTTAATTAAATTTAAATTAAGTAACATAATAAACGATTTATCCTTCTATCAAACACGAATGTTCCCTGGATCAAATGTCCTATTTTAATTATATAATTAAATAGAGACGTAGATGGGAGGATAATATTAAAATGGATTTGAGGGAGGTGGGGTATGATGATAGACACCGGATTAATCTTGCAGAGGATAGGGACCGATGGCGGGCTTATGTGAGGACGGCAATGAACCTTCGGGTTCCTTAAAGCCAATTTGTAAGTAAGTAATTATTACTTTATATTTATTTCTAACGGGTGCAGCGGAGCGCACGAGTATGGCTAGTATTACTAATAAACTTTCATTTTCTCGTATATTCCAATGTTTCATAAGGGAATTATGATATACTTATCTTTTTTCCTTCACATGGCTCATATTTATTCACTTTTCTTAATCCATACATTGTGGAAGTCACAAAACCACTAACTCCAGCAATGTTTATTTCAAATTGTAGTGTAAGATAATGTAAAAATTTAGGTTTTGAAGTATTTAACTGATAAAGAATGTAATTTTACACAAAACTAATAGATAAATGTATAATATTTAAGGTGAGTAAGAGAAATAATATATTTTTTTCTCTCTCCTGTAAAATTTCGTTTTTTGAAGTTAGGGAGTTTTCGATTTCCCTGTTCAATTATATCAGGTAATAATGGAGCACTGTTGAAAAATGCGAATAAATTTCCACGTAATGAGTGAGATCAATGGGAAGCTGTTGAAAAGTTACCTTCAATTCATAATTTCACAGAAATCGGCTGAAGCATTTTCGTTAAATAAAATATTTTGTTTTAAAATTTATCAAGTATCTGTCATAGACTTTGCTTCAGAAACGACAAACAACAATAGAAGTAATATTTCATTTAAACTTTCTTCCTGAACTTTTCGTTGCAATTAGAAAGGAACTTTGATAACGATATGAGTAAAAAAATTGAGGAATGCATCGTTAGTACTTCCCTGATAGTAATATTCTCTGCAATTATACATACAGTTATAATAACTCGACGTAATATTGCATATAGTGTGCTGAAGAAGGAAGTCTCGAGGCACTGCGACTATTAGAAACGATACCCTGAGGAGACGGTGCTGAAATGTGGTTAGTAGTATAAAAGTTCCTGAATATATCGGCAACAGATTTATATTTGGTAGTAACATTCTGAAATATTTGTTCGTCCACAGAGTTGGGCTAAAGAACCTTTGTGACAATCTTTTTTTAACTTTTATTCACAACACATTTACTAAAGTCACTGGTTACTGCTTACGAATAATAAAACGTGAATATGCACAACGATTCTTCAATTGTATGTATGTATGTATGTATGTATGTATGTATGTATTTTTTTTTTTTTTTTTTTTTTTTTGTATATCAGCATGCTCCATTACATTGGAGTAATACTACATGCTTTACATAAAATATTACAATAATTAGTTACATAATTTATGAGAACAAGATATTTACAATTTTGATTGCGATGTTGAAATTTTATAGATACAAGTGTTGCCTAATTGTACTTATATATTTTAGGTTACCATCATTGTTAATATTACTTCTAATTTCAATTCTGTTACATTTTGCCAAATTCTATGGATTTTATAAATTTTCTGAAGCTTTTGAGGTATGCTGTTGTGAACTGATCAAAAGGTGGAGGCCAGGTTTGACCTGTGCGTATTATACTAGCTCGTAGGATTCTTCTTTCTTTTATCAGTGTGGCACATCTTAGTAGAATATGGTTGACTGTCTGTTCTTCTTTTAGTCTGCAAGGGCACGTTGGAGTTGGAATAATCTTGAATCTGTGAAGGTACGATCTTGTGAAGCCGTGACCTGTCACAATAAAGTAAATTCTGCCCCGACAGGTAAATTTATCTTCAATCTATCTTTAATTGATGGGAAGAATGATTTCGTTATTGCGCCCTTAGTTGAGATAGTCCACTGCTCTTGCCATTTTCTTAAGGTCTTTTCTCTCTCTTCTGTTACTATGGTATCTCTCGGTATTTTGTTATAAGCTATTTCCCCTTCATCTTCTATGGCGGCTTGTTTGGCAAGACGGTCAGCTATCTCATTCCCTACTATTCCTACATGGGCCTTCACCCACCTAAAGAGAACTGTCCATTGCTGTCTCTCCAATTTTTTCAATTCTCTTTTATATTTTCAATTATTGGATTATGTTTATTCTTGTTCTGTAAAGTGTCCAGTGTCACTTTGCTGTCTGTGTTAACTACTGCAATATTCTCTGTTTCTTCTGTTATTTCTACATTCTCAATGTGTTGTAGTACCTTCAAGATTGCTATTTGTTCTGCCTGATTGTTAGAACATTTTTTCATGCAGTTTGTATTTGGATCGATGGATGACCATGTCGCTTTGGATTATGACCGCAGCAGCTCCAACTTTTCCTCCGATTTTACTTCCATCCGTGTATATATCTTTTTGTTTGCCGTATCCTCCATAGGCGCTCTTAAGTGGTTCTTCAGCTGGATGTGGCCAGTGAATCACTTCCAGAGGTGCATCGTAAATGTTTTTGTGGGTGGCTCTATAAATTGACCTTTTCTTCTATGACTAGACGAATTGGAAGAACTCCTGCTATTACACATGAGGCGTCATATGAAAGTGTTCTAAATGCCTTCGCAATTTTTATGTTCATTAGTCTTTGAACACGTTGATATTTCCTTAAGTTGTTTTGTTTTGTTAAGGCCTTCTCCCATATCGGTGCGCCATATGTTAGTACTGGTTCAATTGCACCCATGTATATGGTTTTTAGTGCCCGATGTTCTAGACCCCATTTGAGTTTAGCTACTCTTGCTAGCATGTTTATTATCGGAGTGCATTTCTCTGTAATGTAATCTACATGTTTGTCAAAATTAAATCTGGTATCGAGATAGATACCCAGATTTAGTTCGGATACTTGCTCCAGACGTTTATTGTTTAAGTAGATGTTCAGTTTCGTCTCCTGATCTTTTCCTTGATATTAATAATGTTTTGGCTTCTTTTCATTGAAGTGCATTTTGTTTTCTGCCCATTTTTCAATTTTCTTCAAATCTAGTTGGCATAATTCTTCCGTAGTGGTTTTCCTTGCGTTAGAACCATTAAGTCGTCCGCGATTGACCCTCGTAATGAGTGAAGTCCAAATTGACAGCTTATACAGTATATTCCAAACCCAGGACCGCTGCAAGAACCTTGTGGACATCCCATAGTCACAGGTCTCTCTATTTTAAAAGTATTAAAATAGAGAGACCTGTATGTATGTATGTATGTATGTATGTATGTATGTATGTATGCATGTATGTATGTATATACGTATGTACGTACGTAATGTATGTATGTGTATTGTACATTTGCCTACATTTCTGTAATGTCAAATATATGCGTAGAAGTTTCGAGTGGCACTACCTGGCTGCAGACTTCACGCAGTACTCTTGGTTTCACAAGTAAAGAACCTTCGTTGCAGGGCTGGGTTCAGGAAGCCATAAATCTGACTGACACGCTCCCCAATTACTGAAACTGTGGACAAAGATACCGTCAGGAGACCGCCGAGAATGCTGTGTTGTAATTTTCCATTTTGAAGGAATCAACCAGTTGCAAAAGAAAATACATTTAAAGAGTCCAGCCAAGAGCAAACGTGGCAACAGCTTCCCCTAACTGGCCTGTCAATCACTGTCATCTGTGCAGAAGTGGTGTGAGGCCAGGGTTCTTTACTTGTGGAGCCGAGAGTACTTCCGCATGATGCTGGTACACCAGGGTCTCCCCCAGTGGCAGTTCAAATTCACGCCCATGGACCATTATTATGAAATTAGTTTACAATGTTATACTTATCGCATGAGCTAATATATGAAGAAACAGTAAAATAAAAACATTCATAGCTTAAAAGATAACCTTATTAGCATTTCACTCCAATCTTACTGATTTAAACTATCACTGACTACATTGTTACTTCATTCTTTAGACATCATCCTGATAGTGCTGTATTTTCAAAATTGTCTCATAATAATCTCTTTCTATTATCTAATATTATTTGAAATATATTTACATTCTATGTATTTTAACTTAATTCTGCTACACAGTTTATTGCGTAGAAGTTGTCGTCCACTGTACTGCCCATCAAAACAGAAATGAACATTGAGAATAAATAGTACATTAGGTAATGGAAAATAGTATATAACCATATAAATATTAATTTAAATTATTCGTAATTAAATTAACGCTTCCATATGAGTCTATGCCAGAGATCTCCAAAAAGCGTATCGTCATTCGTGCTCTCGATGCTGCCCGCCGAACACAGTGTGCTGTAAGGCTAGAGAAGGGGAAGAGACTCGTACCTCAACAGATGGGAGCGATCAGTGGGGGATCGCGGCAACGGTTTGCTTAAATTTACAAATAATAACATCAAAAGAATAAGAAATATCATACGTTTTTATATTATTTTGACATACTATGAAGCTGGAGCCCCGTCTGTTGCTATGGACACAAGCCATTGCAAATTCAACCTCTTCTGTTCTATGGTGCCTTTCAGTGCCTGGAAAATATCTTCTCCAGTTGTATTTTGTAATTACATCTAGAAGACATTCAGACACAGTAAAATGTTCATTAACTCCTCGGATGAAAATGGCTAGGTGAGCTTTGTCATTTCTATCTGTGCTTTCGTGCAATGCAAGTGAGTAAGCTACAAACTGGTTAATTGTGGTTTCGACTTCAGATTCAATTACATTTACAATCTTGAAATTCCTTCTCTGAACTGTAATTGGAAACATTTTAATTTTATTAAACTTTGACTTTGTTCTGGACACAGTATTTTAGTAACGTCCTGTATACACTATTTTACAAATTATGCTTCTGTAAAGGGCTTCATTGATTTTCCAATGTTCCAAGCCAGAACATAGCTAGCAAGAAGCTTTTTCTGTTTAAGACTGAGGACACGTGTGTGATTTGTGTTTGTATTTTCTTGTTTTATATTTATCAAAATATTTGTAGGCCTAAGCATTTCACCTAAAATTAAACGAAAAACTATATGTTTGTCATGCGGAACTGAGTGTAAGCGTCTTGTAATATACTGATTATTATGTATAACCAACAGTTATACAGATAGCCCCAAAATAAATTATTTTTACATGTCCAACATGCCTGTAATTGTATGATATTCTTTGTGAAGAGTCGAGTATTGTCGTCGCATGTTGAATTTTAACACACCCTTAAGAATTTTCGAACAAATTAAGCATTTCACATTCTTCCCACTAACTAAAAAAAAAAAAAAAAAAAAAAAAATTCACCTCCCATTCATCCTTGAATGTACTACGTCCATGATTAGAAGACATTGTGAAAAGGTGGAACACGCCAACCAACACAATGATAATGCCAGTCCGCCACTGCTCTTCGTTTACGCATAAGCATTGAGTACAGTACAGGTGGGGATGGGTGAGGCGGAGCGCGCTCATTACGTACTGGCTTCGGTTCCGTTCAGGGTCTTACTCGCGAGTACGCTTTTGGAGACGTCTGGTCTATATGGGACCGCAGAATAAGCCTTATGGCTACATTGCTTCCGGGAGTGTTTATTAGCAACCCGAACGCAGGAGTAAAATAAAAAGTTTCTATACGTATAACCAAAATAAGCCTATATAATACGTAAATGGGGAAAACCTGCCGGGATGCATGGCGAATTGATTTTTGAGGATTTCCCTGAAATCCTGCTCTAATTTCTTCAATCCTCTCTTCTGATACACGTCGATGAGAACCTCCGGATTATTTGTTCACACTTCCAGTTGCCTGAAACTTCTCACACCATGCCTTAACATGTCTTGTGGCTGAAGGCAAATCTGCATGGACTATGAAATGTTTTTAAGAACAACCAGAAGACCAGTAAAAGTCCGAAACATGGTCTTTCTGTTCTCTTCATATCGCCGGCTTTGAAGGGTGGCGGTCGGTACTACTTAATCAGCATCTCAAATATAGGAACCATCTGTTACAATATACATGGTGTATTCATCTTTTGTTCTGATCGCCCACCTTACCTCCAAAATGCAATTAGTACGCTTCTTTTAATGAAAGGACAAATATTTTTTTCATAGTCACTGTCAGTAGCAGTTTCACCACGTGTAGGCTATAACATAACAGTTTCGGAGAATTTACCGAGTGATGCGACATCACCGCTTTGAATTGTCACTGAGTGACGTTTGAGTTCTAAACATATTACGTAATGTTAACTGTTAAATACACTATTTAACTGTAATCAGTATTAAATCACTGATAACTGCAATAGTAGTAGCATAAAATTTTTAACTGAATTAATAAATATGCCAAGTTCACAAAACAATATTCTGAAGTATGATAAGATATTAGTAGTACAATACAATACTTTTACTATGTAAGAGGCAAGTATAACGAACTGAAAAATAGAATAGGTATTTGCAATAGGTATTTACAAAGATGGATCCATTTCACAATCCATGAAGTCCTTAATTTAACTTAAACTTCCCCTAAAATAGGGAACAAGGTATTCCAAATACTCGTATACAAGTGTTAGTAAATGTGTACAATTTTCGTGAGAAATATAATTATTATTGTTGTGCTATTAATTTACTTTATACACAGGTTGTAACTTTAATAATGTCAACTATTTATTTATTACGAATATACAAGTGATACATCTGTGAAACTTCTACGGTCCTTCAATGTAGTAACCAGCATTGTCTACAACTCGTTGCCAGCGATGTGGAAGTCGTAGTATCCCTGTGGCAGCTCCTGTTCTGTAGATGTTTCTGATGGACCGCCCTACTGCCTGCAGAATATCGGGAACAGTCCGAAATCGAACATCACGAAGTGGTTCCTTCATCTTTGGGATTACGTCATAATCACAGGAGCTTAAGTCCGGTGAATGTGGTGGATGGAAAAGCACTTCCCACCCCCAGCGACAGGCTGTACCCCTGCGTTATCCTGCAAAATGATGGCAGGGTTCTGCAAAACGTGTGGGCGCTTTCTTCGCAACGCTGGTCTCAGATTATGCTAAAAAATGACGGAAATACTGTGCATTAACATTCAGCCAAGATCGCTGTTCCTGCTTTGTAAACATGGCGAGACACAACCGCTTAGAGCTGTAACTAACAGGAGACTAACTTCAACTCTCCACAGCGCATGCGCTGTGAGTCGGACGGAAGAGTCCTTTTAGGAGGGAGGAGGGCAGACATAGAGTAACATGTGGTAGAAGTGACAACAATTAACTCCGTCTCGTTTCGCTCTTACAGCAGTGTTGCCACTATTAAAGTTACACCCCACGTATATGTGATTTCTCAGAAGATAGATTGAATATTTTAGAGCTGTCCAAGACAGAGTCTTGGCCAAAGGAGATTCAAGATTGAACTCTTTGCAGAAATTAATCGTGCCTCTTGCACCTACTAATAATCCAATAATTTCAATAGATTGTAACTTATACATATTTAAATAAGGAACAGTTGGACCATAAATTAGATTCTTCTCATTGTTGACATCTTCCGGTTGAGTTGTATTCAATTCGAAGAGGATAGTAGGATCTATTATACAGCCTGTTGTGTTGTTAAAGGCTAATATATCAACCCGCCGACAGCTTCCTGTTTCCGATAGACCATGGATTTCTTCATAGGTGGTATATCCCTTGTCGCGAAGAGCTTGAGCGATTGCGGGTCTGATTTTGTGATGTCTGGCATTGCGTAATGTCTCACCATGCGGGCAAGATCCAAGAACGTGGGCGAGGGTTTCTATCTCGTTGAAGCAATAAGATCTTGTAGCTGTGAATAATATATCTGTGAACAATAATATGATTAAATTTATTATGTTGTGTATAATAGGTAAAGGCAGCTTATTGTAAAAATTAAATCCATTATTTAGACTGTTACACATTTACTACGTCATACTACTTTTGACCAATAAAACGGTACGAAAGGACGTCTTTCAACCAATCATGACTGCTTATCGCACAATTTTATCGCTTCCCTAGCATTTGTTTATTTTTATCACTACCCTAGCATTTGTTTCTTTGTTTGCCAACATTTCAAACTGCACTGGTCTGGACGTCAAAAACATAAAATTACAAACCACTCCAGGTCGATGTACAGGATTTCAAATTTGACTCGCATTGCCATTCCAGAACAAGAATTAATAAAGATCACTGGTCATAGCTATGCATCTTCCCTGAAACCCTATTTACAAATAAATGAAGAGCACCATTCGGAAATCCTGAATAAGTTGAGGAATACATCATGTACATCAATGACTTCCACTTCTTTTACGCACACGTCCAATATAACATCAACTGAACCACCAACCTCTAATCCATTCAAATTTGAAAATTGTACTTTCAATAATTGTTCCTTTTAAAATTATTAATGTTTATTTTTTATTTCATCATCCTTAATTAAAACTTTTCTTGTTTATTTCATCATCCCTAATTAAAACTTTTCTAGCAATTATTTATATTATTTAGGTTATGTTATAGCTTCTGCTCTATGATTATGGATAGTCACGTATCAGAGATTGTTTAATACTAAGATTTATTGAAAATCATCTGTCAAGTGACGTTGATTACTGGGATCCGGATAAATGAAGTGGAATGCAAATATTGTAATAAAAATGAAACTGAATCAACAAAGCCTTCTTGACTACTAACCGTCCACAGAGTTCAATTCAATGAAGATTCCATAGTTGGCACAACTGATGACAAGAAAACAGATAACACACTACTGACATCTAGCGTAATATTTGTAATGTTGAGATGGTACAATAATACATTTGAAGACAGTTGTATTTTCGTAAGCCAATTAATATTTTTTATTGCGCTATACTGGAGAATTAGCACGGTCACTTTGAACCGTGCCGTTACGTTTACCACCAAATTTAAGTAAATACACAATGTCACCAACATAAGAACATGACGTTGGTGTGTGGCGTAGTTGGCGGGAGAAATTTTTTCTCTCTGTCTACCTCCTTCGTTCTGAACATTATTGAGAGATAGCACCACTGTTAGCGACAATGTGTATTTGCGTAAATATTGCGAGTAAATTATGACGAGTGCCTTAGATGAGAGGCTCGGGACAGAAACAGTTTTGCTGTAGCGCATGCGCGGACCTCTCATGCAGTGGGAGCGTGATCCTTACTTGAATTTATTTTTGCGTGTACTTGCAGATTAAATTATTGAGATCCCTTCTTGCTCCGGTTACAGGCCTTGCATTTACGAAGGTTATGTTAGGTTAGCTTAGATTAGCTTAGCTTAGGTTAGGTTAGGTTAGATTAGCTTTGGTTAGGTTAGATTAGTTTTGGTTAGGTTAGCTTAGCTTTGGTTAAGTTAGGTTAGGTTAGGTTAGGTTAGGTTAGCTTTGGTTAGGTTAGGTTAGCTTAGCTTTGGTTAGGTTAGCTTGATTTGATTCGTCGATGTAGTAGTTAAAATTATATAATATGACAGTTTTTGATTCGTAATATTGATAAAAAATAATAGGCCTATAATGAAAGCGGTGAATAATTTCATGGTCCTTAAATTTTTTTCGTAAAAGGCTAAGTATTTTTCTATAGGCCAGAAATAAAACAGCAACGCCGTCATAATTACGTACTTTACGCTTTGGCGAACATTAACCGGAAATTTACTTTCCGTCATTTTAATTGTATTCCGTGAAACACACCTTTATCCTGTTAATTTCCTTGTGATAACCTAGTTTATTATCTTATTACATCTTCATTTTCTTTTAATGCATTCAAAAAACCGCCGTTGTACTACATAAAACCTTGAACTTGACTAATGGAGTCAATTATTTAAGAATATAGTCGCGAATTTGACTACCACCATTTCGATTATATTTTGTTTGATACGGCTCGGTACGGCCCGGTGACTAGTGGCCAGCGAGTAGAGTCGACTATCGATATTGGTCTGCCGTGCGTATTATCCAGTTGTTCCTTTTATTGTATTGGAGTACTTCGTTACTTCTAATCTTTATATACTTTCTTCTAATCGTGTAATAATCAATTAAATCTCACTCGAGTTTTGATTTTCTCTAGATAAATCAAAACCTCTAGTGAGATTACTGTTGATAAACAGAACACTGAATTTTGAAATAATTCACTGTAACAGGACAATACTGACATTTACCAAACTATATAAAACGGAAATATATTTATCTTAAAACATGTCATAAAATTGGAAAAGTTTACAACTCGACATACGTACTGGATGCTCTCTGGCGAAGCGGATGCAGAAGAGATTCTAGTGTATAAAACGCTTTAGTTGCTACAAAGTAAAAAAAATAAAAAATAAATAATAAATAAAAAAATAAGTTCTCCAAATATAATGTGAGTTTTAGTATAGCCGGTCACGTCCGGTTACAAGATTTCTTTTACCATTTAATACAGCATCATTTAGAGTGTTGAATCCTGGTTTTAAAGTTTTCGCGTTCTTGCGAATTTATCAGTAATTAATTTTTTTCATTGGTGGGACACATGGTAACGCGGCGGCAATTATTCCATGTTTGACTTCACAACAGAAAATAATGAAGGAATAAAAGATTTTTAATCACTATACAGTATGAGTGTTTTAGGCCTGCAAAATTATTCACATGACATCGAACTTCAGGTTAAAAATACATTGGACACAATTTTATCTAACTTTAACAAACGCACAGAAAGCAAATCTATTAGCTGGACAAAACTAATAACTTCTCTGCATTCTAACGGATTGTTATGAAACTTTGTACATGCCTTACAGATGGAACATATTTTTTGTGTACAAGCTCTGATTAGGCTATGTTTGCACAAGAAACACTTCCCCATTATAGCGGGGTGCATTTAAACAGAATTATTAACTTCTCTCCTATATATCAGATTTTTATGAAACATTGTACAGAAGTTACAGGTAGCATATATTTTTGTGTACAGTAGTGGCACAAAAAACCGGACCGACCCTTGTAGCTGATTTCAGAGACTTGTTCACTCCAGAGCACGATAGACTGGTAACTAAGACTTTCGTGTTTCGAATCCTGCCTGGGAAGGAAACTTTTTTTTGTTCCTTATTCAAATTTATTCTCAATACTTTTCGATTGCTGGTAAAATTCATGTTCTGGGAATAATAAGTTAGCATATATTTTTATGTACAGTAGTGACACAAAAAACCGAACCGACCCTTGAGCTGATTTCAGAGCTTTGTTCACTCCAGAGCACGATAGCCTGCTAACTAAGACTTTCGTGGTTCGAATCCTGCCTCGGAAGGAAACTTTTTTTTTGTTCCTTATTCAAATTTATTCCCAATACTTTTCGATTGCTGGTAAAATTCATGTTCTGGGAATAATAAGTTAGCATATATTTTTATGTACAGTAGTGACACAAAAAACCGAACCGACCCTTGAGCTGATTTCAGAGCTTTGTTCACTCCAGAGCACGATAGCCTGCTAACTAAGACTTTCGTGGTTCGAATCCTGCCTCGGAAGGAAACTTTTTTTTTTTGTTCCTTATTCAAATTTATTCCCAATACTTTTCGATTGCTGGTAAAATTCATGTTCTGGGAATAATAAGTTAATTAAGAAGTAAAATATCGCTGCAATCGAAAAGTATTGGGAATAAATTTGAATAAGGAACAAAAAAAAGTTTCCTTCCCAGGCAGGATTCGAAACACGAAAGTCTTAGTTACCAGTCTATCGTGCTCTGGAGTGAACAAGTCTCTGAAATCAGCTACAGGGGTCGGTCCGGTTTTTTTGCCACTATTGTACAAACTATATTTACGGTTCCATAAGAAGAACTATCCCTTTATAAAGGGTACATTTAAACAAAATTAATAACCTCCGTCCCATTTAATACATTTTTATGAAACTTTATACAAAAGTTACATGTAACATATTTTTTGTCTATAAACTCTGATTATGTTTTTATAAGAACTCACCCTTTACAGTGATGTATTTAGACAAAATTAATAATTTCTCTCCTACAGACCTATATACTTTTATTTTTATGAAACTTTGTGCAGGAATTACAGATAACATACAGATATAATCATAGTTTGTACACAAAAAAACTATGCTACTGTAACTCCTGTGCAAAGTTTCATAAAAATGTGCCGTGTAGGAGAGAAGTTGTTGCTAAAGATGTTATTAATTGGTCCAACAGAATAATATCTGTTATAATGACAATTAATATTTGAGGAGAAAAATTCGCTTCGGCGCCGGGGATCGAACCCGGGTCCTTGGTTCTACATATCAAGCGCTCTGACCACTGAGCTACGCCGAGTTCAATGCACAGCACCGGATCTAACTCTTCCTTTACAGTGTTTCCCTTTTGTGGCCTGACTCCAAGTTAGGCATATACGTTGACGTTTATATTCCAAATCAACTGCCATTATACAAGGAGTGCACTCAGCTGAGTAACTAATGGCCGGGATTCCGCAGTAAAGTGCACAGCAATCTGTACAGAGTCATGCACTGCTAGCTAGACGAATTTACTAAAGATGTTATCAATTGGTCCAACAGAATAATATCTGTTATAATGACAATTAATATTTGAGGAGAATTGCTGTGCACTTTACTGCGGAATCCCGGCCATTAGTCACTCAGCTGAGTGCGCTCCTTGTATAATGGCAGTTGACTTGGAATATAAGCGTCAACGTATATGCCCAACTTGGAGTCAGGCCACAAAAGGGAAACACTATAGGGGAAGAGTTCGATCCGGTGCCGTGGATTGAATTCGGCGTAGCTCAGTGGTCAGAGCGCTTGATATGTAGAACCAAGGACCCGGGTTCGATCCCCGGCGCCGAAGAGAATTTTTCTCCTCAAATATTAAATGAGAAGTTGTTAGTTTTGTGTAAATGCACCCCCTATAAAGATGTAGTTCCTCTCTGGAACTGTAAATACACAAATTGAATCAGGGATTGTAAAAAAAAAATGTGCTATTTATAAGGCCTGTACAAAATTTTATAACAATCCATTATAATACAGAGAAGTTATTAATTTTGTCCAGCTAGATTTGCGTTTTTTCACACTGTGTAACGACACCAAAACGAAGTTATGAAGGAACAAAATTTTTACATAACAACCATTACACATTAGTAGTAATGTAATACATCAGGCTTCTGGTGAAAGTTAGAAGGTACACAATGATACGTCGAATTTGTTCAAAGGAAAGGCGAATCGCTGTTTTCCTTACACTTCAGGAGCCGTGTTATCAACCTGATCATTACCCGAAGCGCCAATTGAATCATAGTTAGATCCCCAGTTTTTACATAATACATGCTATACATGTGGGGGAAAATAGGCCTATTATCACAAAACAAATTGTTTTGTTACATATTTATGTGATTTTAATGGTTTCGTGTGCGCTGAAGGCGAAAACAATTTTTTTTTGTTTTCATTTTGCATCACCGAAGGTTTTTTTATACGAGATTCTCTTATGTAACCGCTTCACCAGAGAGCATCCAGTACGTAAGTCGAGTTATAAACTTGTATGAAAGCCACTTTTCCAATTTTATGACGTGTTTTAAGGTATGTGCCTTTCAGAAATTCCATTTCGTCGTCTCGTCTGCGAACAACGCCATACAATCGTCAGTAAATCTTATGCACTTATTCTTCTCCCTCTTAAGGCTGGTTCACAATAAACCGGAAACGAGAATCGGAACGAAAACGAAAACGGTAAAATTGTTAAAATGTGTACATTTAAATGTGAGCATTCACAATTAACGAAAAGCTTGCCGGAGCCCGGGGTCGGGAACGGAGAGTTGGCCAAGTTTCAACTTTGGCGTTCACGTTTCCGATCACAGCCCACTAGATTCATTCTATTGCCATCCAAAAGCTATTTTGTCGTCGTATATTTTGTAGCGAGAAGACCGTGACATAACTATGCATTATTTTGTTCTTTGCTGTGCATCATGGAGCAAGTTTTATTTGATGAGATTCTAATATTGAAATCCTCACGTTTACGATAAGCGGCGCGCCTCATATAAAGATGAGAAAAGAAGAAGAATACGTGGCTTTCAATAGCTGCATCTTTGAATACCGATCGTAAGTGAATCATATTTTATTACTGTATTGGTTGTATTACACACTACATATCCATGCTTCAATTCAATAACTACTGTTGTGTTCATTTTTGTTCTATTACAAATGTTTCTTCTCTAATTATTTTACGTTATGGTAGACTTAAAATAGGTTGTTATAATAAAGATGCATGGACATATTTATAGTCCCGTACCTAATGAAATGTTTCAGTTGATATTTCGAGGTTGGTTAACTGTGTTTATGTTGGCTGCTTTGTACTCATGAGAGAACGCCATTGGTCAATTATACACAAATAACATCAGAATGCGTAATATCGACTTTACATATCGTTATTGACATGCATATCGATATGCATAGTCGTCTACGTTCTCGGTTTATTGTGAATCAAAAATTTTCATATTCACGTCCTCTGCTTCTCGTTTTCATTCTGGTTCTCGTTCCCGCTTTATTGTGAACCAGCCTTTACTATCACTCTTCCCGTTTTCTGAAAGCAGTTATTCACTAAATCCGCTAAGTAGATGCTGTAGGTCAGCGTTTCTCAAACTGTGGTCCGCGGGCCACCTGTGGTCCTCGTGTTCTGCCCTTCAATAAAGATAGAAGAAGAAATAAAATTCAAATGAATTTCTTATCACACTATAGCTGAAAATCTGGGAGTTTGGAAATGACACATGGCAATCGCCTTTCACTTTTTCTCCCAGTACTAATATTTTATGAAATTTCTTACCCTATCCGTTTACTCACTCTACTCTCAGCAACAAAATATGGATGTAAAGCACTATGAGCTATGAACGTGGCGTTTCTCGCCAACTATTCCCTGCACATGTGGTGCCGCGCCTGTAACCCAGCCAGGGACCACCCGAATTCATAACAGAGGACCAAAGTACCGAACCTTTTCATATATTGTTGGCTTTCTTAATAGTTTTGCCGATGCCTAGTCTGCACATTGAAATGGGCACGTACTGTACGTCGTACACCAATAACAGAACGTGTCAAATTGCATCTTTTCTTGTTGAAAATCGGGCAAGTTTCTGCATTAATTTTTTATTTGTTTTTCCAGATGACGATATAAGAGATTTTAGACTTCGCCTATTTTAAAATCCGACAGGTTTACTTTTTACACTTGCGTGTTTCGTCTCTAAGTGCCGTTTCAATTTCGCGGGTTTCATACACTCGTTTGAAAGCACTTCGTAACAAACAACGGCCGAGATTTTGGTTCACTCTAATTGCTACACCAAGTAAATCCAAGTTCCAAATAACTCTTGTCATATTTACGAAAGTATTTTCACTTTTAATAGCTACTAGTAGGACTAGATATTTCTTTAATGGCATTATAATTAATATATTTCTTTACACACAACTTCTGAACTATTAACACTGCCTAAATGAAGTGTATCATCATGTTCCTTTCTTTTCAAAGATCCGGATCGAAGCCAGTTTTCCATTATTTATAATGGACACTATTTAACAGAGATATGGACAACTACTAGCGTGCACCACGTAAGAAGTATTTCAAACAACTAACTGCTAACAGGCAAGCGATGAATCAACAGTTCACAGAATTTGTTATAAGTTACTTGTGATTGGCTACAGAAAATATAATTAGAAAAGTATTGTAATTAATTAATTCTATTTTAAAATATAAGTATACTGGTATTAAAATATGCTACATAAATGATAAAATTTACTTTAGAAGGGAACAAGACTAAGGTGGTCCGCGGAACTATTCTGACTTAAAAAAGTGGTCCCCACTTCAGAAAAGTTTGAGAAACTCTGCTGTAGGTGATAAAGGACATCCTTGTCGTACTCCTTTGCCTATTTTTCGTTTTCATATATTACAGAAAGTAGATCAATTCCCGAAAATTTTTCTTTATAGATATGTAGATTATTGGGATTAAGATATGTAATTAAATCAACGTAAATGGTAGATCTGTTGGAATTATTTCCGTAGATCTACCCTTCATCTTGAGTGTTAACAGAAGTGAATCACATCTCTGTAGTGCATTATTTTGTGTATGGGTTTCTCTATTTTGGCTTTTTTTTTCATTTATTAACTCATGCATTATTTAAGGCATTATTATTTATGTGTGTTGGTATAGTAGTAATTTATGTTATAAGAGATTCTCACGATAGGGCAAAGGTTAATAATATTGTGATATGAGTAATATTGTGATAGTTCTTTTTGAGAATTTATTACAATTTTGCTGAGTGAGAGAAGGACCGGTTTTGTGCAGCAACTTGTCCACGAACATTGCCTTAATACGTTGACGCAAAAAAACCGATCTTCCTCTCGCTCAGTAAAACTGTAATAATTCTCAAAAAGAACTGTCACGGTATTACTCTTGTAGGTATTTACTTACAAATGGCTTTTAAGGAACCCGGAGGTTCATTGCCGCCCTCACATAAGCCCGCCATTGGTCCCTATCCTGAGCAAGATTAATCCAGTCTCTACCATCATATCCCACCTCCCTCAAATCCATTTTAATATTATCCTCCCATCTACGTCTCGGCCTCCCCAAAGGTCTTTTTCCCTCCGGCCTCCCAACTAACACTCTATATGCGTTTCTGGATTCGCCCATACGTGCTAAATGCCCTGCCCATCTCAAACGTCTGGATTTTATGTTCCTAATTATGTCAGGTGAAGAATACAATGCGTGCAGTTCTGTGTTGTGTAACTTTCTCCATTCTCCTGTAACTTCATCCCGCTTAGCCCCAAATATTTTCCTAAGCACCTTATTCTCAAACACCCTTAACTTATGTTCCTCTTAAAATGCTACTTACAGACCTGTTACTAAATCTACGTATTACTCTGTGAAGAGATTTATTAAATCTACATACTTAGACTTCAACAAACAAAACTTGATAACATAATCGCAAGGGAAAAAATGGAAATCTCTGCATCAAAATCCACAGTTAATTCCCGATTTACCACGAAAATCGTCTGTACCTGCATTTAGATTGGCAACAGGCCATGATTGTTTGGTCAAACACCTGCATAGAATTGGAATATATCAGTCCCCTAACTGCCCATTGTGCAACTCAAACCAAGAAATGGATTCGGAACACCTCAAAATCTGTGCTTCAGTGGCTAACCATGATAATATCTTTGAAAAATATTGGAGTGCAAGAGGTCAAATGACTTTATTGTCAAACGTCTGGCATTAGAAAACAACAAACAACAACAACATGAAGCAGCTAAGCCAAGAGATAATGGGGTAGAGTGGCCAATTCCTTTCCCCCCTCTATGGCATACATCGCCGATTACACTGGTCAACAGTCATTTTGCGCCAGACATAAAACTAACAAATTCTTACTAATTTCGACCTCCTGAATTAAAAACTAACAAGCAAAATGTTCCATCAGTTTGAGTTTTCGAGATGCACAATGTAATTCATTTTCTATACATTTTATTTAAAAAATCACCGTATTTCGTGTGTAACCGTATTTCCTAAACTAAAGTGTCAGTGAAATGCGTCATAGTGCCACTACAGTGAGTGAGATGAGAGTAAAGTGAAAGACTTATGTAGGGCCTATACATATGTAGGTTGTATTGTAAAATTAGGTATTTTATTTATGTTTTATTATTAATTGTAATTACTTATTTACTTACTTACAAATGGCTTTTAAGGAACCCGAAGGTTCATTGCCGCTCTCACATAAGCCCGCCATCGGTCTCTATCCTGAGCAAGATTAATCCATTCCCTATCATCATATTCCGCCTCCCTCAAATCCATTTTAATATTATCCTCCCATCTACGTCTCGGCCTCCCCAAAGGTCTTTTTCCCTCCGGCCTCCCAACTAACACTCTATATGCATTTCTGGATTCGCCCATACGTGCTACATGTCCTGCCCATCTCAAACGTCTGGGTTTAATGTTCCTAATTATGTCAGGTGAATAATAGAATGCGTGAAGTTCTGCGTTGTGTAACTTTCTCCATTCTCCTGTAACTTCATCCCTCTTAGCACCTAATATTGTCCTAAGAACCTTATTCTCGAACACTCTTAATCTCTGTTCCTCTCTCGAAGTGAGAGTCCAAGTTTCATAACCATACAGAACAAGCGGTACTGTAACTGTCACAATGTTACTCATATCACAATATTACCAATCTTTACCTTATTCGTTTTATAGGTAATTTATCATTTCAAATGCCTTTAACTTCTACTTGTTTATTGATAAGGCTTTGCACTGAGATGTACAGTAATGGGTAACTGAAGAATGATAGAACGATGGTACGGAAAACTTCAATACCTCGAGGAAATCTGTCACAATACCTTCTACCTTCTACTACAAATGCTATTTCAGCTCATCGATGTTTGAGCCTAGTAATTTATTTAAAATTGCAGGACCGAATCTTTTATATCGAAGTTTTTTGAGTGAAAATATATTTGTAATATATACCTAGTCATCCTATTCATTATTATTCTTTGCCAACTTCATCGTCATCATTACCTTTATCTTCATTGTCATCATTTGTTGTTATGAGAAAGATTTTCAAAATTACTTTCAGGAGTTGTCGGTCCTGTGTTTATACTGGATTGATCGCAGTTGTAATGATTTGATCCTTATTAAATGAACAAGTACTACGTTTTGCAATATGCAACACAATCCTTGAAATTGTTGATATTTTTGTTAAGTACATTTTAGTAAATTTGTTTCCTTCCTATACGAGTATGTACGTGAAAACATGTGACAGCGATACTAGCTAGAGGATCTCTATTCGTGAATATAGGCCTACATCTTGATTTGGCGTCCGTACGGCAATTGCTTCTGTACATAACGAACACACGGTTTAGGTCATGGAGTTACCATGACTCTCGTCTCCACCTAACAAAGCACTACATATTATTACCAACGATTAGAGATCCATGGCCTTAGTAAGACTCAAGCCCACGACTATTCAGTCTTAAAATTGCATCCAAATATTGCCTATACAACGACTGGCAGTAAGAACTTCGATTTGGTGAAGTGAAAAGACAAGAAAAGAATTTAAATTCCGACATATTTAGTTTAGTATGTACAATAGTGATGTACAGGGACATCATTTTATTTTTACTAACGTTTTTAATATTAACTTGGCTATGCCTCTGGATCAACGCCGTTTGCTACTCCCTTCCACGACTGGAGTTCGATGCTACTGGCGTAATATACAAACACATCACTTTCCTAGGTATAGGAGGGAAGAAAAGTAGTTCATCCATTTACGTAAAATATTAAATATCACGCTTTTGAGTTTGATCATTTTCATTAGCTTTTTGTTTAATCAAAATACAGTACAGTATTAACAATGAGTGTTTTTACTCTCGAACTGAGCTGTCCATGTGGACGTATTCATTATGCAGTGTATATTATACTGTGTACAGCACATTTACATACAATATAGAGAAAGAAGTTAAATTGAAATATAATCATAATATGAATATTTAAACACATTTTTGAAAATGGTGGTCGTTCATTTCGATACAGGCTTCAGTTCTAATGTGCATATTATCGCACTATAGACTATTGTACCTAATTCCAATTACCAGTTTAGTTCTTCGTACTAGTACCTATTTTATAACAGAGTACCTTACTTACTGTAAATTCAGTCTTCACTTCTGCTCGATCCGAAAAGATAAAATTACTCAGATATACTATCTCTACTGTCCGTCCAAGTGGTTATGTCGTAGAAAGGGGGGAAATCACGTGACAGTTAATTAACGAGGCCCTTTTACTTAAGTTATTTTAAACACTTGTATAATATTACGTAGACGTTCAATTCCTAACAGAAATTAATGTTCTCAGAAAAGAGCTAATTCAGCACAACTGGCTAGAGTTGTGCAACACGATTCTTTTTCAGAAGCCGATTCCAACGATTCAATCATACATTACGAATCGATTCTAACGATTCGTTCACGATTCTTCTCAGTCTGCCATTCCAACTATTCTTTTGAATCGTCAACGAGTTCACGATTCTTCCTAGTCTGCGATTCCCACGATTCGTCAACGAACGACTTACAGGACACTTTCCTTTGCAAACCACGCGTAGAACAAAAACGTTCTACATCTCTCTCATAGATGGCATAAGCGGCGAGACATTGGATTGTCTCTTTCTCATTGGCTGGAACCATTCAGCATGACCTCCATTAGTCTACAATATTACCCAAGATGTTTGTAAATTATAATTTATCAACTGAACCTTATTACGAAGTACATTTTTTGCATTACATCTCTATTTAACTATGCACATTTCAGGTTTGTGTTCATTATTTTCCATACTTAACAAATGCAGTATTTTGATTTCACTCTCGCTCGGGAGTATTCGGCACGGTTCGGAAATGTCCGTTGCCAGGTTACATCAAACAAGTAAATAGAATCGTGGGTTACGATACCATGTCGATTCGTTAGTATTCTTTTGAACGACGATTCGTTACGATTCTTTTGAACGACGATTCGTTACGATTCTTTTGAACGACGATTCGTTGATACCACGAATCGATTCTTACGATTCTTTATTATTAGTCGTTGGAATGAACGATTCGTTCACGAATCGACCCAACTCTATAGCTGGCGAATAAAAGCTGGTAGGGGAAACCGGGATACGACGTAGGCAAATGGACGACAGTACCTGTGCGAAAATGATTCAATATTGAAAGCTCTTTCGTCACTGGAAAACGCGAACATATTTTTCGAAAGTACTGTTTACTATGACCGTAAGGTTACTATGACTGTATATGCGGTCTTGGATCTGTGTGGAGGACGGTTGAACTTCATTAGTAGAAGAGGTGGGAGTGAAGTACATTAAAAAACTCAGGTACAATAAAAATTGAAGTAAAAATAAAATGATGTCCCTGTACTTTACTTTATACCATCTACAGTAGGTCGTCCCACTTGTATTGGTGCGAATTACGATTTCGTACCCTCTTCCAATGGATCTAAGATATTACAAACGATCTTAGAGTGAACTCGCACATTAGGCTCCGAATTGCAGCACTTCAGCATTTCTGTAATCTCGCTGGCGCAACTTGACACTAATTTCAAACAAAAAAGATTTGTGGTCGAAACTAGTTTTCATTCCAGGTGTGGACTTCACTCAGGATCTCTATTTCAAATGTGGGTTACAATACGTACAGCCTGATGTAAGTGCTGTGCTTTGTTTTTGTGTGTGCTCATTCAAACAAAATAACCCGCTTTCACAAAACGCATTCTCAAAGTTCAATAATAATGACTCTGATGCATATTTCTTCCGAAAACTTCTGTTTCCCCTTCATGTTTCTCCTACATATTGCACTGTTCTCGCAGTATCGTGTCACTGACTTCAAAGTCTACATAGCATTACTTACATTCTTTTCAATTGGATTCCCTCCTTAGAGCTTAGAAATTGCAAGTAAAGTGTGAGGAAACTCACCCGCACGTAGGCTGTAAATGTGAATCCTTTGTGCTATATCCAAATTTTGCCGCAAATGAAGTGACAATTAATTTTTATATGATCTCTCGTTCATGGACAAGGCATTCTTTTACGTATGATCAGACTTCGACACTTCGGACCCAATAGAGCAGTTCAGTGGGAAATCCGCATAACGGCGTACTGAGTATAGTGGTAAAGCGTACAGTGGGTGGGGGTACTGTAGAACGAATGCCAACAAATACGCAAAGGAAAACGCTCTGGATTTGAAGGTTCTGACGAATAATTTGGTTTTCATACAAACTGTGTCTGAAACTATTACACGGTAGGAAAAGTCAGAGCAAGAGATGCCGGAAGGCCTCAAATTAATTTAGAAAATGATGCAGAGAATTAATGAGACCTCAAGTACACCGGTTACTGATCGTGTAAAACAGAAGTAGAAATCAATTTTATGTAAAAATAACGGATATGGAACATTGTGTAACATAAACAGTAAATTAGTGGGCATAGAGTCACCCGAGAATAAAGGACTGTCTCTTAGAGACTGCAATGATGTTAGGTTTTTTCGTTTTGCTCCTATCACGTTATGCGACGTAGAGCGCAGCTTTCTACAGTACAAACTTTGGCAGATAACCGAAAAAGATTTACGTTAGAGACACTGAGAATGTATCTTGTAGTACATTGCAATTCGGTACTGTAACTACACTTCGTAAAGACGACCAATAGGATAAATGAAAAAATTAAAATTGCTATATGCTTATTTCCACCATTAACACTGTGTATAATTAAACACAAATGCTTATAAAAGACAGGAGAATAAATGCTTTTCACATTCTTTTGTCATTGTGTAATGTACATTTCAGAATGTACACATGTGTGTGTTTCCCCATACTACCGTACTCTACTCTAAATAGCAACGTTGTTACCTCAACACATCTCTACCTACTTGCAACCTATAGTGCATGCACAGTTAACTTATTGTATCGGGTCCAAAGTCTCGAAGCCTGCGTATGATACTTTCAATAACGGGTTTCCTGGTTTCGCTTCTAAATGAAATCATAGTACTGTTCGCTATTGCCCCTAAAATTCCTCTACTGCGCTCATATGTTGGTTCGATTCCTGTTTGAGCAGTTTACTTGGTTGTTTCTTTTCCAAGATTTTCTCCCATGTAAGAAGAATGTCAGGTAAATACGTGGTGCATCGTCTGTCTAATCTCGCCAAATACCATTTCGCTAGTACCAATTCGAACGACGCTGAATTGCCTAGTAGTTGGTACAGCGTTGTTAAAAACTCCGCTAAACAATCCTCGGTCTGAATTTGGGCTTATTAACTTTGCCCATTGTATGCCTCATTCATATGCATAAACCAACAACTTGCATAAATTGACTGGTTTTATATTCTCTGAATCGTTAGAAACAAACTTACACTTCGCAAATCAAGATTTTCAGGTATAACTCCCTTAAACCAAAGGTCCCGGGTTCGATACCCGTAAAAAACCACAATTTAAGTCACACGGAGTTAGTGTGCACTCGAAGTTGGTTGCTTGACGGTTGTCAGCCCACTTTGAGGTCTGTGGATATAGAGGGAAAAATTGGATCGGTGTCGGTTAGAGTTCCCGAGTAAAGTTGATTTAATACTTTCGAGGAAAAATTGTTCCGGAGCCGGGTATCGAACCCGGGACCTTTGGTTTAACGTGTCGGTTACCAGTAGCTCAGTTAGAGCGTTGGTACCACTGATACCCGGCTCCGCAATTTTTCTCTCGACAAATCAACTTTACAGGAACTCTTGATTTGCATAATACACACGAACAGTTTAAGATCCAATTTTTCCAGCCCACTCTATATCGGTGTCGGTTAGAGTTCAGACGTTGGTACTTAAACCAAAGGTCAAAGTGGACAATGACATCAACTTTACAGGAGTCAAAATCTTGATTTGCATAATACCACTGTTCGAGTGCACACGGAGTTAGTGTGCACTAACTTGACGGTTGTCAGCCCACTTTGTGACTTAAAAAAATTGTGGTTTTAGAGTTCTGTTAACGAACAACAACGGAACAATTTTTCCTCGAAATTATTCAAATCAACTTTACAGGGAGTTATACCTGAAAATCTTGATTTGCATAATACACGTCACTGTTCGTTAACAGAAAACCACAATTTAAGTCACACGGAGTTAGTGTGCACTCGAAGTTGGTTGCTTGACGGTTGTCAGCCCACTTTGAGGTCTGTGGATATAGAGGGAAAAATTGGATCGGTGTCGGTTAGAGTTCCCGAGTAGCTCAGTGGTAGAGCGTTGGTACGTTAAACCAAAGGTCCCGGGTTCGATACCCGGCTCCGGAACAATTTTTCTCTCGAAATTATTCAAACTTACACTTCTTTCACTGTTTACATTGACTTCATGCAATTCAGAATATTGCCGCAGGATATGTGAGGAAGTTTTCTCTTTCTTCCTACATGGAATCATAGCGTCAGCTATGTTGTAAGTGCCTGTATAAGCCATGATAACCTGTCCGTAATCCTGCATGAGACGGTATTGAAAAGTTGTTAGCCCAACATGCAAAACGTTGCTGCGTCTCAAAGCAAATATTTATTTATTCACAGTAATCAGCTTTTAACTGTAGATTTTAAAACTTAGCATAGCTGTTATAAAGCAATTCTAAACCTTTAAAAATTGTTTGTCTTGTCTGCAAAACACTCCTCCACAGAACTTATTACTGCTTCATTCGATGAAAACTTCCTCTTTCCTCTGAATTCTTTTCTTTATTCACAAATAGGTGATAGTTTAATGAGACTAAATCTAGCGGGTACGGTCAATATCAATAAATTTAGAGATAACTTAACTTCATCACCTTTCAACGGAAGCAGGAACTTGTGAACGAAGTGCATTGTCTTGCTAGAACAAAATATCTTTGAAAATTTCAGTCTTACGTTTCTCTAGAATTGTTTCCCGAAGCTTATTTAATAGCGAAGAATAATACTCGTCACAGTTTTACCTTGGTCTAAATAGTCTGTCATAATTATCTTGTCTTTATAAGAAAAACAAAAATAATTTCTGGTGCGAGGACACTTCCTGCCTTTTTGAACGCGAAATTTGTTTGGGCGGGTAGAGCCAGAATATTTTCATTCTTTTATTGTTCTTTTGTTTCTGGATAGTATTGGTGTATCCATGTTTCGTTCATAGTTACAATAAGATTTAAAAAAATAATAGAATGGCAGAAAAGCGACTTAAGATGCCGTTCTAAGTTTGTCATCAGTTCTCTGGCATTTAGGGATCTATATATTGAACATTCATTGTCTCGTGAAACCACACGCATTCGTGTACAATAGCTCGTAGTAAGAACCTTATGGTGGGTATAAGTGAGTTAGCTAGCTGCAAGTGGAAGCGTAGCCAGGAAGGGAAACTTCTCATTTCACTTTTTTCTTCCCCTCTCGCGCAGGTAGGTTTGACTTCATACCGAATAGCCTGTATAAAGTAATTTTTTCATGCTCAAGTTATAATATACCACAGCCGTGTCAGCTTTACAGCCTGGAGAACACATTGATGACGTAATGTGCACGAAGTGTCCAAAGAACAATGGCTGTCTGACTGTAACATAGTGGCCTATAGGTAGTGTCGATGACAGCCCTTGGCTGATCGAAAAGCAAATTTTCCTCTGCAACTATTTGTTATACAGGGACATTTTATTTTTACTTCAATTTTTATTGTACCTGAGTTTTTGAATGTACTTCACTCCCACCCCTCTACTAGTAAACTTCCAACCGATCTCCACACAGAACCGAGGCCGCGTATGCAGTATTGAGTTAGTGAGTATAGTACGTTCCAGAAATATGTTCGCGTTTTCCAGTGACGAAAGACCTTTCAATATTGAATCATATTTTCGCACACATACTGTCGTCCGTTTGCCTACGTCGCATCCCGATATCCCCCACCCGCTTCTGCTCGCCCCTCTGTAATAGCTGGGCTGTCATAGCTCTTTTCTGAAAACATTAATTTCTGTTAGGAATTGGACGTCTACGTAATATTATACAACTGTTTAAAATAACTTGCATAAAAGAGCCTCGTTAAGTAATTAACTATCACGTGATTTCCCCCCCCCCTTTTCTACGACCCTGCGACAGAACCATTTGGACGGACAGTAGATAGCATGTTTGAGTAATTTTATCTTTTCGGATCGGGCAGAAGTGAAGATTAAATTTACAGTACGTAAGGCACCCTTTTTTTAGAGTAGGTAAAGAATTATTTCAACACGAGTTACTTGTACGAAGGACGAAATTGATAATTGGAATTAGGTACAATAGTCTATAGTGCGATAATATGCACAAAAGAAGTGAAGCCTGTATCGAAATGAACGGCTACCATTTTCAATATGATGTTTAAATATCCATATCATGATTATTTTTCAACTTAACTTCATTCTCTATATTGTACGCTATTGTGCTGTAACAGTACAATATACACTGCATAATTAATACGTCCGAATGGACAGCTCAGTTCGTGAGTAAAAACACTCATTGTTAATACAGTACTGTATTTTGATTAAACAAAAACCTAATGAAAATTATCAAACTCAAAATCACGATATTTCCTAGTTTACGTAAATGGATGAACTACTTTTCTTCTCTCCTATACCTAGTAAAGTGATTTGTTTGTATATTACGCCAATATGATCGAACTCCAGTCGTGGAAGGGGGTAGCAAACGGTGTTTCCGGTTCTTAATTGTTGATGCAAAGGTATAACCAGGTTAATATTAGAAATGCTAGTAAAAATAATATGATGTCCCTGTATAATATATTTTGGAGAATTAGGTATCAAACACTGTTTCGAATATGACTCACTTTAGGTGTCATATACTACTAGGTTCAAAAAGTTCCCGGAATTTTACTACCATTTTTCGTATTAATATATAACAAGGGATATTATACATTTGTTTTGTTGGTAACATTCATGATGTCATTTCCTTAAAGTTTGCTGATAATGGCAATTATTGGTTTTGAGTTGTAGGCAATTGTTTATCATAGTGTTTTGTTTGTTCGTCGCATTTTGTAATTATGTCCACAGAGCAAAGTACAAACATCAAGTTCTGTTTTTTGCTGGGGACATGATCAGTATGGCTGATGAAGATGGTGATTTCTTAAACAAAATGAAACTGGTGCTACTTGTACGACCCAGTCCCTAAACAACAGTCATCTAAGTGGAAATCGAAAACATCTCCTCGGAAGCAAAAATTTCCTAGGGACACTTCCAAAGGCAAAGTTATTTTAAATGTTATGTTTTATTTAACGACGCTCGCAACTGCAGAGGTTATATCAGCATCGCCGGATGTGCCGGAATTTTGTCCTGCAGGAGTTCTTTCACATGCCTGTAAATCTACTGACATGAGCCTGTCGCATTTAAGCTCACTTAAAGCAAAGTTATGTTGGAAGTTTTCTTCGACTCTCAGGGTCTCATGCACCATGAGTTCATTCCAGAAGGTCGTACTGTAACGAAAGAATTGTACGTAGAAACCCTCCGTCGCCTCTGGGACGCAGTGAGAAGGAAACGTCCAGAAAAGTGGGTAGAAAACAACTGGTTCCTTATGCATGACAATGCACCTGCTCATCGCGCAATTATTGTAAAGAATTTTCTTGCCAGGCACAACATAACTGCTTTGGATCACCCACCATACTCTCCTGATCTCTCACCACCTGATTACTTTCTGTTTCCCCGTCTGAAAAGTCATCTGAAAGGACGGAGATTCAATGCTGAAGAGGTTATCGCAAACGCGACGAGAGCACTAAGACGGGTTTCACAAAATGGCTTCCAGGCCTGCTTCCAGGAACTCTACACGCGTTGGCAAAAGTGTGTTGTTGCGGAAGGCAACTATTTTGAAGGGAATGCTGTAGAATAGTGTTTAAGGTACGTTGTTTCTATGATGCTAGCAAATTCCGGGAACTTTTTGAACCTAGTATGTATAAAAAGACTAATGTTACAAAAAAACATACACCGATTTAGTAATAAAAGTGTCGACATATCACAATAGTAATACTGGTGAAAATTTTATAGATGATATAAAATGGAAAAAAAAAAAAATGGTAAAGCGATTACCGGGGAAACGGCACTATCCCTCAAACACGGCGCAAAACCATGTTTATTATTCACACTGTTAATTAGAATTCTCCTTGTTTTGAGCTGGTTTTCTCCTGTCAATGACGAAGCTACAGCTTTTCGATTAATATTATTCGTTATTAAAATACAGGTCTAGAAATGGTGACTTGCGCCTTTATGTACGCGACTAAGGACGTACGTGTTTTTAATATTAATGAGGCTGCGTTGATACGTGCTTGATGGTACTGTATTACATATAACATTTTTTTATCGGTGCGTGCTTCTTTACTTGAATATTAATTACGTAATTTGACGTAAACAGACAAGAAGTCACATATCGTTTTTGTTAAAACATGATACAATGCGACTTTTGGAATTGATACCAACCAAGGCCATATGCTATTTAATTTTGTATCACTTTGGAAACCCTATAATCCTAATGCAAAATAATGGATAAATACGCTCGAACGTGGTCTCGAACCCTAAATCCATAGACTACAATTGAATCGGTCATTGCAGAAAGGGGATAAGTCATGAAAAACGCGAAAATGAGTTAAGAGTGTCATTGCTTTCTCCAGACCTGACACACATTTCCATACAGAAATGGGACAAATTTACTCATTCTCAACGCAAAGCAGAGTACCATGAGCAGCGCAGTTTGCAGGAAGGGGACAAGTCAGCGACTTATCTTCTTTCTGCACTGACTGACGACGTGACGCGACCGAGTGCCGCGGTTCTAATAAGTTACGGTCCATCAGCTGATAAGGAAAATGACAGATAAGCTAGAAGTAGTAAGTGACCCAGGGGAAGAAAACTGTGTTATTAGTGGTAAACGTAAACGCAATGAAATTAACTACCGCAGAAATGTAAATAAGAAAAATAAACTGGAGGCATTGGAACGTCAATTCCATTGGGAAGTCTGTAGCATCCCGTACGACAGGAGAACAATGTGGGCAAGAAACTACTCTTTGTTTGTTTAGACGCAACTTTGGGTCATCAATTTTCAACATTCACAATTTCAAAGACCATACGGCGCACTTCTTTTCCTATCATGAAGGTATAGGCCACAAATCTTCAAATGAAGTGTGTTCCTCCTGAACTATATTGAAAATAACATCCCTTCTTCAGTCAAGGAATTGTATCTTTTCTCTGATAACTGTGGAGGGCAAAATAAAATCATACCTTAATTCGATTGTTACTTGCACTGACCCAAATGGGGAGATTTAACAAAATCATTCATTATTTTCCACAACGAGGCCATTCATTTCTTCCCTGTGACCGCAACTTTGGTGTAGTGAAGCGCAAACTAAGTAAGACAGACAGGGTTTATGTGTAGACCAATACAATACCTTGATCCACCAGGCAAACACAAACAACAGATTTTCTGTATAATCAGTTACTACTGATGATATTTTGAATTTTAAATACTGGTGGCCAGAGTATTACAAGAAAACCACCTGCTCATTAGACACACTGAGGAAAAAGGGAAAGATAATATGTTTTCTTCAGCACAATTCAGTGAATTTGTTTACTCTAAAGATGATCCAGGATGTGTGACTGCCAGTTTGTTCATTGGTAGTGAAATGAGGAAACAAAGATTCTGTATCCAGGTTCTGGACGTATAGTAATGGCTACACAAAAGCATACATTGGGAAAATACCCATTAATACGAAAAAAAGCTGGAGACGTATCAAAGTGAGGCAATACATTCCATTGGAACACACTTTCTTTTACGAAGAGATCCTGAACTGGCCACATTGTGACAAGGAATCTACAAATGACGTGGCTTCCAACGTCTAACAATACACTCTATAACAATAAACAAATGATTTTGTGTAGTACTTTAGTGTATTTTTATTGTGCTCTCCTATATGCAGTTTTTAAGTATTAGTTTGAAAGTAGAGTTTTGATTTAAAACTATGATATAAAATCACATATTGGTACATTTCTGTAGTAGGAATAATGATTAAAATGAAAAAATAATTATGTAAATGGTGACAGCACTGTAGTAATTACACACAAAAACATCGTTATCATTGTAATTATTAATATTTAGTTTGATTTCAAATATTACATTAGCCTAAACTTGTAAATTATATATTTTTTTGTTCTATATTTAACAATTGCAGAAATAAGTCATGGTTCGATTAAACAACTTTAAACAAAAGTGTTTGAGATGTCAGATGTCTAACATGATGTATTACACTTCACTATTCATAAACAAAGTAAGAAAAAATATTTATAATGATTACTCCAGTATTGGAAGAATAAAACAGTTTTTATTGATTATCTCAAAAGTAAGATTTTATGACTTATCCCCTTTCTGCAATGACCGATTCAATTGAGCTGTTTGAGCTCTCCCGTGGTATGTGCGATATCAGTGAGCTAACAAATTTTGAATGTTAAATGCCAATGAGTCCCAATCAGAATCATGTCTGCGGTAATATAGATATAGATATTTCGTCGAGAGAGTTGTGGGTCTGATATCGACATAGATATGGCTTATAACTGTGTGAGGTTATTCCAGTCTTTCAATTAATTTTTGTATCGGTTATCTAGCGTCTGAGTTAGATGAAGGTGGTAATGCCAGCGAAATGAGTCCAGGGTCCAGCGCCGAAAGTTACCAGCATTTGCCTTTAATGGGTTGAGGGAAAACCCCTGGAAAAAACCTTAACCAAGTAACTTGTCCCAATCAGCATTTGAATTCGGACCCGCTCGTTTCACGGTCAGGCGTGCTAACCATAACTTTACAGCGTTGGACCTTCAATTAAATAAAGATTAAATGTATTGTATGAACACTTTCTGTGACAAACTTAACGCTCTGGTAGTGAATTGGGAAAAGATGGAGATATAAAAGGCAATCATATACAAATATTTTTCATTCGTTTTGAAATGAATTTGTGACTTTAAGAACAATTTTAACTTAGTAATATAAGCATTTAAAAATTTGGTTTATTCAGGAATTATCATCATTATCTTGAACTTACTAGGTTTAGGAACTTTAATATCTGACCTGGGATACTCAGCATTGCAACTGTTCCTGCTCTGTCAATATGAACACTACAGAATACAAATTAAAATTCGTAATGCTATTCTGATTCTTATAAACAAAATTATATTTTTCCTACCAGCAGAAATGCAAACAACTGATGTCGAGAATAGATGAACATTGTTTAATATTATTTTTAGACTTACAATTGAAAATTTAACATTTTAAAAATCAAATTTAGCATTTCATATCACTTTCAGTGTTAAGAATTTATCATTTTAAAATCAAATTTAACATTTGATATCACTTTCAATGTTAAGAATTTAGCATTTTATATCACTTTCAATGTTAAGAATTTAGCATCTGATATCACTTTCAATGTTACGAATTTAGCATTTTAAAAATCAAATTTAGCATTTGATATCACTTTCAATGTTAGGAATTTAGCATTTTAAAAATCAAATTTAACATTTGATATCAATGTTAAGAATTTAGCATCTGATATCACTTTCAATGTTACGAATTTAGCATTTTAAAAATCAAATTTAGCATTTGATATCACTTTCAATGTTAGGAATTTAGCATTTTAAAAATCAAATTTAGCATTTGATATCACTTTCAATGTTAAGAATTTAGCATTTTAGAGATCAAATTTAGCATTTGATATCACTTTCACTGTTAAGAATTTAGCATTTTAAAAATCAAATTTAGCACTTGATATCACTTTCACTGTTAATAATTTAGCATTTTAAAAATCAAATTTAGCATTTCATATCACTTTCACTGTTAAAAATTTAGCATTTTAGAAATCAAATTTAGCACTTGATATCTCTTTCACTGTTAAGAATTTAGCATTTGATTTAGAAATCAACCTTAGCACTTGATATCACTTTCAATGTTAAGAATTTAGCATTTGATTTAGAAATCAAACTTAGCACTTGATCACTCAATGTTAAGAATTTAGCATTTGATTTAGAAATCAAACTTAGTTAATCACTTTCAATGTTAATTTAGCATTTGATTTAGAAATCAAACTTAGCACTTGATATCACTTTCAATGTTAAGAATTTAGCATTTTAGAAATCAAATTTAGCATTTGATATCACTTTCACTGTTAAGAATTTAGCATTTTAAAAATCAAATTTAGCATTTGATATCACTTTCAATGTTAATTTTAGAATTTAGCATTTGATATCACTTTCACTGAAAATTTTTAGCATTTGATATCACTTTCACTGTTAATAATTTAGCATTTTAAAAAATCAAATTTAGCATTTGATATCACTTTCACTGTTAATAATTTAGCATTTTAAAATCAAATTTAGCATTTGATATCACTTTCACTGTTAAGAATTTAGCATTTTAAAAATCAAATTTAGCATTTGATATCACTTTCACTGTTAATAATTTAGCATTTTAAAATCAAATTTAGCATTTGATATCACTTTATCTCACTGTTAAGAATTTAGCATTTTAGAAATCAAATTTAGCATTTGATATCACTTTCACTGTTAAGAATTTAGCATTTTAAAATCAAATTTAGCATTTGATATCACTTTCACTGTTAATAATTTAGCATTTTAAAATCAAATTTAGCATTTGATATCACTTTCACTGTTAAGAATTTAGCATTTTAAAAATCAAATTTAGCATTTGATATCACTTTCACTGTTAATAATTTAGCATTTTAAAAATTTAGCATTTGATATCACTTTCACTGTTAAGAATTTAGCATTTTAAAATCAAATTTAGCATTTGATATCACTTTCACTGTTAATAATTTAGCATTTTAAAATCAAATTTAGCATTTGATATCTCTTTCACTGTTAAGAATTTAGCATTTTAAAAATCAAATTTAGCATTTGATATCACTTTCACTGTTAAGAATTTAGCATTTTAGAAATCAAATTTAGCATTTGATATCACTTTCACTGTTAAGAATTTAGCATTTTAGAAATCAAATTTAGCAAAAACTAAAAATCAAATTTAGCATTTGATATCACTTTCACTGTTAATAATTTAGCATTTTAAAATCAAATTTAGCATTTCATATCACTTTCACTGTTAAAAATTTAGCATTTTAGAAATCAAATTTAGCATTTGATATCACTTTCAATCCTAAGATTTTAGCATTTTAAAAATCAAATTTAGCATTTGATATCACTTTCACTGTTAATAATTTAGCATTTTAAAAATCAAATTTAGCATTTCATATCACTTTCACTGTTAAAAATTTAGCATTTTAGAAATCAAATTTAGCACTTGATATCACTTTCAATCCTAAGAATTTAGCATTTTAAAAATCAAATTTAGCATTTGATATCACTTTCACTATTAATAATTTAGCATTTTAAAAATCAAATTTAGCATTTGATATCACTTTCACTGTTAATAATTTAGCATTTTAAAATCAAATTTAGCATTTCATATCACTTTCAATGTTAAGAATTTAGCATTTTGTAACGTTTTCGGATGAAGTATTTTTATCAAAAGTTTAATTTTGTCTTCAAAGAAATAGTTAGGTGACATTAAATATACATCAATATAAAGAAATAGCATATAGAAAATGTTTGTAGGTGACACATTAATTATAAAAAAGTAAATCCGTGGCGCTACAGCCCATGAAGGGCCAAGACCGATCAGCCGGATGCTGGCCTCACGTCCACATGCCGAAACAGAGGTGGACGATCATTCAACCAGAATGGTATCGTGTTGTTAGCACGATGATACCCCCCAAACACATTAATTATACATCAGTATAAATAAATTGTATACCGGTATAGGTTAATGCTTGAAAACGTATTTTACTCCATGGATGGTTTCGCGTCCAGCCACGATCCCACGAGTGGCGCTCAATGCAACAACCGGAAGTCGTCAGAAAGGGTTTTCACCAAGCCCCTACAGTCTCGGCTGCGCGAAACGAGGAAACCGGGGCAAATTGAACGCTGCGCTTGCCGCCATATTGTTGGAGAGCAGACAAATAATAGCAGTGCGTAAATCACGCAATTTAACGCTGTGATGATCTGAAATTGACAAATTATGGCCATTTTCGACGTTTAACGTAAAATTAGGACGAAATAAACATATTCAAAGTTTAAATGATATGTGTTAGAACATTAAAGAAAAGAAAATACGTACGCAGCAATTTATAGAAAACATACTGATACATCCATAAATAGGCCTACACAATACACATTATTTGTCTATGTTATAGATTGTATAATTTTACGATAATCAGCAAATTGTTAGGTTTCAGAGAATCTAAAATTATATGAACATATTAACTCTTAGATCACAAGACATAAATATATGCACCTTGATTACACAAGTTCTTGTTATAATCAAATTCATAAGTGAAATAAATATGCAATAATCAGTATAGACTTGTTAAGTTTTAGAGAATCAAAAATAAATTATATTACCGGTACTTTTAGACCACATGACATAGGTAATCTGGCAAAATATAATATGCGAAGGTAGCCAAATTACATTGAATTCATTCTTCAATTAATAAAGGGAATGCTATCAATTATAAAAAGTATCGGTACCTAATACATTGCAAACAATAGGTAACGTGAAGACCTAAAAACTAAACAATCACTTTATGCAAGATAAAAAAACCACATACTTTTTATGTGTGGATTTTTACATATTGTATTTTTATTTTAAATAAATAAAATAGATATATTATCATTGCTTGAAGTGATGGTACATAATTTTTATGTACATATGCAATATCAATAAGATGCCATTCCTTGCTTTTGTTAATAAAATATATCCGGCAAAATGTAAAAGAGTTATTTATAGGTGAACTCTGAATCATAAATTCACAAAGGAGGCTTAGCTATTATAGCTATTTATTTATTTATTATCTGTATATTTATTTATCCATATATGGATCTTGAATGAAAGTTTATTATCTTGCAGATAAATTCATTTACATAATAAAAACAAAAGGTTATCTTTCCACTAATGTTTTAACATCTGATGTGTAAGTCTAAATAATTCACTCAGCGGGATTTCTCTACAGTCTGATATACCTGTACTAACAATTAAGTATTCTTTATTGTCGTAAACTACTGATTGATTTTTAATGATATTGATATTGTAACAACAGAGATAATATTATATCGTACCTTTTGCAAATAGCTTGGAAAATTAAACAGGGATGGTATTATCGCCGCGCTCTCATAGTTAACATTCGGCAGGTCTTTGAGCGGCCTCATGCGTTCGGCAGGTCTTTGAAATTTAATTGTATTATTGTTTTCAATTTCTTGTGTCGCCGCTCCAATCACTCGCCTCAATTTCAATAATGCAACCAATAAGCTGCTTCAATTATTATTAAATGACACTTACTTGTCTAATCCACGTAGACTAAACCCGAGGTTGCAATGTCTTGTGCTGAGGCCGAACATTAAGGTATGTGATTAAAAATTATTATTAAAGAGTTATTATTAAGAGTTAAGAAAGTCAACGTACTCGTATATGAAATAATAATAATAATAATAATAATAATAATAATAATAATAATAATAATAATAATAATAATAATAATAATAATAATATTTTAACAATATAACAAACTAGTGCTTATTCTTATCGAGAAAGTAGACGTGACAACGTGACGCTTAGAGTGAAACCTACAGAGCAACAATCGGTCGGCAAAATTATTTTTTTAAACCACACCGCACGTTATTGTATGATGCCGACATGTTAAGCATGAGTCCGCGGCGATAATATATCATCTTTCAAAATTATATTGCCATTACTTTCACACTATTCACTAAAAACACCCGAGACAAAACAAAGGACAAGTATGACAATCGTGTTTACCGCTCTATTTCTACCAGCAGCATGGCGGCGTAAACATGCGCAGACTGGTTTCAATTTTGGACAGCACACCAGCGCTCTGTGTGAGTCTAGTATACTATTATAACGTCTTTGGTTTTCACGCTTACGCGTTATCTACATTAATTCTTGTTTCCTTACAAATCTCCAGTCCAATAATTTTAGAAAGAGTACAGATATAATTAGATATTTAGTTATTTCCTCATAGCACATAGTGGTGCGCGTCACTGACAGTTGGTTACTTTTAAGTAAATAAATAAAAGTTGATTTGTTTTATTATTTACAGCACGTATATTGTAAATTTAACTTACAAGATCTACCAACAAATCAGAAAGGTTATTAACCCTTAAATTGGTAAACTTCATTTCTCATACTAGTTTATTAAACCATGTCGGACCGTAAGGAAAACAACTATCGCAATGTCGATATTTTATATGTTGTGCAATATTATACTATTGTGAAATTTTGATTTTCCTACCAATTTTTTTGTGCGAGATCGTGCGTATTTGTTTGTTTTCCGCACAGAACCAATACGCGGTAAGTGTGAAATACCGCATTCAGTATTCCCAACCTAACACACATAACAATTTCCCTCTTCTTACCGCTTAAGCGCGACATTCATTTTACTGCTTTAGGCTTTTAACATATTATTTTTAGAGACGTTTAACATAGTAATAATTATAAATTGGAAACTTACCATTGCAATTTCACCTAAATTGCACTGTTAATTATTCTTTTAAATATTTGCAAAAATTAAGTAAACTCTACAACATCACAAAAGTTACTGCATTTGTAATGCAAGTAGCATTAAGGAAGCCGTGAAAAAATCAACAAGATTCCAGATGGCGATGTTATTACTGCAATATGTTATATAAATAATATTGTTAAAATATTAAAATGAAAAATAAATCATTACATAACCTTACCATTTGTTTTAAGTTCGCATTTATAGACTGGGGGAAAAAAAGACAGACGTATATCACGGCCTGCTGGAATAAAGTAAACACAGAAAACATTTTATAGCAACAATGTTGAAGAAAGATATTTTGGCTTTCCGAAGTTGCCGTCATTAAACAGAAACCAACATGGAGATTTCATTGCAACTAATTAGAAACTCGTCTTTCAGGTATGTAATAAACGATCTTCGCACAAAATAATGTACGGTACACGAGCGGTATGTTTGTTTTCATGTTCTCGGAAATTAAAAAAGCTCAACTACGTTTCGCTTTTTCAATCTTTTCCTCGACCAAGAAAACGTCAACATACCGCTCTTGTAACGTATATTACTATTTCCATTGTTCTATTAAAATTATAGCATATAGCCTATTAACCTTTTGCATCCTATACGATACATTGCCAATTTAAGGGTTAAAAAACACGGTCGACCAACAAATTTGGATACATTTCGCATCAGTCGTGATTACAGGTACAATAAGGCATTTAGTTATATTCTCATAGCACATAGTGGTGCGCGACACTGATAGTTCGTTACTTTTAAGTGAATAAATAAAGTTGATTTGATTTATTTACTTACCCCACATGTGTTGTAAATTTAACTTACAAGATCTACCAACAGCATGAGTAAGGCTGTTAAAAACACGATCGGCCAAAAGATTTGGACACATTTCGCATCAATCGTGATTGCGAAAATCTACCACCTCTAATTATTGGTTTATCGTCTATCGATAATTACCGACCATTTATATAAATTACTTGTTATTAACTGATTTACGCAAATATAATGGAGTTATATAATCATATGCGGATGATATCGTAATTCTTTTCGGTGACAAATCTTGGAAAGGCACTTATATTAATGCGAATAATGGATTACAGGTAATTAAAGAGTGGTTTGATTCAAACGCTCTTTCCTTAAACACATCCAAAACAACTGTTGCTCCATTTTCACTAAGGTCCAGTGGTCTTCAATCTCCTCAATCTTCTTTTAGGCTCAAAATTCATCATTCTGATTGTTCTACTCAAAATTGTGAATGTCCCTTATTAACCGAAACCTCAGAAGTTAAGTATTTAGGCATTACAATCGACCAACACTTACGATGGAACAAACATATTACATATTTATGCAATAAATTACGTAAAACAATTTATGTCTTTGTTATACTTCGGTCATATTTACCAATTAATATTTTACGTCTCATTTATTTAGCTTTATTCCAATCCATTCTGCAATATGGAATTTTAGGATGGGGAAATGCTTGTAATTCTAATACTTATTCAGAAAAGGATAATTAAAATATGCCTTAATAAACCAATTGATTACTCATCCGAGCTCTTGTCCACTGATTTTAATGTTTTGAAAATTAAACAGATTTATTATATTGCCTTATTAAACTTCATACATAAAAATCGTAATAAATTCAAATTGTATCATCATAAATATGGAACTAAAAGATTAGATTTTATATGACTAGAGGAACCAAAGTGTTTCACAAGCACAGCTCTTAGCCATGGTATCTACTTTGGTCCAAGGTTATATAATAAAATAATTGAAAAATATCCAAATTTGGTAAATTTTACTATCAGAAATTTAAAAAATAGCGTTAGGAATTTAATTGTTAAAGAATATATGTTGATTTAATATGTGTATGTATATGTATGATTTAAATTGTTGAAATTGAAATTTTATTTTTAAAGTTAATTTATTCTTATATTTTTTTTTTTTTGACCCTCTTTGTGTTAAATAAATATATTTGTTTGTGTTAAGTATGTGTTTAGATAACTCCCTGAGCACGAGATTTTACTCCTAAAGGGAAGAATTTATTATTTCGAATAAATTTTATTCAGCTTCCTGCAAGTGAAGGCTGCCTAGAAGACAAAGCTTACCATAAAATTGTTGTTATAATGGAAAAAGAAAGAAAACAATGGAGAAGAAAAAGAATAAGAAATAGCACAATTAGAAATAATTGGAAAATACTAAACAAAACATCATTAATTCCAGAAGAAACATAAAATTTCCTAGTATCTATTAGCTATTGGGTGATCACAGTCGTCTATTTGCAAGACCCAACTTAAGTGAGCAGATCGCCATAGCAAAGAGATCAATCTATATAACTGTAGAGATGGTTTCTTAGGATTCTTATAGATCCCTTCACTGCAGACATAGATACTTCAGTGAGAAGAGTTTGTCCTAGACCAAACTGCTTACAAAAATGCGCGAATCTTTTTGTGATGGTTCCTCTAGCCCCAATCAGTAATCCAATAACTTCGATCGACGTTAGATGATATTTTTCCTTATAATATGGTATAGTGGGGTCATGTATGACTGTATTCTTGTACATTTTGTTTTACTAACAACAATAAACTATTTGGGTCAAATTTTAGGGGACCATTAATATCAGGAGCCTCCATAGAAACACGATCGATATTGACGACGGTGATGTTGATGGGGCGGGGAATGGTGATGATGGTGATTTGTGGCGGCGGCGGTGATGAAGACATCTGTGTTGCGTTGCTTCACAATTCCCCAGTAGTGATTCTGCTTCTGTCGAATGCTAACTGTATTTTTCCGTTGTGTTAAAGACTGCTTTGGTCTTTGCTTTCAGGTAAGAGACGGACGTCACGGCGAGTTGAATTAAATGGCTGGTATTTAATTGAAAGGAGAACGTGATTGCTTCCTCCACGGTTGTCCAAGAATTCCAAGAGCTTGAAGGTAGGTCACTCTTTCACCTGCTTCTTTAGCTTACGTAATCGTATGCACCTTCATGGCAGGTTTATTAAACTTGAAAGTTCCTGTGCAGTTGAAAGTTACTGCACTTTCTCACAGAGAGCAGCAGCGTTCAGACACTTGTTGAACTCACTTGTCGCGTGCCTTTAACCTGGCTCAACACATAGAGATGGGAAGTCTGATTCATTTGCAAGAATCGATTCAGTTGTAATGATGATGCACTAAAATTATTTGTTCATTTTATTCAGAGATTATCCCATATCAGATGAACGAATAAGACTGGGTTTTCATTTATATTCAGCGTTATCGTCTGTTCGTTTGTTGTATTTTCTTTACGTTCACTTTCTGTACACTAGATGACAGCATATTACAGTCGACTGAATTACTGGAAAACTGGCACAGTAAGAATAAAAAGACTGCCGTCCTCGTTTGATCATATTAAATCTGTAAAGGTAAAAAGGTATCCCCGTAACATGCCATGAAGGCACTTGGGGGGCATGGAGGTAGAACCCCATGCTTTCCATGATCTCGGCACTAGAATGAGGTGTTGTGGTCTGCACCACGCTCTGACCGCCTTTTACCCCCGGGAAAGACCCGGTACTCAATTTTATAGGAGGCTGAGTGAACCTCGGGGCCGTTCTGAAAGTTTGGCAACGAGAAAAAATCCTGTCACCACCTGGGATCGAACCCCGGACCTTCCAGTCCGTAGCCAGCTGCTCTACCATCTGAGCTACCCGGCCGCCCATATTAAATCTGTACTGACAATAAATCTGCAACCAAAATTTTTCTGGTAATTTTGATTTTTCAAAAATAATTGGTGTTAACATGTATAATTAACCATCCTGAGACAAAAAATCGCATTTTTTAAATTTTTGTTTGTATACCTGTGTGTGCATACACACCATAATGACTGAATCGATTTCTTTGAAAAATGGAATATAAATTAAGTTCGTTTTAACTTAGATTTTAAGCTATATGACTTCCAAAATACTTTATTTAAAAGGGGGATTATAATGGGTCCTGAACTAAATAAATCGAAATATCTCGCTTATTACTGATTTTTATGAAAAATAGTACATAACAAAAGTTTCTTTAAACACGATTTCCGATAAGTTTTCTTCTATGCAAAATTTTTATAGGACTGACATTTAACGAGATACACGAGTTTTAAAATAACAGTGCGTTTTATCAGCGCCGCCTCAGACTAATAGATTAATGAAATGAAAACAAATGACTTCGTCTATAAGGGGCCTTGAACAACAAAAAACTGAAGTTCTTATTTAAAACTGTTTTAAAGGGTATATAATTGATGGGAATATATAAATGTTTATCAATATTAACATACAGAGAATATTTGTGTGTTTATATGAAGTAATCTTGGAAGCTACTTAACCGATATGTATAATTATTATTTCAGCATTTTAAAGTTTGGTTTCTCTACTGGGTGTTCATTTCAAAGTGTCATGACGTCACTGTTGTTGAGTCACCGATTTGAAGCGAGTTTCAGCTTATATGTCAGAGAAGTTGCCTATTATTCAAGGCGTTCTTCAATCTGAACTTGAGAACGTGTACGGTATAACTTGAACGTCGTAGCAACAGATGGCGGTCTGTACGGTCTGTGTGCTACCATAACCTCTTTCGAACTGTGTTTTGCGTCGGCAAGTCATACGCAGGGTATTTGTTATCATCGGTTGCGTATGGTAACATTGTAATTTTATTGTTGATATTGTAGTTGGAACCTCCTGGTAGAGGGGCAGAGAAGGCCTGACGGCCTTATCTCTACCAGGTTAAATAAATAAATACTAAATACTAAATAAATACTGAGTAACATTCCACAAAACAAATCAAATGCTCCGTGTCCATGTTGACCGTCGAAGTTAATGTCAACAAATACGTAAGTAATCGTCTTAACCCTCTCCCCATATCCCGACAGTACGTATTTCCAAACAGTTCACATTCCTGCCACTACCGGCGTTACCGTACGTATCGGTACGTACTCTTCATAATGAACGCCGTACTTGCTAGGCAACTTTTCTGCCTCATAGTTTATACACCTCTGCGGAAGTGTAGGAAGATTGAATTCTCTAGGCTCATCGGCTAGCCACATGACGGCATACAGCGAGCCATGACACATTTTGAACTGAACACCCAGTAGATGGACATAATACTATATGCTATTACGGTAAATCCTGAATGAATTCAGGACAGGTAATATTAAAATAAATTGTTACGCACAGAAAACTTGATATTCTGTCGCAATATTATATTACTTGATTATTTAAACTTTATTTGATTCACATAAAATACTCTAATTTTATAAAATTCAGTTTATTTTTGTCTACAAAACGTAATAGTACTTTTAAGAGTTTTGTAGTAAAGATGAGTATTTTCCAGGGGCCAAAAATACAGCACTTAGACCTATGAAGTAAAAATTAGTATTTTATCGTTGACTCTCTGGAGCTGAGTTATTTTACAAAGTATCACGAAATAGTGTTCCTGCGCTCATAATTTACCCATATTCGTTTCCTGTGTTTCTTAAAATAATATTTATGTACCACATTTATTTTCATCTCAGATAATTAACTAACAACGAGAGTGTATTGATTTAGTGTGCAGTAATAGCATTCCATTATTTTATAATCCAAATATTAACTATGCTCATTTGAATTGTGTTAAGATAGATAACATGAATAAACTATGCAATAAATCCAATACATAAATGAGGTAATGAGCCAAACGAATTATTTGCACTGCTGTGAAAGTTATCCTCCTGGGATTCAAGAGCCCCCACAACCAATTAAAACCTTACTTATCATAGTACATCATCAACAACATACTTTTTAAATAATATAAGACAGTACAACACCTTATTTCAAGTGGCATCGTTTGGTGCAAAAGAAATAGGGGAGAGTTGGGTAGTATCGGACATCGGGTAATATCGGACAGTGCGTTTCTTTCATCTACCAACATATGGCAGTACCTGAATGATATGGTTAAGTTTCTGTATGCGATATTACAGAAACGTAACCATGTCATTCAGGTACTATCATCTGATGGTAGATGAAACAAACACACTGTCCGATATTACCCAATGACCGATACTACCCAACTCTCGCCTACATGAAGTCAATTCTGCGCCGTAATTTAAAGTTCAAGCATAGGCCTATCATTTAATTGGAAATCTTCCATATGAGAGTAAGACCCTTCAGTTCTTACAAGTATATTTCATTTCAGATGCCAACCAATTGTCTATTAGGTCTAATATAGTATCAATCTTAAAAGTAGAATTGACTGAACAACTCCAGAAAGTATTGCATGATAATAACAGTTAAATTCATACTTTTAAATACAGCTTTCAAAATGATGCAGGAGCAAACGACTTAAAACATACGAAAAGCTGTTATTCACTAAGTCAGCGTTTCTCAAACTTTTTTTGTAGTGAGGACCACTTTTTAAAGTCAAAACAGTTCCGCGGACCACCTTACTCTTTTTCCCTTCGAAAGCAACTTATAATTTTCGTAGCATATTTTAATACCAGTATACTTATATTTTAAAATTGAATTAAGTTTCGGTACTTTGGTCCTCTGTTATGAATTCGGGTAGTCCCTGGCTGGGTTACAGGCGCGGCGCTAGATGTGCAGGGAAAAGATGTCGAGAAACACCACGTGTATAGTGCTTTAAATCTTTCTATTGCTGCTGAGAATAGAGTGGGAAGTCGATAGACGGGTAGGGTAATAAATTTCATAACATGTCAGTACTGGGAGAAAAAGTCAAATTCGATTGTCATGTGTCATTTCCAAACTCTGAGATTTTAAGCTGTAATGAGATACGCAATTCGTTTGAATTTTATTTTTTCTTCTGTCTTGTTTGAAGGACCACAAGGGCAAATCTCGAGAACCACAGGTGGTCCGCGGACCACAGTTTGAGAAACGCTGCACTAAGTAATTACAAAACTGTATTTAGATTTTAGTCAGTAATAGGCCTATTTATTTCTAACAAGTGCAGCGAAGCGAAGCGCACGGATATGGCTAGCTCTAAATAAAATTGATAAATTCACAGTAAAATAATGCAATTTTTATGTACAGTTGAGACGCAGGAGATCTGACCGGGACTCGAACAAGGGGCGCCTGCTTGACAGGTCGCAGCCGCTACAGTCGAAAGATGTTTAGCCAAGTAGGCTTGTGTGCCGAGCAAAGCAATCAAGTCCAGTAGGCCTATATAGTCTAAATACAGCAGTTTTCTGCGTGCATTGAAAAGTTGCTTGTGGATTTTCATGAAGCTCTTTCTTTCTTTTGTCAGATGCCGCTTTGAATTTTGGTATCGTTACTGATATTGGTCATTTCGTTAATATCTGTTTTATTCTAAGAATAAGTCCCTAATGCATATGTCTATTTTTGTCTGTAGAATCTTATTCTTTTTATTTCACAGCAGTTCACGTGTTCATTTTCGGTTCTGTTAAAATATGATGTAATGCAGTATAATTTCTTCATAGAAGACTTAAAAAATGAAGATTATTACTAGTATCTGAAATATAAAATTGTATATTCTTTTTTGTTATGTCTGAAATATTTAAATATATTACAATTTGAAAGCTATAGTGGCTAAATCTGTCACTTGTCTGTATAATCTTATTCATTTTATTTCATACCAGTTCACGTGTTTATTTTCTATTCTGTTAAAATATCATGTAGTCAAATGCAATGTAATTTCTTCATAGAAGACTTAAAATATGAAGATCATTGCCAGTATCCGAAATATACCTGCGGCAATCTTTCAGGGTTGTCCTCTCAAAATCAATACATTTAAGGAAAGGTTGAGAAGATTAGACTGAAAATGTAATCATTGTAGGTGCAGTGTAATTATCTAAATTGTGTCATATAATTAATTGATACGTAATTAATTAAGATGACATGTAATTAAGTTGATATGTAATAAATTAAGGTGATATGTAATTAATTAAAATGATATTATGTAATTAAGTTGATTTGTAATTAATTAAGATGATATGTAATGACTTAAATTGGTAATAGTTGGGTGAAATAGAAGTACTTAAAAGTTAGGTTTACTTTTGCTTATTGTTAGGCGTTATTGTAGAATAGTTTTTATTTATAGTCCTAGGTTTATTGCATCTATTTATTTATAGTTAGAAATAAATTCAGTTTTATTTTATTTATTTTGTTTTTCTTTTATTGCTGTAATTATTGTATAATTGTAATGGTATTATTGTATATTATATATCACTGCCACCGGGTGTATACCCATTTGTAGTGTTCATAAATACATACATATTCTTTTTTGTTTGATATGTCTGAAATATTTAAATATATTACAATTTGAAAGCTATAGTGGCTAAATCTGCAACTTGTCACCAGTTTGTTTATTTTTATAGACTAGTTTAATTTAAATTGACTCAATCAATATTGTTTAGGTAATTTGTGTACTGTTCTTGCTATAAGTTTAGGGACAATTCTGTAAAGTAGTATTTCATTTCTTGTCCCTATACTTGTTTCGACATCATAATATTAAATATCCATGCTACAGTGCTTTAAAAATAGAGTTTTGATGAAAATCAGAAGCTCGAGGTTTATCCATTAATTAATTATTTTTGGGCTTTTATAACTTTCGTCACGTAGCCTTAAACCTTTAAATTTTTAAGGGAAAATATTCATAACGTTTGATCGGTTACATTTAAATTCCATGTACAAACTTAATTAGGATGTAGATACTTAGACCACAGCATGAAAAGAATGAGACAGTGTTTGTGCCAAAGTAAGAATGTGTTAATTTGCTTTCAATTTTGGGAAAGGAAATGAAAAAGGAAAGCATGGGAAAGAAAATTGCACATACAAAATTGTAATTGCGCTTCGGGCGCCATCTGTGTGCTCTGCAGAGTACTACCTGGCCTCCACACAGATAGCGCCGAGGCGCGATTTAAATTTCTTTTAGCAATTTTCTTTCCCATGCTTTTCCTTATTTTTTTTTCTTTTCCCCCAGAAATTGAAAATAAACAAACTCACTCTCTCCTTGGTGCACTTTTTATTCACTTTCTTTTTCATGTCGTGGCTTAAGTAAGTTTGTACAAGAGATTTAAATTTAACCAATCAAAAGTTATTATATTTTCTTTTAAAAAGTTAAGGGTTTAAGGCTACGTGACAAAAAAGTTATAAATGCTCATAAATAATTAACAGACAAACTTTCAGACTTCTGGTTTTCCCTGAAAAACTCCATTTTCAAAGCACCGTTGCGTGGATACTTATTGTTATGCCTATTGAAACAAGTCTAGAGACAAGAACTGATATACGCCTAACCGCTTTGTAGGAATGTTCCTAAACTTATTGTAAGAACTGTACCTTACATAAATGGATAGTATTCGTATTGGAAGGGAAATGTGAGTAAACCATTACGATATGTGCAATACATCGAAAAATGTTCCTTGTATTAATACAATAAATCAAGATGCATAAACTACATTTAGTTTCTTGCAACATCATGTAATTATGTCTGACTTCGTTAACTTCCGAATATATTTCTTTCTTTATATTCAATGCGGATGTTTTAAAAATTAGTATTTTTCCATTCCTTGCTTGCCATTTCTTATTAATTCCGTTATTTACTTTTCAGCAATCTAACGGGTTGTTACCATAGTGACTTACAGTATATTCGATCCAGTCTGAATTTGTAGTTCATAAAGTAGCTTTAAAGTTTTTTTTTTCAGTTGGTTATTATTTTAACGACGCTGTACCAACTACTCGGTTATTTAGCATCGATGGGATATGTAATAGCCAGATGGTATTTGACGAGGATTCGCCATAGATTACCTGACGGTTGGGGAAAACCTCGGAAAAAGCCAACTAGGTCAGCCGTGGCGACAACGTGACTCGCGAGACATTGTGGCTCGCAGTGATAGCTGTGCATTTAGCTTGCTTCTAACCTCCACCAACCCCCACCCTCTCAGTCACTGGAGTCAAACTCCGTTCCATTTGTATTTGTCTCTGACCTGCGAGTGGCATATGTCTCTCTCGAAATCATGTACGAAAATTCCAAGTAGGATCAGAGAAGGCATTTTTTGCTGTCAATATGATGAGAATATTAAATGTATGATTTGTTCACAAGTATTACGAGGAAAACGGTTGTATGAAAAAACGACATTATACTACATGTTATGATCAAACATTAAAACAGTTATCATCATCATCATCATCATCATCATCATCATCATCTCTGTACGTTGACCCTTTTTCAGCAGATGTACGAATAATGCGGTTAGCTCTTCAATTTGAAGTCTCTGATTTACTGTGTGATGTCAAATGAAAGCTAGATGTAAGGACTTGACAAATTTTGAACACTTTCAAGTTTTGCCAAAAAATAAATATCCGAAGCTTCGTTCTTTCGCTTGCTCTGTTGAAGCCATGTTCGCTACAACTTACGTTTGTGAAAAATTATTTTCAACAATTAAAATAGTAAAAACCAAATTTAGATCACGACTGACAGACAAAATACCTACGACTGGCAGTAAGTGACATAATTCCTGATTTTGAAACTTTGTCGCAGAGACATTCTGAAGACAGTTAATTTCAGGTTGTTATATTGTTCATTTATTGTTCATTTCTTTCTTCGTTACACGTACTAAACATTAGTTTTGTAGCCTTGTACTGTATAAAATTATATTTAAGTGCTTGACATAAGGAAAATGAAAATCCGTTAATAAGTCAGACAGTTTCTTCACTTCCCCTTCGGGTGTCCGCCTCCCTCCATAGGTGCTATGCACGTTGCAGGTTACACAGTGGCTCGGCGCACGATTACATTTTCGCCACCGTTGAACTAGGTAATCAGTCCAGGCGGGAATCGAACCCGCGCCCTAGCGCACTCTTGCTCGCCAGGCAAGCGCCTTAGCCGACTGAGCTACACTGAAGCTGAAAAGTTTTTTTTTTTATTAATTACTTTGTACTTGCAAAATCATTAGTCACTTGAGATGTATTAGTTGTTCCTCTCTAAAATAATATGTAGGAGTATTTATCAGAATTTACGAGTGCGTGCAAGTTGTCTTGTTGCCTACCTGATTTTTGTGAAATAACAGAGAATGTATTTTCCGTACCACAAACTTTGACGACATCCGTTCTCGGCTCACAACGAAGGTACATTCCATTCGCAGTACTTGCTGTACGGGTTTGCGGAAACTATCAACCTCGACAACGGACTTCAAAATTGCCGGCGGCACATTGTATAGAAGCAATTTTGTCGTAATTAACTGCCGCAGCTATGGGTAGCAATATTGAATTAGTTACAATACCTCTGACGTGACAATCGTTAATGAATTTTCCTACCTTATTCACAGCGAGTCTCATTGCGCCTGACAGTTCTGCAGCCCAACCAACATAGGCGGCATTCCTTTTTCTTCACGAGGAAGAATGTAGCTAATGCATAATAGTACGTGAGCGTATGTACAAATCATTATAAATCTGCTGATGTTTAAACTGCAGTTGTACAAAATGTTTCAGACACGATTTTACTTTCTTTTCACAAAATAAACACACATTTAAGGTTTATACCTACCAGTTTAAAGGAATGGCATGCAAATAAATGTAAAAATGAAGTGAATTTTCTTCCCAATCTTTCTAGCCTTATTAAACAAGAAAAATTAAATTTAGGAGTACTTTGTTTATAATTTTTAATTTATGTTGTTTTATAACATTTTAGTGATTCTGTTGTGTCTAAATTACCAGCTTTAACGTAATGATAATAATAATAATAATAATAATAATAATAATAATAATAATAATAAAATTTATTTAAGGATATATACTAATTTCAATATTTAGATATTTTCATGAATTAGAAAACGTTATTTTTAGAAAATTGGACGTGATGAAACGAAACTACTATATGGGCTTTGTAACTATCCATACTGGAGAAATGAAAAATATAAACAGCTTCTCTGTAGCAAAATAGGTTATTATAATAGTATTAGTCCTATATATAGTAGTTGTGTAATTATGTCGGAAGATTTTTTTCATTTGATTGTAAAAATGCTAATGAAGATTTCGAAGAGAATACAATAAAATTCAGTAAAATAAAATGGATGTAGGCTATTAAACGACATTTTGGTAAAAATATGCGAAAGTAAATGAACTGAACGAGTTTTTAACAAACTTCCATATTTTTAAAGGTGAATTCAAAACATTTTTATCACTGGTATATCTGGTTAAAAACAACACATACAAAATTTCATCCCTCTTTGATAAGTGCTTTGAATGTTATTAATATATTAATAAAATATTGTATGACTTGATATTGGAAGTTCCTTGCGCCACATTTTGCTGATATTGACTTATATGATTATGTAGGTACATTGCAACAAGCATCACTGTTGGAGTTTCCTGTACAGTTAATCGGTAAATTAGTAGGAATTTTTTTATGATAATATTATAAAAATGGAAATTTGTCCTTTGAAGATGTGGAAGAATTCAAATATCTCTAAGCAACAGTAACGAATATAAATGATACTCAGGAGGAAATTAAACACAGAATAAATATGGAAAATGCCTGTTATTATTTGGTTGAGAAGCTTTTGTCATCCAGTCTGCTGTCAAAAAAAATCTGGAAGTTAGAATTTATAAAACACTTATTATTACCGGTTGTTCTGTATGGTTGTGAAACTTGGACTTCACTTTGAGAGATGAATACAGGTTAAGACTGTTCGAGAATAAGGTGCTTAGGAAAATATTTGGGGCTAAGAGAGATGAAGTTACAGGAGAATGGAGAAAGTTACACAACACAGAACTGCACGCATTGTATTCTTCACCTGACATAATTAGGAACATTAAATCCAGACGTTTGAGATGGGCAGAGCATGTAGCACGTATGGGCGAATCCAGAAATGCATATAGAGTGTTAGTTGGGAGGCCGGTGGGAAAAAAAACCTTTGGGGAGGCCGAGACGTAGATGGGACAATAATATTAAAATGGATTTGAGTGAGTGGGGGATACGATGATAGAGACTGGATTTATCTTGCACAGGATATGGACCAATGGCGGGCTTATGTGAGGGCGACAATGAACCTCCGGGTTCCTTAAAATCGATAAGTAAGTATTCTTTTACTGATTAATTTTACAGTGAAACGCTATATTAAGTTTTGATCCCGTGTATGTAAGGATCCATGTAAGTTAATATCAGTTAATAATAATGTAAATTGTGGCGCAAGGGGCCTTTTATATAAAGCGATTTAACATTTTTAATATAAAATATTAATAAATGCAAAACACTTTTCATATGTGGATGAAATTTTGAAAAAAATTGTCGTTATTAATCAGATATACCAGTGATCAACATTTCGTGAATCTAGCTTCATAAGTATGATAGTTATTGACTTCACTATTGTGAACCCTTAAAACTATGGAAGTTGGAAATTTCAGTATAGTGTCCCCTTAATTTATAGATGGAACTTTAGTGATAACCAGCCTAGAATTAAAATAATAATAAGAAAAAAAGCGTTTAGTTACAAAGGATAGCTGTAGTTAGAGCATTTTCGAGTTTTTCTGTACACCTTAAAATAGGCAAGATCACCCACAAATCATTTTTTCCATGCTGGATACAGGGTGTCTACCGGTAGCGAAAGTAACCAAACAGTAACTAATATAATCAATTAGTAATCAAATGTAACGAATTTTAAAAACTCGAATAATTATGTGTAAATTACGCATATTGTTTTGCTTCACTCATTTATTCTTGGCGCCGCTGCCTAAGCTGCTGTGGTCGGTAGTCAGGAATTACATGCGATTCTAATACAGTCTAGAAGGCTGGAGAGAACTTGACTGAACGTCCATTGAAATCCAGATTAGAGAGCGTAAGAAACAAGTCTGATGACAGATTGTAAAATGACTGAATTGTGATTAAAGTTTTTTCATCATGCTTGAGAGTATTATTATTAACTTGTGATAACTAAAAAAGGAGACACCCTGTAGGCAGGATTTAAGCCACAGTTGTATTTGTCGCATTTTGCTACTCTTCTAAAAATGCGACAAACTTTCTTTGTAAATGTGCAAAAATGCGACAACAACTTTGGACTTCAGAAACGAAGATGGTAATGGAGAAAATGAAATCAGAGATGTGTTTGAACTAATCTGAATTTAAATGAAATGCTAATGGCATGGGCAGTGTTAAAAAAAGTATTGAGAAATAGATTTTCAGAAAAGGATTTCAAATAATTGGTGCAGTTCATATAAGTTAAGTGAACAATTTCTTCTAATTGATTTATATAATTCCATCTACAGGAGCTAAATGACAGCTGTGAGCAGTATGGGATGAAGATAAATGCAAATAAGACGAAGAGCATGGTCATAGGAAGAAAAATAAACAAGGTAAACTTGCTAATTCTAAATGAAACAGTACAGTACTTAACAAAAGTTTAAGACCATGAGCAAATTTCATATAATTATTTTCTGGTCCTATATTTTTGTTTCTATTTCCCTCATGAATATTTTGTCAATTATTTGGACTGTGAGATATCTATCGACGCAAAGAAAGTAAAATTATGACATTTAGTTTTCGAGTTATGATTTTAATGAAATATTTTGTTACTGTAAAAAATGTTACATTTATAATTACGGAACAATTTATTCATGCTAAACCAACATGTTTATTGTAGTGATGATTTTTTTCAAGCAATTTGAGAAGTGTGAGAACACATTGGCACCAGAAAGAAATTTAAAAATTTTATTTTCGTTTTATAATTTTTTGCATATTTTTCCAAAATAAGGAAAATAATAGTAGAAATAACGTTAAGTAAAGGCATTCATAGCTTCACTGTCTAGTACTTTCGATTGGCGTAGGTCCGGTTACGTTAGCTTATTCCACAGTGAAGCTATGAATGCCTTTACTTAACGTTATTTCTACTATTATTTTCCTTATTTTGGAAAAATATGCAAAAATTATAAAACGAAAATAAAATTTTTAAATTTTTCTTTCTGGTGCCAATGTGTTCTCACACTTCTCAAATTGCTTGAAAAAATCATCACTACAATAAAACATGTTGGTTTAGCATGAATAAATTATTCCGTAATTATAAATGTAGCATTTTTTACGGTAACAAAATATTTCAATAAAATCATAACTCGGAAACTAAATGTCATAATTTTACTTTCTTTGCGTCGATAGATGTCTCACAGTCCAAATAATTGACAAAATATTCATGAGGGAAATAGAAACAAAAATATAGGACCAGGAAATAATTATATGAAATTTGCTCATGGTCTTAAACTTTCGTTAAGTACTGTAGTACAAGTGGACAGCTTCAAATACTTGGGGTGTACTATAAGAAGTAACATGAGCTGCAACCAGGAAGTCAAAAGGAGGATAGCAATGGCAAAGGAAGCTTTTAATAGAAACAGGAGCATCTTCTGCGGACCTCTGGAAAAGAACTTAGGAAGAAACTGGTGAAGTGCTTTGTATGGAGTGTGGCATTGTATGTGGGCAGAAACGTGGACATTACGACGAAGTGAAGAGAAGCGACTAGAAGCATTTGAAATGCGGATTTGGAGGAGAACGGAACGTGTGAAGTGGACAGAGTAAGAAATGAAGTTGTGTTGGAAAGAGTGGGTGAAGAAAGAATGATGCTGAAACTGATCAGGAAGAGGAAAAAGGAATTGGTTGGGTCACTGACTGAGAAGAAACTGCCTACTGAAGGATGTACTGGTAGTAATGGTGAACGGGAGAAGAGTTCGGGACAGAAGAAGATATCAGATCATAGACGACATTAAGATATTATATGGATCATATGAGGAGACTAAGAGGAAGGCAGAAAATAGGAAAGATCGAAGAAAGCTGGATTTGCAGTGAAAGACCTGCCCTTGGGCAGAACACGAAATGAAAATGCATACTGTAAATTGTGAGCGAGGATTTAGTTGCATGAATCTTGTAAAAACTGAAATTAGAAAGCATCTTTCAGTAAAAAAGAGTTGGCACTCTGCTAACAATAAATCTTGAAGGACCTACTATTAAAGAATTTCAGTGTTTAGAGTGCCCATAACATAACGTATTGTAATGTGATGTAAATTCAGTAGTAATTATTGATTCTAAACATACCTACGTGTAATGATTTAGTTACATAAGAGTATCTAGTGTGTGGTAAGATGGATTGCAAGTAATAAAAGTCCAAGAAACAAATTACATAACGATGAAAGAGTAATGGAACGGAGAAAAATTCTCTCCGGCGCCGGGATTTGAACCCGGGTTTTCAGCTCTACGTGCTGATGCTTTATCCACTAAGCCACACCGGATACAACCCCGGCGTCGGACAGAATTGTCTCTGATCTCTGGCTGTCCGACGCCGGGGTTGTATCCGGTGTGGCTTAGTGGATAAAGCATCAGCACGTAGACTGAAAACCCGGGTTCAAATCCCGGCGCCGGAGAGAATTTTTCTCCGTTCCATTTCTCTTTCATCGTATGATGACGCAGAATATCTGCATGGATATATCATATGTACTTCGGTACATTGAAATAATAAATCACATCACGATTTGTTTCTGCATACTTGATTAATTTTATCTTTGTGTAAAACATTTATAATATTGCGCAAGATTTTCGCAATTTGCACAAATATAGTTTTTAATTTGTGCTTTTTTGCTGCAGTTATTTATTTTCTTGCTTTTAACTCTGCCTGTATGTAATAAAGCAAGACCATATCATCAAAAGTAAGATGGCTACAACTGAAAAGTTAACTTAACTAAAACACTGAATAGTTCCAAGGATACGAAATACAGAATATTAAATTTGATTTGTCTCTCATTGATGGTTGTGAATATTACTTTGAAAGTTGATCTATCCACTCTTCATCGTATTGTTCTACTAGATATGTCTTCCATCAATTATGAAACTGGAAATTAACAACATAGGAAAGTGAAGCTAACCTAGTTTCGATTTTAAAGTAAAAGTTGCGGTTATTAAAAGTGTAAGTTTATTTAGTCTTTTTGGCTTTCGTTCGGTTGAGGAGCATTCTTTCAAGCTGTTACTTGTTGAAGCGTGAGGTCTTTACGCTCGAATTCTCGCCAAGACTTGGAACGAGAGGTAACTGTAACAATGGGCCGTGGTGGTACACCGGTTCCCATCACTTTCAGTACTACCAATATGTGATCTTTCGTTGTTCGTTGATTACAAGTAGTTACATTTTTAAATATCCGATTAAGAATTTTGTTTACGTTTATGAGGATTATAAGAGTATAGTGGTCATCCAACGCGTTCTGTACTGCATTTTCCGTACATATTGCTTATACAGAGTGTAACAAAAGTTTCTCATACAGTGAAAATTTTACTTTTTCAAATATTTGATGGTAAAATATAACATTTTCAGCCAAATTAATAATAAATGATTGCATAACATCACAATCAAGCAGTACCAACTCCTACACCATAAAATTTGGTCATGGTTCCTGAGAAAATGAAAATTAAGGGGAGAGGATGGTATTTTTTGGTGAAAAATGAGTAAATTTAAAAAAAAATCTTTAAAATACTGTGTGATATGTGTAGAATGCATAGCATAACATTTTGTGAGTATTTGTGCCCTTATCGGATGTTGAGTCGCCATTTTTAAACTTCCCGCACTATGGATTTTTAAATCACACGCCCGCTTTTATTGGTTTCCAGTAACTTCAATTTTTTTGCTACATTGCCAGAGAAAAATGGATATAATTTCTGAACGATTAAAGAAACATGCAAGAAATTTAGAACACACATTCTTTAGACTATTAGGAAACTTTTATCTGTAACAGAATTTTGTTAATTGATTTCATTTTGAAAATACGTCCGTTTGTTTGCAAGAAAGGAAATCAGAAAACTGTTATTAAATTTTAATGGTTTATTTTACAAACGTAGGGACTAATATCAAAATTCTGTTACAGACAGTTTGTAGAACATGCTTTTGCAAATACATTGCAAAAAACTGTTTGAATCTATCTTTAAAAACGGTTGAGATATATCGGTTTTAGTACGATCCTGCATTGGGTATATATTTTTTTCAAATTTGGGTCCCCCAATAATTCTTTTTTAATATTTTTATTTGCTTGAGTTGCCACAGCTATGAGCTCTCTACATACAAAAATTAATATTTTACACCAAATAGGAACAAATTAAAAAAATACCATCCTCTCCCCTTAAGAAGAGAATAATTTTAACATATTGTTACAGAACCTTTTGTTACACTCTGTATTTAGGGCCTTAATATATGTATACCGCCGTTATAATGAAAAGCTTTTTAGGGTTTGAAATGTTCTTAATTTAATTTGATAAATTATTTCAGGTCAAGGTGCAGTTTATGTTTTGGTGGAGATGGATTACATTTATATTTATTATTGTTTTTTTTTTTATTTGAGATTTTATTATGAAATTGGAGTTAATTGTATTTTTTTTTTTTTTTTTTTAGATTGTAATGGTGGTTTTGGCTCTAAAATATATACACATCGCCCATCACTCTCATTATTTATTAATTGACATAAGTCGTAACATAGTGGTTGTACCGGGAGGTGTGGCTGGGATATATATGCAAATGCATATTTTTACGGGACAGTTGAAAGTGATGCAAGAACATTTTTATAAATATTTTGAACGTCTGTGATATAGGATATGCAAAGTTAATCGATCACATTTTTACATATTTCAGACGTCCTGCTTATTGTGGTATATTTGCAGGATTTTGTTGCATAAACTCCCAAATTTTGATGTTTTCGTAAGAAAAAGTAAAGCTATACATTGTTTTGGTTGTCGGGACACAGAATTTTTTGGTCACCTATACTCCATGGCTGGAAATTCCTTGCGTATGAAGGGAAGCTGTGGAAAGATAAAAAAAATTGAGGACCGTTTTTTTTTGCAAAACTTGCTAATTGAAAAAAAACTAAATTTTACAGGAGAGACAAAACACTATAGTAAGCAAGTTTTGCTGTATCTTTCACTTATAGCAGAAAGCAAGTTTTGAAAAATCGATCATACTTTGACACACTACAATGACGCCTTGAACATCATGTAGAGGCCGGCGTTATGTTAACGAATCCATCAAAATCTCAATTTTTCAAATTTTGCAGTTAGCAAGTTTTGAAAAAAAAAAAAGGTCCTCAATTACTTTCTGCTCTTGTTTCATTTGCTCTTGAATCGGGAAGTGAGGATATTGAATTACTGCGCAAAAAAAAAAAAAAAAAAAAAAAAAAACATTTTCAAATATCCCTACCTATCTGTCTCTAACACCTTACAAATGATACCAATAGGGCACTACTTATGAAGCAACTAAGCCAGGAGATAATGGCGTAGAATGACCAATTTGTTCCCCCCTCCATTGCATACATCGCCGACTAGCTACGTATTATACTAATCATATTTCAGATGCATAGAAACAATTGAGCCGTTCAGAGTAGAAGTGGTGTAAGTCAAAAATGGGTAATGAGGGTTAAAGTAAACATTCTGTAAAATACAGAGCAAAGTAGCAATTAAAATTAAATTTATTTAAACTATTAGCAGTGGATAGCACGAAGGACATATTAACTGCTACTTTGCGCTGTATTTTACAGAATTTTTACTTTAAACCTCACTGCCCAATTTTGACTTACACCACTTCTGCTCTGAACGGCTCAATTGTTTTTCCTCTGAGACATATCGTGAGATATACTGCACTTTCCTTGCATTTCCTTTCGCTGTTCCATAAATGATATGCATATCGACAAGTTGCGAGGTTTAATGAGTCAAAATATCATTTACGGTGCCAACTAGCTTATCCTGTGTTTATGAGACATCAACAACGTTTGCAGAAACTGTCGTCTGCAACCAAACTTCAAAAGGATGGCCTTGAGTCCTATTATAACTGGTTACACTGACTAACATAGCCAAGCTTGTAACTACCAAAAGGAACGTTTCCGGACATAGGTTCCTATATGATAGTCGTTCGTAATTGTCTCCTCCATCATCCCTAAAAGTCTGTAACATAGTCACTTAATCACCCTGTATAGTTATTAAGCATTCCTGGTGTTTAATTGGATGTGTTTTAAATAACTGCATTTGGGCTATTCCATATGAAATCGATCAGTAATAAAACCTCGTATTTTTTTATACTCAAATTTTTCCCTACTTATACAAGGTGCTGAGGGGAGTGCATTTTCAAAAAAATATACTATCGAAAGTCAAACGGTTTTGGTATTATTGAGCGACAAATTTAGCGTATTTTATAAAAACAAGCCTCTTTCAGCGCTCAGAACTCTGAAGCCATTTACTGCAGAACATTGAACGGGAGCTTATTTTGAAGCTGACATTTGGTAGGTTATGTTAAGAAGTAATCCTTATTTTTATTGTACACAGAGAGACAGATAATCTGATTTTACTTGCTTTTAGGATATTTGGCAATTTTAAAAAATGTAAAAAAAAATATTGAGAAAAAAACCTTGCATTATTAAGAGGGATTCGGCATTGTTTGCTTAGTGGCTCGGCAATAAGTTTCGAGGGTATTACATACTGTGCTCCAACCACGAGAAAGTCTCTGCCGGATGAGACGAAGGGGGGTAATGCTGTGAATGAATGTTGATGTCATAAGGTGTTATAAGGTCACACACGTAGGTACTCTTATCTCTATTGGCTAGCTCTCACAGCACAAACCATAACATTGATACAGATATATTGATACTACCCTAGTTACAAAATTAGATCACGGTTAATCTCCTGGTCTTTTAATCTCTTCATACAGGAAATAACATATGCAGGAGATCGCATGGTTTTTAAACTGGCGTTATAACGGTAATATTATTTATCTACTTCGTTCCAATTGATGAGGCAATAGTAAGCACATTCCTTTCACGGTTGATCTCCTGGTTGGAGAACAGTAGATTATTTTCACACGCCTAGACTTGAACGGTGCAGTACCGCAAGCACTGTCCGAGAGCTGAAGATAAGCGAGCGTTGGGCGTCATTTTACTCCTGTGTTTATGAAAACCTGTGATAAAGCTAGCACAGCCATGACTGCTAGACGACACATCACGTGTTTGTCTCCTGGCCTTGCTTGTCTCGGCTATCTCCCGCCTCACAGTCAGCTGGTTAGTTCACGCGCGTACTATTTATTTTCGTTATTTCATATTTTCAATACTTTATTATCAACGTCCCACCAGTAAAAATATGTGTTTATTTGTACTTTCAATGCGGAATCTAACCATATATTTTAAAAATATTTTTTCGTGGGCAAAGGCGTCTTAATGAAGAAAAATCTAAATTTCTCCATTTCCATAAAAAGTAAGAAAATCTGTTTACATGTAAATATAAACTTTAACTTCTCAGCATCAAAATAAATCATGATTTTGATCATTGGGTGAAAGAGTTTCGGAGCCACAACAGTTTAAAGTTGGTAATTTTATGAAAATACGATAAATTTAAATATTATTAATTTAAACACTATTAAGTTCTGATGCCTCAAACTTTGCACAAAGCATTATATCACAGTTGTCTACGGACAGAAAAAGTTTCATTGTATTTAAAAATTGCAAGGCCATTTTTCTCTATATTTCGGTCGATTTGAGATGGAATAGCTCATATGTAAGAAGTCAGGTATTTCTTTACAATGAGTGACTCAACAGTAAGATAATTTGAAACATGTTGCGGAGAGGATGTAAATGTAAAAAAGTACTAATTCACATTGATGTAACGAAACAACGTTTTATTCAAATAAATATTTAAAACAAGCATCATACCTGCGAGTATCATAGGACTGGAAACAAAAGTAAATCGCTTTTAAGATTTGACTTCTATGAAAGTAATGTTTAGAAAATGTATTTAGAAGTCCCAATAAAATGTAACATTTGCTGATAAACTTTCCAGTGACTTAGGTTACTTAATGTAGTTTATAGAATCAATAGACTATGGTCATTGAAAAGTTTAATGTAGTATTATAAATAATTGTAAAAGTCGAATGAGAAATTTCATTTTATATTAAATTTGATTAATTTTATCGGAAGTAAATGTTTCATATAATGAATTACAGAAGACTGGAATTACTGAAATAGTTTCGGTTTACAATATAACAAAATATTTTTACACATAATCTACAAATCAATGTACACAGTAGACTTCAAAATTGAGTCTTACATAACAAGTAGGTAACAGTATACAGTAATACACACTTAGAGACTGATAATTCATTAAAGTAATTATACATTTATAAAGTTTCTTTGCTCACGTTACTTGTTGTTTAGATGCTCGTAAAATTGAGGCGTGCTAATCTGAGAATAATTGTGGTGAATTTTTTGAATGACTGTCCTGTTGTATCAAAGTGTGTACATGTCTCTTTAGTGTATATTCTGCAGATAATATTTACAGTTTCTCTTATCGTTTGATACGATAAAATATGACGACTGTTTCAACACACGTTTCTTATTTGTGAATCCAATGTTTTTATGTGACATATTACTTTAATAAGGTGTTAATAACATCGTTATCCTGTTTCATTGCGTTTTGTGAAGACTTGAGAATCCTTTAAAGCAGCGTTTCTCAAACTATGGTCCGCTGACCACCTGTGGTCCTCGAGGTCTGCCCTTGTGGTCCTTCAAAAAGACAGAAGAAAAAATAAAATTCAAACGAATTGCATATCACACTAGCTGAAAATCTCAGAGTTCGGAAATGACACATGGCAATCGCCTTTCACTTTTTCTCCCAGTACTGACATTTTATGAAATTTATTACCCTAGCCGTCTATAGACATCGCACTCTACTCTTAGTAACAAAAGAGGGATTTAAAGCACTATGAACGTGGGATTTCTCGTCATCTTTTCCTGCACATTTGGTACCGTACCTATAACCTAGCCAGGGACCACCCCAATTTATAACAGAGGACCAAAGTACCTAATCTTTTCATGTATTTATGACTTTCTTAATAGTTTTGCCGATACCCAGTCTTTATATTGAAAAGGTCACATACTGTACGTCGTACACGAATAATAGAATGCACCAAATTGCATCTTTTTGCTTCAAACCGGGCATGTTTCTGCATAATTTTTTTTTATTTCAGTTTTTCCAGATGACGATATAAGACATTTTAGACTCCGCCTATTTTAAAATCCGGGCGAATCAGATCCAGAAATTCAAATTACAATACTTTTCTAACTATATTTTTGTAGCCAATCACAAGTAACTCATAACAGATTCTGTGCATTGTCGATTCGTCGCTTGTCTGTTAGCAGTTTGTTGTTTGAAATCCTTCTTATGTGGTACACACTAGTAATTGTCTATGTCTCTGTTAAATAGTGCCCATTATGCATAATGAAAAAAACTGGCTTCGAAAAGAAAGGAACGTCATGATACGCTTCATTTAGGCAGTGTTAAATTTCAGACATCTGGCTGAAATCTACGTGAAAGATAGAATACAAAGATTCTAGTTAATTAAAAATATAATATGATTGCGGAGAGAATACCAAACAAAGATAAATTTAAAAATAATTGAATTTGATTTCGGACAAAATGAGATGAAAATTTACATTTTTTTAGTAATAAATGAAGTTAAAAAAAAAATTACAAATTATACAAGTGATTATTAAAAATAATGAATTTTCTTCAATAACATTAGACAAATTTTCATAATACTCATTAAAATTAATTGAATTAACTTAATTTTTGGTTATAAACCCAACTTCCCTAGGTTCAAAAAGAAGTCTTTCACTTCCCAAAATTAAATTATTTTGAACATAAAAAAAGTACAAATTAGATATGGAAAATGACTTCTTTTCATCGACGTTATTAGATAGAGAAAAAGATATTAGATGGAGTGATTCTGTTTCCAAATGGTAATAAAAAGTCCAGATGAATATCTAGTAATAATATATCATCCTCTCATTAATAATAGTTCAATTTATTTTTTAGTTAATAGGTTAAAAATATCTAATTAAACTGTGAGATAATTCAAACTGTGAGGATAAAGTCTTTATCTTCACTAGTGAAATTCATAATGTTGAAAAATTTAAAACGAATTAAATTATTTAGTAATTCATTCTTTTTAAAATATAAGGTCATGGATAAAATATCCTACACAAATGGGAAATTTGCTTTAGAAGGGAACAAGAGTAAGGTGGTTCGCGGAACTCTTCTGACTTAAAAAAGTGGTACCCACTTCAAAAGAGTTTGAGAAACGCTGCTTTAAAGCTATGAGAAACAATTGCTGACCGACCCTTGTTTCGTCACATAATAAATACAATACTTTAAAACACTGGATTCACGTTAGTTTGAGTTGCAGCTGTATCCTTTGATTTTTTTCAGAGTCAGTGACGTGAGTTTGATGAGATTATAATAGGTAAAGATACTATTCAAAGAAATGAAACAGCTTAAGTAACACTAGCAATTTCGCGGGATTTTTATTGTTATTTATGTACCCATTAGAAAGACCAAAGTGGTATTTTAACAGCAACTTCATTCGTACATCTAATTGACCATTTGTCGTCTAATTCAACACGCTTTCGAATCACTTTCTGGTTATATAACAAGTCCTATCATAATAAAAACGCAACCCATACCCAAAAAGATTATGTGCCTTAGTTAAGAACATATTTGATAGTACTGCCATAGTGACTGGCAGGACGTCACTGAATCTCATTAGAAACGTGGTTAAGACACCGTCTTCGTCATGCCATGATCTCTGATCTCATTTTAAAGTGGCTGATACTGGTTTTCGTCTAGACCTGGAATTCCTTCTCACTGTATCTCTCCTTCTTTTGCCTGCCGCCGTTGTGGCCATCGGTGACGATGGGGTCGTATTAGTTGGTGCAGACGAAGTTGAATTGCTTGCTACAGCTGTACTGACTACTGCAGTTTGTGTGGTATTTGTTGTGATTGTGGTGTTCGATGTCATTGTTATAGTTGTATTTGAAACCATTGTCGTATTTGAGCTCATTGAAGAATTGGCCGCCGCTGTCATGTTTCCCGACGGCATTGTGCCGTTCATGGCTGTGGTCGTGTTCATGGGAATCCAAGTTTGTTTGATCATATCCGCTCCTTTTTCTGCTATCATGATGGTCGGTGCGTTTGTATTTCCGCTGACGATATAAGGCATGATGGATGCGTCGATGACTCTGAGACCTTGGATGCCGTAGACTCTAAGCTGAGGGTCTACCACGGCGCTACGGTCGAATGACGGGCCCATCTTACAGGTTCCTGCAGGGTGGTAAATTGTTTTTGTGGTCTGGATGATAGCGCAGTTCCAGTACGCGAAGGACCCGAAACGCAGTGCTTCACAGCCGGGTACAGGGGTAATATCGAGGCTGTATCGCATGTTTCTTAGAACGCTGGTTTGTGACAGTCTCGCTGCTATTAGAAGACCTTCTATGAGAATCTGCATATCGGGTGGCTCTGAGAAATAGTTGGGGTAGATCAGTGGTGGGTCAAAAGGATTTGTTGTGTTCAGTTTGACCAAACCGCGACTTCGCGGCCTCAGAATTGTAGGCCTTGCTATGATGTGGTTGTAGTAACAGAAGGGCTCCAGAGTGATGGGTTCCACCACGCACGTCTCCCCCGGTGGAACCGTCGCGTTGGTTGTTAGGGGACTTGTGAATCCTGTTGTCAGGTTCCGGATGACAACTTCAGAATCGAAAGTAAACTGAAGATCAGGATAATCGCCCATCGCTCTTGCGTATTGAGACCTTCCAAAGGCGTTAACTTGAAGGACTCCGGTTGCAGACAACGGTCCTGTTCCTTCGCGGATGTACTGCAGAAGATGTTCCATCCTCTGGTTTAGGTTAGGCACCTGGGCTGTATCAGTCAACGTGTAGTACACACCTCCAGAACTAACATGATCCTGAAAGTTATATCCCACGCTGAGGTCCTGGATCACCGTGATGCCTAAGGGCTCTAGGAATTCTCGCGGTCCTACACCAGATAGAGACAATACCTGTGGAGAGTTGATCGCGCCTGCGCTGACTATGACTTCCTTGCTGGCCATGGCTGTCAGGGTTGTGTTTCTGTCTTCTTCCAAGACGTACTGAACGCCAGTTGCTCTTTTCGTGGCGTCGATTATTATTCTAGTAACTGTAGCGTTCGTGATAACTGTGAGGTTTGGCCTCATGCGTCGGATGGGCTTCAGGAACGCGGTGTTGGTGCTCTGTCTCTCTCCGCCGCGGGTCGTGGTTTGTGCCCGCATGACTCCTTCCTGGCTCGCGCCGTTGAAGTCCAGTTCCCTGTAGCCTATTTCCCTGAACGCTGCAATTAGAGCCCTGACGTTGATGTCCTGGTAGGGCAGTGTCTGCACGCTTTGGAACCCTCCGGTGCCGTGGTAGGTGGTGTCGGCCGCGTACTGGGGGTCCAGGTTGTTCTCGGACTTGATGAAGTAGGGGAGGGTCTCGTTGTAGCTCCACCCCGTGTTCCCCAGTGCCGCCCAGTGGTCGTAGTCCTGGCGGTTGCCTCTGACGTAGAGCATGCCGTTGAGCACGCTCGACCCCCCCAGCACCCGGCCGCGAGGGAACATGCAGCCCATTCGGCCGCAGGACCGCACTTCTGGCTGCGTCATGTAGTTCCAGTCCACGCCGCTCGTGTTGCCCTGGAGGAAAGGGATGAAGGGCGGCACGTCCGCTGCGAACGGCTCCTCGTCCCCCGCCTCAAGCAGCAGAATGTTCCAGCTCGCTATCTCAGATAATCTGCAACATACAGGTTTCATTTTAGGCAGTTCGGAAGCAGCATCTTGACAGGGAAACAATATGGAACGTATGAGCAGCTAACAGTATTGGGAGCAACGTGTGGAGAGCAGAATACGAAGAAGAGCGGCATGAACAACACTGGTGCACGAAACAAGAATATTGTGGGCAAAAGTGCAAATAGCGGAACTTAAAAATGGTGGCAGTTCACTGTGCAGTGATGAAGCGTTTCCCTCATAACTCATAAACTTGTTAACTTTTTCACGTTCTCTCTGGTTCATTTTATTGCTGAAACTCATGTTTACAATATCATGCTCTTTCAACTACAGTCCTTAATAAATAATATATATTTTTATGTTGTGTTAGAAGAAAATACTGATATATTTGACTATTTTTTAAATGGATTTATTTTTTATCAGACAATCTATCAAAGGTAGAGAAGTGAACTTGCATCATATTGTAGATATAACATGCATAAATACACACAAAACGTTTTTACACAGAATGTTGGATAGTTTTTGAGTTATGTGGGAAACGGTTCATCACTGCACAGTGAACTGAATTTTGGCAAAAAAAAAAGTTTTTTTTTTTTAAATCGTAAAAATATATATTTTTTTTTCATATAGCAGAAGGACAGTGTTTTACACACACTAACTTCCATTATCGTACAAGGTACAGTAATTGAGGAAAAATTTTTGAATAATTCCAAAATTTTACTGCTGTAAGCTGTGCCTTAAGTGAGCTAAATCGTGTATAAATGAAAAACACAGTTTCTAAAAAGACGTTCTTTCCCCCCCCCCCCATCTACTATAACCTTTGTATATAGAGTTTCTCCATATAATTAAAAGTAGAAGATCTACAAGAAGTATTCCATGCTTTTTACTCATCTTATATAAGCCTACGTCATTTTTCTTTCTATGTATCATTTTACATCATTAACATCCATTCAGAATAGTATCATAAACATTGTTGGTTCTGAAGCATATCCTCTCGTAAAAGTAGAAGCACGTATTATCCGATAATATGCGTTCAAAAGCGTGGATAATTTGACCTGTATAGTATTACTCATATTTTTCTGAGAAAGGTTTCTTTTGTGTGATGTAATTGTGTGGGATGAAGATCTCAGGTTGTGCAATAATTGGCAAACAAAAGTGTACAAGAATAAATTGTGAGGACAATAGTGGGATTCTGTTAGTAAAGAGGGGGCAGATCATCTAGCCAAGATGGCCGTTATTTTAAACAGAACATTTATCTCTTAAACAAGTCCTCTCATGTTAGAATGCAAATGAAGGTTGACATGTTAAATGACTGGTTATGCAATGTTGTTAAATAGTACAAATGGCCAAAATCACAAAATCACTATATTTTCCCAAGTTAAAGATAGATTAACCGTAAATAAATTATGAACCATCATACATTTCCAAATTCATGACTGGACAGGGAAATTTAATTCATATTTTGAACGTTTCAAAATTGACAACCCAAACAGCTCTTCATGTCCCTGTGAACACCCCACAAACAGTCGACCACCTGTTATTCAGACCCGACATACAAACAAAGAATAAAAAAGAAACCCATCTTAGCATGGTTAATTAACTTTCTCACCACCAATTTTTACAAAAGTTCTTCTGAAGCAGTGTTGCATAAAGGAATTTCACAGATTTATCATAGATGTATTTAAGACCTTTATTTAATATTTATTTAGTAACTTTTATATCCTATTTATTCTTTTATTTAGCCAAATTTGTAACTTTTAAAAGTATGGCTATTATGTTGAAGTGTATGTGTTGTAGCGGATGCTTGATTTGTGTTGTATGTGAGTCATAACAATGGGATGCTTGATGTCGTCACAATGTCTTCATTATAGTTTGATTGTGTTTGTGTGAGTATTGTGTATTAATTTATTATCTATGTTACGGAAAGCTGCATAATTGTAACATAGAGAAAGCTTAAGAAATGTTACGTTTAATATTTAAATTAATTTGTTTATATTTTGTTTACATTGTGTAAGCTAATTTATTTTTCTTTTCCATTTGTTTTTATGCTTATTTTTCATGTAAAACTATAGACCTAGCATACATATGTAAAATAGGGCTATCCCCCATTGGAGATACAATAATAATAATAATTTTATTTATTTATTTTATTTATTTATTACTAATATTTGTGTGCTGAACAACAGCCAGAGGCCAATTATAGTTCAGCACAATACACAAACAGAAGATACAAAGGTGCAAAAACAAATAAATAATATCTTAAATAACAAAAACATACATAAATAAAATTGAGAACAAGAACAGTAAATACTAATAATCAAAACGAAACTATACCTTAAAAGGATCTAAATTGTGCCCATGCAAATTTGGCATATTTTATGCATCTACAGACTGGAGAAAGTGATTTTGAATTTATGTTATAAATTTTTTTTTTGAAATCTTAAACCTTTTGTAGGAATACGAAGGCTGATATTGTTTATGATAGACTCCCAATCAATATCACCCTTTTATCACTTTGCAAAAAAGTTGATAATCAAGATTTTGACGTCTCAATAAAGGCTACAACAGTTAAAATATTTACAGGTAATCATCATATTAAAGTCAGTGGAATTGGGTATAAATCGAAAAGCACATAAGAAATAAATTTTCTTTGAATATTTTTCAATTTAACCGAATCTGTTGAAGTAATGGAATTCCAGGCTACAGATGCATATTCAAGTTTAGAGCGAACCAAAGTAAAGTATAGAATTAATAGAGACTCTGGAGTGAAAAAGAATAAGTTATAGACGTTATTAAACCAAGCATTCTTATTGAATGATTATAAATATATTGAACATGATCGTGAAAGTATAATTTAGAATCAAATAATACACCAAGATCTTTAATAGAATTTTTCCTGATAATACAGACGTTATTAAGAGAATAATTAAAATTTATGAAAGTAGTTTTTCTTTACAAAATGAGCACAAAGAAAATAATAATAATAATAATAATAATAATAATAATAATCAAATTACTTAAACTTTGCAAATGGCTTTTAGGAACCCGAAGGTTCATTGCCGCCACTCATTTTCTAAGCCTATACAGCGGTCCCTATCCTGTTAAGATTAATTTTCTCTATCAAAACAAATAGAACCTCCCTCAAATCCATTTTAATATTATCCTCCCATCTACGTCTCGGCCTCCCTAAAGGTCTTCTCCTCCGGCCTCCCAACTAACACTCTATATGCATTTCTGGATTCGCCCATACGTGCTACATGCCCTGCCCATCTCAAACGTCTGGATTTAATGTTCCTAATTATGTCAGGTGAACAATACAATGCGTGCAGTTCTGTGCTGTGAACTTTCTCCATTCTCCTGTAATTCATCCCGTTAAACCCAAATATTTTCCTAAGCACCTTATTCTCAAACACCCTGAACCTAGAGTTCCTAAGCTCTCAGAGTGAAGTCCAAGTTTCACAACCATACAGAAGAACCATTAATATAACTGTTTTATAAATTCTAACTTTCAGATTTTTGGACAGCAGACTGATGATAAGAGCTGTCAACCTTAATAATAACACGCATTTCCCATATTTATTCTGCGTTTAATTTCCTCCCGAGTGTCATTTATATTTGTTACTGTTGCTCCAAGATTTTGAATTTTATAGACCTCTTCGAAGGATAAATCTCCAATTTTTATATTTCCATTTCGTTAATATTCTGGTCACGAGACATAATCATATACTTTGTCATTTCGATTTAAGAAACCGATCGCTCTCAACACACAACAGTAAAATTTATCATTCCTAAATCGTTTGTGGATTTTCTCCTAACATATTTCATCATCCGCATTGACAAGCTGATGTAACCCGTTCAATTCCAAACCCTGCCTGTTATCCTGAACTTTCCTAATGGCATATTCTAGGCGTTAAAAAGTAAAGGCGATATTTGCATAATAATAATAATAATAACAATAATAGTAATAATAACAAAGAGGGAACTTGTGCTATAATCGACATAGTAATACCTGTTAGCCAAGACACATCCGGCCGATCCACCGCCCACGATAATGAAGTCGTAAGTTGTGTTCGTCGCCTGCAGTTGTGCCGATCGGCCCGAATTTCTAGGCCGGCTGTTGGCAATTGAATTGATGAGGATCATGAAGATTGTTGCGAAGTTCAGGTTGTCCACAGCGCACATGCCCGGCGGGGCCATGGCGGTCATGTTGGGCGCCATCGTCATGTTCATATTTGCAGCCATCGTCGGGGAGGTCATGCCAGGCATGGTCATATTTCCAGCCATCGTCATGTTGACAGCCATCGGTGAGGCAGGCGGGGCCGCCATCGTCCCTGCCGGTGGAGGCGACGACATGGCTGCTCTGGTGGATGGCTATTCCCACAAGGCATTCACGTTGTCACGCCATCACTACTGAAAGCATTAAAACATGTGTCAAGCTGTGTTTGCTGAATAATATGCACATTATTATCCTCTTTTGTTTCCGTCATCTTAAATGGCTTCGCGGTTACCATATTGACAATTCGATCCGAGGGTCCTGAGTTCAAACCCTGTCAAGAACGTAGCTCAGGTGAGAGGAGCGTTTGCCTGTTGATGAAATCAGATCTCAGACCAGACCATAAACATAAACAATATCGGCGTATTTTGTAATCGAAAATGTATAAGGCATCTTCAAAAACACAACTTAACACTTCCGATAACTGTACCTGTATAACTACTGTACTGTAGGTAGCTGAGTGAACTGCTGTGAATTGATGATAGTGTAGGCTATTTGTGTTACCTGCGGGTTCTGTGTCAATACTGTCCGTTACTTAGGAAAGACGAGGGGCAAGAATGTGACCTTCTTGACTATCGTTGCTGATTATTATAAACATCGCTCAGATAAGCATCCCAGTTGCCGGGTTATTACTCGTGCAGGAAACATGAGTAACAATGCGTATGGAAATTAAAGCTGAGTTGAACAGAAGGAGACCTAATGTTTCCGCTTAGTACATTACAAATATTGACGTGTTGTCGTACGTTATCTGTTCACATCCCTTCCTCTTCATTCCGCTCTCATCTTCTCCTGAGTCACCGACAGTGCATCAGACAAGGGCAGGCGATTGGATATTTGTAATGCCCCACCACCCGGTTTCTTTCTCTTAAACCCGAGTCACACGGGGATAGTTTATAGGAGTCAAGTGTTTGAAGCCTCTAAACTTGATGCTATATTTGTGATCACAGGGAGACATTAAACTTGAAACCATGCTTGAAAAAAAGCGCGCGCTGAATGTTGTATTCGCAGTGGTGTTTGAATTCTTGTATTCTGTTATAGTTAATAAAAATCAATAGTGAACTGGCATTTTTAGTTTGGTGGAACTGAAGATGCCACCAACACATGTTCAAGCATGTGTGCAGCTAATTGGCGCCTTATTATTGTATGAATTACAAAATATTCTTGGAAAAAAGGAAAAGAGAACATGGGTTAAGAAATGGATTCGTAGAAGAATTATGCACGGCGCATCTAATACTTTGTTGAAAGAATTAGCTGAAGAAGGTCCTGCAGAATACAGGGAACATCTCAGAATGAGTCCTGTTTTAAGGGTTTTTAACTTTTTTTCAAACCACTTCTACGTCTATGTTTTCGAAACCTTGCTCCATGAGTTCACTGACTATTTCTGGAATAATAATTCCCGCTTGTTTTTATTGAGGCATTCTTTGTCACGTATATTCCATACAAGTTCATACTTCTCATACACTTCCAAAAACTTTATGATATCGTTGGAATTCCTCTTAGGGGCGCTCATTATTAATAATTATTAATTTACTTCGACAATAGGCCTAAAACTACAAACTTTCTACTTGCCAAGTTGCTACAAGTTCGCATTCACATGCTGGAAGTGGTGGAGTCAAGTTGGTCACGTGACGGGAAAGTGGACACAAAAGTTGACGGGTCGTCAACTCAAATTCTGTTGACCGCCAAGTCACAACTTGACTGTCTCGACCATATCACACGGGGAAAGTTGAAGGAAAGTCGACTTGCTCAAAGCACTTGACTCCTGTAAATTATCCCCGTGTGAATTAGCCTTTATCCACATCGCTCACAATGCAGATTCCAATGTTACGTCATTCATTACGACCTTGACCTTGTCCTCGCCTCACGTTAGCAGCATATGGTAACGTCTGATTCACATTGGGGCGAGACGTTTTACCAAAAAAATGCATGTTGCTCCGCCATCATTCGAAAACGGACCTATGTTCGTAAGAACTTTTTCACTCAAAATGGCCTAAGATATCGTATCCTAAATTTTTTACCTTTCCTCGTGAATCAACCTGTATGTGTAGTTGATTGATTAGAAAAATATTACAGCTTTAAATTACCTGTCAACAAAAACACACTTCTCACGCAAGATACAAGCTTTATGGTTTATTGGACCCTCCGTGCATGACTTATAAATGTAAAACCATGTTTGTTTAATGTTATAAAACAAAGAATTTTTGAGGTGAATTGTGTTGGCAGTGATGTTCTTATATTTACGTAAATTATGTCACAGTAAAGAGACAATTCCTAACTCGGAAATGGGACCTAATAAGTTAATTTAAATACTTTCTGAAATCAGGGGGACAAATTACACCTTAATCACATACTTTGATGGAGGTTATCGAAAGAGTTAAACTTTGTTGAGTAGCATTATTCTTTGTGCAAGTCAAACATGTTTATTTATTCATAGCCACTTTTCAATACTTTGAGTATTGATCTAAACGTAATAAAGTAATTCAAAGTTTCCCAGTGTAGTCTACAGGTGACACGCAAAGACTGTCCCAGATAGTAATTCAGTGTTTAAAGCTTATTATATGAAACATGTACGGGTATGAAATGAATTTCCGGACTTATCGTAGGGTGTAGAATGCAGTAAGTTTTTATCACTAAATGGTCAGGCCACATATTAGTTCATTTATTTATTTTTTTTATTTATTTATTTTACTCCATTTTGAATCTTGCGTACACCACTTTTAACACTTGGATATAATTAATTGATGAACTAGTGGACTTACTCGTGTTAAATATGAAACAGCTGTAACTCGGACAGATATTTCATATTTAACACTAGTAAGTCCACTAGTTCATCAATTAATTATTTATTTTATTTAAATTTAAATATACAGAATAAAGAATATAATTACAAAACAAACAAGAGAAATAGAAATAAAATAATACAAGCAATATAAAAAGAAGATACAGTAGTATTAACAAAATTTGAGACCGAATGAGCAGCGCTCGTCCTCGGTCGCAGTTCAGATATAATATTAAAATAAAAAAATAGTAATAATAAAATATAAATAATTAAAATAAAATAGGAACTAAAATATAATTACAGCGGCAATGGAATTATATAATATAATATTAACACTAGAGAAGAATAATATCGCACGTGAAAAGTAGAACTAATATATATTTCAAAATTATAGCATACAAATATAATATAGGTTGATTAATTCATACATATAGGCTATAAATTTATTTAATCAAATTGAAGATATTAACACGTTTCTAATTTTCTTGTTATATCTTAGTGGGTTGCATGTTAGATGTTCTGGGTGTAATTTAGTTAAAGCATTGTACAACCGAGGGCCAAAATTTATGCTATGCTTTAGACCATCAGATGTGAGACATTTAGGTTCTATTAATGTTGAATTAATATTTCGTCTTGTGTCATAATTGTGTGTCTGTAATACAAACTTATTACGATTTTTATGATAAAATTTTAACAGCGTATACTTATAAATTTGTTCAATATTAAATACATTAAATTCAGAATAAATTAATTTAGTTGGATAATCGAAACGTTTCTTCAAACAAATTTCAATTATTCGTTTTTGTAGTAAATTTAACGGACTAAGATTAATTTTTGTACTTCCACCCCAAACAATTATACCATATTGAATGATAGACTGAATAATGGCCAAATAAACATTTCGTAGAACTCTAATAGGTAAGTAGCAACGAAGATTAACGAATTTATAAATTGTTTTACGAAGCCTCTTACAAAGATAAGTAATGTGATGAGGCCAATAATAATATTTTTAATTTGAATGATTAGAAGACTGTATTTTGTAACAACCTCCAGCACTATAAAGTAGTTACAAAATCACAATAGCATTATTTATGAAGGGCGAAAAGTCACATTAGTTCATTTATTTCAACGTACACAATAGTTCTATTATGGACGGGCTAACAAGTTCAATTATTGTAGCATGTTTTATTTCTTTCTTCGAAGGATTGAGATCTCGCACCAAATAATTTAGTTCGCATTGCTGTATGTTGTATAAGATGTGGAAAAGTGCTATCATCGAATCAGTATGCTTCTTCAGAACTAGGTACTTGAGGAGGAGAATTTTTCGGAACTCTAGTCACTTCTCTGAATCAGGCACAGGCAGTAATGAGTATGTGGTACCAGGTTTAAAACCAATATTACTGTACATAGTATGAAGTGGTTTGTCTTTAAGTTAGTGTAAGAGGGATTAAGTTACAGGAGAATGGAGAAAGTTACACAACGGAGAGCTGCACGCATTGTATTCTTCACCTGACATAATTAGGAACATAAAATCCAGACGTTTGAGATGGGCAGGACATGTAGCACGCATGGGCGAATCCAGAAATGCATATAGAATGTTAGTTGGGAGGCCAGGGGGAAAAAGACCTTTGGGGAGGCCGAGACGTAGGTGGGAAGATAATATTAAAATGGATTTGAGGGAGATGGGATATGATGGTAGAGACTGGATTAATCTTGCTCAGGATAGGGACCAATGGCGGGCTTATGTGAGGGAGGCAATGAACCTCCGGGTTCCTTAAAAGCCAGTAAGTAAGTAAACAATACGTAGTACATTGCAGATGATACTCAGGGTCGCCTAACCCATCACTCTTAGCTTTGGTTTTATTCCGCCGATGACTAAGGACAGGATTTTTATGTAATTACATATTATATTCCTTTCAACCTAACCGTATATAAATAACAAATATTTGCGAATCTTGTAATTACCATTAATATATTAAAATTTGATCCTGCATATTTTTACATATTTACCCCACATTACATATTATGGCTTGGTATTACATAAATCTGCATATTTAGGGGTTTTATTGATTTTTACTTCTCTATAAGGAAAAAAAAATTCTGCAGGAGAAGTTTACAATTTGAAATACACAGATTTAAAAACCCTTTTTACTACCAAAGAAAGGATATATTTCGGGACGAAACATAACGTCCTTAGTTCCAGAAAGTAATAGAGGCACTCATCCCATACCGCCCACTGTAAATATGGTTGAACAAAAGGCATCCTTTCTCATACAACAAAAAAATCACTCAGAAAAAGTAGCGTTGTCTTCATTCAGTGGAGTGGGACGAGGACGACATGATTTGTCTCGAACTATAATTGTTCTGCACACGTCTTAACAAGCCGTTCCCATGCAATTTGCAACCTTACCCACCCTTTTTCTAATCATTCCAGGGAAAACCCGTATCAAGTCTGACATGAGCCGCAATAAAGTAGCCGACTTCTGAAAAGAAGCTGGAGTAAAGGAACAAACTTGAATAAGGTTCAATTATTAAAATAAGTGGCATTTCAGATTATTGCTTGACCTCTTTATTTTAAATTTAGTAGAGCTATACAGAAATGGGATTTTCTGAACAATTATTAAGTATGTTTCTCAGCTGGAATAATCCTACCCTTCTGAATGAGACAGGAATGTCACTTTTCAAACAACAGTTTGTAAATGCCTATAGTTTGAGGTTTTAGTAGGTACTTGTTTCTTACAGGGAGCAGCTAAAATGCATGTGTCCCACATCTCCTCTTATTTTCTCCTAATCCAGTAAAGCGAAACAGTGCTTGCAGTACTGTTGTGTCATTCACTTCACTCAGTTCTCTAGTTTTAGTACTTACAGTATAAAGTGCAAGTAAGTTTATCTACTACTTTTAACTAACTAAAATGGCCTCTGTATCTTCAACCCTAAGGACTAAAATAAAATCATGGATTGCGATGGACGAAGCTTTCAGTACAAATGGAGAAATAGTAATGTGTCAAGTATGCGGTAAAAAAATCGGGTGCTCTATGAAATCACAACTGGAGAGTCTTACCTATCCTATACCTGCCCGATATTGATATTAAATATTTTCATGATTTTACGTATTTTGGTACATATTCAGCTTATTTTTCTTACATAAATATGTACATATTTCACTCCCTGATATTACATAAAAATCCGGTCCCTACTGATGACTGAATGAGTGGTGTGTGCTACATTAGGTTTCATGTGTTTGCTGTAAACCAAAGCCACGTGGAGTGAATTGCGCGACTCTGGGTATCTGCAATGTAGACCTAATACGTATTGTTTATATCAAATTTAAATTAGAACACTTCATTTTTACGTATTACGCACAAAAAATCATGCCGTAAAGACACCAATAACGTTCCGTTTATTAACGTTGTGTTTATTAGAATGACTCACTGTGATATATTTTTGAAAAGATCTTGACGAGCTTAATTGAAATATTGAATAATAAGTACATAGTGTCATTTAAGGAAATAATGTTAGTACTCATATCTTATTAATAAATAATAATTAATAATAATAATTTATTTATTTAATCTGGCAGAGCTAAGGCCAGTAGGCCTTCTCTTCCGCCCAGCCAGACTCTAAAGGCTGGTTCACAATAAACCTGAAACGGAAACGACAACGAGAACGGAAATATTGTTAAAATAAATATATTTAAATATGAGCATTCATAATAGTTAATTGTGAATGCTCACATTTAAATACATTTATTTTAACATTATTTCCGTTCCCGTTCTCGTTTTCGTTTCCGTTCCATTTATTGTGAACCAGCCTTAATTATAATTGAATACAATTGCTTACATAGTTATTACATTAATATCTAGACCATAAAACAACATGAAAGTAAATAATGAAAGTTGGATAAGTAGCTAATGTTAGTGTGACAATAATGGACATTGGTAAGAAATAGTGATAATAATAATAATAATAATAATAATAATAATAATAATTTATTTATTTATTTATTTATTTATTTATTTATTTAATTGAATACAATTGCTTACATAGTTATTACTTAATATCTAGACCATAAAACAACATGAAAGTAAATAATGAAAGTTGAATAAGTAATGTTAGTGTGACAATAATAACATTGGTAAGCAATAGTGATAATAATTCTAATTAATAATAATAATTTATTTATTTAATCTGGCAGAGGTAAGACCAGTAGGCCTTCTCTTCCGCCCAGCCAGACTCTAATTCTAATTGAATACAATTGCTTACATAATTATTACATTAATATCTAGACCATAAAACAACATGAAAGTAAATAATGAAAGTTGGATAAGTAATGTTAGTGTGGCAATAATAAACATTGGTATGAAATAGTGATGATAATAATAATAATAATAATAATAATAATAATGAGATAATTTATATATTTATCTGTGATATATATATATATAACCATTAAACATTGAGAAACCTGAAACAGCTATTATTGTTAACAAGAATGTTGGAAAAATTTTTCGTTAGTCTATTCTTAAATTGGTTTATTATTTCAATGTACCGAAGTACATATGATATTTCCATGCAGATATTCTGCGTCATCATACGATGAAAGAGTATGGAACGGAGAAAATTCTCTCCGGCGCCGGGATTTGAACCCGCGTTTTCAGCTCTACGTGCTGATGCTTTATCCACTAAGCCACACCGGATACAACCCCGGCGCTGGACAGAACTGTCTCTGATTGAGTGGCTTAGTGGATAAAGCATCAGCACGTAGAGCTGAAAACGCGGGTTCAAATCCCGGCGCCGGAGAGAATTTTTCTCCGTTCCATTACTCTTTCATCGTTAAATTGGTTTGTTGTATGACAGTCCCTGATATTACTGGTAGGGAATAACGATATAAAGGTTGCCTCCCCATCAGTATTATTTCCCCCTTTCAGTTGTAAACCTTTTGTATGAAACAATTTTTGATTTGGTGCTTGTGTACAAAATTATTTTGGGTGGTCAAGATAAATGGGACACCCGATATATGTATAAATCATAAAAATAGCCAAATGAACCTGGCGAGTTTTGGAATCACACTCTCCAATTCTTTGTATGCATCTGAAGTCTGATTAGTGACCCATGTTACCAATCGGCGATGAGGGAGGGGGAAGGAACTGGCCAACCTATCCCATTATCTCCTGGCTCAGTTGTCTCATGATGCCTTATTATTGCCACTTATGAGGTTCAAACCTGTCTTAGACTAGTTGACTAAACATAAAACCTGGTGTTTTAAGTAGACCCTATAGGCTAATTTACAAATTCCATTTGATCCATGGTGCGGTAGAATCATAACTTGGGCCAAGAATAGAGAACGGAATTTTAGGCCCTAAAAAGTGGCATTTTAGGCGCCTAGAATAGGTTCTTAAAATTCTTTATTTACGCTCTATAAAATAAAAAATAGGTTTTTTTTTGTTAAAGAATGACACTAATAATGCAAAATTCTAGGATTAAAAGGAACTTCCACACATTTCACATTTTACACGGGTACACATGCATACACAAAATGAAGACATTCTGTCTTTAAGTTACTGTTTTTCATTCACCAATCACATTTCACCGTCCTACATATCACCGTCCTTCGCAAGTCTTTCGTGGCTCCGACTTAAAGAACGTAGAACTTTACACTCTTTGTCTTTACTCTTTCCAATTCTGCACACTTCAACACCAAATTACCTTTCGTCTCGTTTCTCTTATCTATACTCTAACCACGACGTAAATACCAGATCACTTATCTGTGGCGCGTTAAGTATACCTCTTTATAGAACATCTCGTTATTCATCATCTTTTACAGTATCCACCTCGCGACAATGAAATTCCCTGTCACAAAGTATTAGGGGCTGCAAGACAATAAACACTTTTAAAAACAGCTTAAAAGATAATCTTCTTAGCATTTCACTCCAATCATACTGACTTAAACTATCACTGCCTACATTGTTACTTCTTTCTTTTAGACATCATCCTGATAGTGCTGTATTTTCAAAATTGTCTCATAATAATCTCTTTCTATTATCTAACATTATTTGAAATATATTAACATTCTATGTATTTTAGCTTAATTCTGCTACATAGTTTGTATTTCAGTGTTTAATTAATAGTTCATAGTATTTTGTTGTTTAATTCGTAAATAACTCTTGTATATATGTAGCTCTTATCTAAATCAAACTGTTGAATTCTTTGTAAGTTCATACATATGTATGTATACTTTTTGTTGGTTGAGTGGAAGAGAAGACCTTACGGCCTTAACTCTGCCAGCTAAAAAATAAATTATTATTATTATTATTATTATTATTATTATTATTATTTCCATAGTTTGCTTCACAGTAGGTGGTCAGCACCTACTGTGGCTATTGTGACACTCACTGCTGTACTTACAAATGGTGTGAAAAAAGGAAGGGGTTGTTATCTGTCTTGGAATGTAAGAGAATGCTTTGGGTCTAAGTGTATATTTTTAATTCACATACAATGCATGCTTTGGAAGATTTATACTATAGTACAGGCAGAATCAATAGGCGGGTTTTTGGTTTGGTACGGAAACAACTCACTCCACACTTTCTCTAGCGGTTTATGACCTGAACAAAGAAACCTTTCTGTCGCTCCGTTCGAATGTTAGTTATTGACAAGTGCTTGTCTGTGATACTATTGTTGAATTGAATTGAATTGAATTGAATTGAATTGAATTCAAAGAGGAGAATGGGAGGACAAATTTAAAGGTACTCAAACACGTCCTTGAAAGGGGTTCCGGGTTCCTGCAAGAATCTATATATGTGAACTCAAGCCAGTTGACCACTAGTCTCACTCCGGGTTACGCTGCTCCACTGAAGGAGGTCTAGAAAATTTTGAAGGGGAAACCGAAAATGGACGTAACCTCTTAAGTACCATTTTTGTGTCATACTTATTATGTTATTTATTTTATTATAAATTAAGACATTCGTAAGTGTGCTTTCGTTACGAAACTCGTTAATGTTATAACAATATACATATTCCACAATCAGAAAACATACGTTAATATTTTGTACTTCAATGTTTAATTTTATCGTGATTTATTAAGTTGGTAAATACTGCATAAACATTATTTAGTATTTACTATTTCAACACAACACTCTGAAAATACATAAATACAAAGTATTTGTGTAATGCTAAATATTTGATTTATAAGGTTTACATTACACTTTATTACATTTCTGAAACGACTTAACTTGCAAAATATTACAATGATAGTATTGAGTAAAGAACGTAGGCCCTATTTGTAATTACTACAAATCACGTTATTATTTTATTTTCTAAGTTTTTCTGTAGTGAAAAGTATCAATGGAGTTATTTGGGACAGGACCATACACCAAGCAGATTCTGAGGGATGTAGGAGTCGGGGTAGAGAAGTACAGGTTCGCCAGACCCGCCGATTTCTTCTGCCCCTAAAATAGTTGACAGTTTACGCGAAAGAATTTGGTGTTTTATTTCGTCGCCCAGTTGTAGCTGTGGTGTACAGTTAAGTATGTTATAATAATTGAATAATGTAAGACTTGTACAAGAATCTATTTTAAATTGGTTTTAAATAGACTTGGAAGACTGTGGAATGAAGTGGATTTTATTTCCTCAACCGCCTAATTTCCGCATAGTTCCTTAATTGTATTATCACGGAAATCTGTCATCTCGGATAATAAGATTACTTTTACTGTACACGAAGTTCAAATTAGTTTTCCGCAACAGTAGTTCTCAGTTTCCTGTAATCATGTCCTCCTCACCCCTCAAATCCAGTTGCTTTCTTATAAATTAGGCCTACGACATGGATAAGTATAATTTTATTGAAAGTCTTCATTATTTTAAATGTTTTTCTTATTATTTTTGTCTTAAAATATATATTTTTTGAGTACCATTTAAAATGAACTGAATTTATATACAGTGCGTTCATTTCAAAACTTCCCAGTCTAAATATAAAATTGGAATTCAATTTAATTAAACAAAGAACGCGTGAATTTAGATACTGAGGGGAAAGTTTAAACAGTCTTAACTGCATATTAGGTTTCATCCCCTCACCGCCAGTCACCCCCACTTTGAAATTTCAAATGACATCCCTATCTTGTGATACTTAAATATGAAAGAGTATTCAATTGTTTATACATCTCATTAATTTGTTTTGACATCTTTTGTTTTCTATCATCGCCTGGCAACCTGTATTGTTGTTAATGTCAGTTGATTGTAGGATGAAAACAGTTTATTTTGTGTAAATTTAATCAATAAGTATGATTTCTGTTTTCTGTTGGAGGGTATACACCATTTTCAAATAATTTATTACACAAACACAACTATTACATGAAATTCTCAATAGTCTTTGTAGCTTTATTCTCTTCAGCTGTAATCAACAATATCTACATCTTAATAAATGTATGTATGTATGTATTTATTTACACTGCAAGTGGGCAAGCACCCGGTGGCAGTGGTATACACAATATAAGCAATACATAATAAAAGTACAATACACAATATAATTATACAATACACAATAGAATTATATACACAATACAATAAGAATACACAATACAATTTAACACAATAATTACAATTAATAATAAAACATAAAATAACCTAATTTTACAGTACAAGCTACATATGTATAGACCCTACATAAGTTTCAATAGTCTTTCACTTTACTCTCATCTCACTCACTGTAGTGGCACTATGACGCATTTCACTGACACTTTAGCACACATTTCACTGACACTATAGAACACATTTCACTGACACTATAGAACACATTTCATTGACGCTATAAATTATCACTGATCGGAACTGTTCACTGCACTGTAAAACCATAACTTCACTGACTCACCTCGCTTCACTGATACAACAGTTCAAATAAGACAAATAATTACACCTTTATGCATACTTATAAACAGAACTGCATTTAAACTAAACATTTTAAATAATTTACAATTCAAACCAAGGGAGTAACTCATCAGGCTAAATAAAATACATGTCACCTTAAAAAATTAAATGTTAAATGTCACCTTAATTTTAATTTGCACTTTATACACAATTTTTTAAGTTATTCTGGAATCTCCTTAAGGAAGGACAGCCCTCAAAGACCGCTTACTTACTTACTTACTTACTTAATTTAGTAACAAAACTTGATACAAAATATTTCCCTTGGCATTTGTCTTCATATCATTTCAACTATTATAATTCTTTCGTTATCAGTTACATTATTATATTTTCATGCTTTAGTCTTTGCTGTTGTTTGGTCATATTTTATTATTTTGCCATTTACCTACGTCTTTATGCTTAAAGCATTACTGTATGCTAATAGACCTGAAGATGCCATTTAATTGGCGTAAGCGCTAGTCATGTTTGATTGTGTAATGACCTAATGTAATTTTTGTATTATTTCTTAGCTTAATAAGACAGTTATTAAAGGATTATTATACTTATTTTATTTATATGCTAACTTGTCGGATCAATATGCCTTTAAATTTTGTATGCTAGACGTCAAGAACTCGATTACTTAACTTATTCTTATGTAATGTCCTTAAAGATGACATTAACTGTGAACCTTTCTTATGCACTGTCTTAGAAATTCTAAATCTCTCTCTCTCTGGTCTCCATATGCATTAAAAATGCTAACTTGCATGTAGCTGATGTGATTTTAATCCATTCAGTGTATAGAAGTAGTAGATCATGGCAATGTCATTTGCTTTTATATTATTTGTAAACTTTTTCTACACAAAATTGTAATATTTTCTGTAATATTTAACTCCTTACTATAAATTTAGTAGTATTGTTTCTTGTAAATTAACATTTGCAAAACATGTTCTTAAATTTGTTTTTATTATTACTATAATTTAAAAATTCATAGCAATAATTGTACAAATATCTATAATAATTGCAATTGTCCTCAACTACGTCCATCAACCACGTGAAATATTTAGGTATCTTCATCGAGCAAAACTTAAAATGGAATTTTCATATTAACTACTTATGTCTTAAATTACGTAAAACTCTATACAAATTTGTTCAACTGCTTCGTTTTATGCCAGTAAAACTATTGAGAACAATATTTTAGCCCTAGTTCAGTCTGTAATACAGTATGGAATTATAGGATGGGTGGATTATCACAGAGTACCATTCGCCCATTAATATTACTTACTTACTGGCTTTTAATGAACCCGTAGGTTCATTGCCGCCCTCACATAAGCCCGCCATTGGTCCCTATCCTGAGCAAGATTAATCCAGTCTCTACCATCACATCCTACCTCCCTCAAATACATTTTAATGTTATCTTCCCATCTACGTCTCGTCTTCCCCAAAGGTCTTTTTCCCTCCGGCCTCCCAACTAACACTCTATATGCATTTCTGGATTCGCCCACACGTGCTACATGACCTGCCCATCTCAAACGTCTGGATTTAATGTTCCTAATTATGTCAGGTGAAGTATACAATGCGTGCAGCTCTACGTTGTGTAACTTTCTCCATTCTCCTGTAACTTCATCCCTCTTAACCCCAAATATTTTCCTAAGATTTTATTCTCAAACACCCTTAATCTCTGTTCCTCTCTCAAAGTGAGAGTCCAAGTTTCACAACCATAAAGAACAACCGGTAATATAAGTTAACTGTTTTATAAATTCTAACTTTCAGATTTTTTGACAGAAGACTAGATGACAAAAGCTTCTCAACCGAATAATAACAGGCATATTAATATTACTACATAAAAGAATTATTAAAATATGTTTAAGGAGAGAACTTGATCATCCAACTCATCTCATATATAAAGAATTTAATGTTTTAAATATCAAGCAAATTTATATGTATACTATTTTGAATCACTACCATAAATATCAAGCTAAATTCATATCATCCGATCATGGCCACAACACAAGAAGATACAATATTTCGCTCCCCCTCATTGAACCAAAATGTAAGACTGAAGCAGGTCTAAGGCACAGTTCTAATTACGGTCCAAGATGGTATAATGATTTTATAAAGAGGAATCCTAAACTAAAATTATTAAACAATACATTATTTAAAAAACAAGTGCTTGAACTGTTTTTAAAATTATAATCATGTAAATTCTTACTCTTCATTTATTTTTAACAATATTGTATTCTTAACTTAGTATGTTTATGTATACTGTAGGCTATGGTACCGTTTGTTTGTTTTTGTTTTTATTCTTATTCTTTTTAAATTTTATGTGTAATTACATTTAACAGTTTAATCACAGTTGTGATTATTATTATTATTATTATTATTATTATTATTATTATTATTATTATTATTATTCTCCTGTCCAGTTTTCATTCTTGGCCACACCCGACCGCAAGCATCTTGCTTTTTCGGGTGAGACCCAGTTACATTGCATTTATACAATAAATTGTAATATGGAGGCTATTTTACTATGAGATTGGTAATCAATTTCGAATTTTGAAGAATATTCATATAGCCTACGAGTATTATCAACAGTAATCTCGCTAGACGTTTTGATTTATCTAGAGAAAATCAAAACTCGAGTGGGATTTAATTGACTATTACACGATTAGAAGAAAGTATATAAAGATTAGAAGTAACGAAGTACTCCAATACAATAAAATATTAATTGACTTACGAAAATACAACTGTCTTCAAATGTATTATTGTACAATCTCAACATTACAGATATTACGCTAGATGCATGCTAGATGGCAGTAGTGAGCAATGCCTTCTCGTCCAGAAGTTCTCGATCTATTATACACGATGGCAGTGTTACTAGTCAAGAAGGCTTTGTTGATTCAGTTTCATTTTTATTAAAATGCAACATTCCACTTCAATTATCCGAATCCCAGTAACCAACGTCACTTGACAGATGATTTTCAATAAATCTTAATATTAAACAATCTCTGATACGTGACTATCCATAATATCATATAGCAGGAGCTATAACATAACCTAACTAATATACACAAGTGTTAGAAAAGTTTTAATTAACGACGATGACATAAAAAATAAACATGAATAATTTTAAAAGGAATAATTATTGAATGTACAATTTTCAAATTTATATGTGGTTGGTGGTTCAATTGATGTTATATTGGACGTGTGCGTAATAGAAGTGGAACTCGTTGATTTAGGCCTACATGGTGTATTCAACTTATTCAGAATTTCCGAATGAATAATTTTAAAAGGAATAATTATTGAATGTACAATTTTCAAATTTGAATGTGGTTGGTGGTTCAATTGATGTTATATTGGACGTGTGCGTAATAGAAGTGGAACTCGTTGATTTAGGCCTACATGGTGTATTCAACTTATTCAGGATTTCCGAATGGTGCTCTTCATTTATTTGTAAATCGGATTTCAGAAGATGCATAAGTATGATCAGTGATTTTTATTCATTCTTGTTCTTGAATGCCAATGCGAGTCATATTTGAAACTGCTGTGCATCGACTGGAGTGGTTTGTAATTTCATATATATATATATATATATATATATATATATATATATATATATATATATATATATATATATATATATATATATATATATATATTGACGTCCAGACCAGCGCAGTTTCTAATGTTGGCAAACAAAGAAACAAATGCTAGGGATGCGATAAAATTAAACAAATGCTAGGGACGCGATAAAATTATGCGATAAGCAGCCATGATTGGTTGAAATATGTCCTTTCGTACCGTTTTATTGGTCAAAAGTGGTATGACGTAGTAAGAGTGTAATAATCACTGTTATATAGTTAATTTGTATCACTGTTATTCATTTTATTATTATACAGACGTGGACAAATTATTAGCAAAATTGGAGATTTTTATTATATATTTTACAAACTATGATTCTTCAATTTAGACTACAGTTGACATCTTAGGGTATTTCCAAATTATTAGAAAAATCGAAGATTTTTATTTTATATTTTTACAAAATTTCACTCTTCAATTTAGACTACAATTGATATTTTCGCATATTTACAAATTATTAGCAAAAGTGAAGATTTTTTGAATATATTTTTACAAAATTCGACTCTTCAATTCGGGCTACAGGTGACATTTTAGATATTTGTAAATTATTAGCAAAACTGAAGATTTTATTATATACTTTTACAAAATTTTACTCTTCACTTTAGACTGCAGTTGACATTTTTGCATAATATTTACAAATTATTAGGAAAATTGAAGATTTTATTATATATTTTTTTATAAAATTTGACTCTTCAATTTAGAATAGCCTACATTTGAAATTTTTGCATATTTCTATCTACTGTAATGATAGAAATATGCAAAATTGTCAACTGTAGTCTAAATTGAATAGTCAAATTTTGTAAATAGAATTAATCATAAAATCGTCAATTTTGTTAATAATTTGTCTGCGTCTGTATTAATTGTAACTCTGTGCTGTACTTTTATTGACCAATGGCTGTTGTCCAGCACATAAATATCAATAAATAATTGATTTATTATTATTATTATTATTATTATTATTGTTAAACTGAATTTTATTCGTTACATGTACTTACAACTGACGTGATATATCGTGGAATTTCTCTTGTGTTATAAGTTATAACTTGTATTAAATACAGAAACCACTTCCGTAAGCATTACTTTTTTTATTCAAATATGCGTTTTCAACAAATGCAGTGTTACATGTACACCTACATTAAATGCAATAAGATATGTTTTTCTACTAAACACTGTCTTGAAATCTTTATTTGAAGAAGGAAATAAATTGTTAGGAAATGACGCAATCTAGTTCATTTTTTCTATCGGAATGTCAGTAAAAGAGACTGAAGCGGCATGATACTCGCTCGGACCTGACATCGCTTTGCTTCAAGCACTTTCACTTCCTCGCCCTTAAAAAACAACATAGCTGCCATGTCGAACTCAAGAGTAACAAATTTCATTCTCACTCAAGTGGATCATTTCATTTCACCCCTCCTGAAGTCTTCTGATGTTTTTCACGACGGATGCAATTGTTTTATTGTGTGGTATCCGAAAAAAACCTAAAAGTTAAAAGAAAGTCTTTACTTTTGTGCAAGTTTTATTAGCTGTTTGATTATTTGATTCTGCGTTGTTAAGTATTACAATTATCAATTACCTTGGATTGCTCTGAACATATTTCTTCTCATCAATGGAGCAAATTGAGAAGTAAAGGTTTGGGAGTTGTTTTCTATTCTCTCTGGAAGAAAGGTAATTCGTGGATCTCAACCAAAAAGCACTTTCGAGCAGTCAGTGGACGCAAGCCATTAAGATGAACTGTAATACAATACCTGTACGTACTCTCCCTGGTAGAACTCTTGACTCAACCCGTTGCAGAAGATGCGACGAGCAAGAAACCCTTCCTCACGTCTTGGGCATGGATAAACATATAATAGGATGCGAAACTGCGGTCATCACCATCTGGCGGCTTGGGGCTGAAATAATATGATCAGCGCCCAACGTCGTAGGTGGTGAACATTAAAACTACGTGTTGGGTACATTACCCAGAGTTCTCTATTTATCCGTTCGAGATAATGCACGAAGAGACAAGATGGCAGACAGAAACTTGCTAATAAGTGAACATAAAGTGATACTACGTGTGTATAAGCAGTGTATGTTTAACAGTGATGTTTATGGACGTTGTAAAAATAGTGTTGTTGAATGTATTGTAAAGTAATAGTAATATAATAAATTGAAGTATCTAAGTAGTTCTTGCAGACTTTTCCATTGCGCTGTACAATAAATACCCAAAGAATACAATCCCAATTATCTAATCTTTTGCTTTATTTTTGTCTCTGTCTGGTTATATTTTAATTGGGTAGTGTAAGATAGATCATCTCTTTTATCTTCCTGTTGGCTCCAGTAAGAATTTTCAGTAGAAGATGCTGTGAGGAATAAAAATGTAAATGTTTTATTTTAAATTGGGTTAGTTTTGAATATCGATGAGGATGGGAGGGAATACTTTCTACACAGTTTAACATTTTCGTCACCAGGTGCGCTGCTAAGTTCATGGAGTAATTAGTTTTTATTTACGCTACTTGGTGCGCTGCTAGATGTAATAAGTTCGCCTACTCCCAACAGGTGGCGGAAAGATCAATTTGTACATTAGCGCCTCTAGCATGTGTTACGGGAAACTCAGTAAGTTTCGCATCCTATTATATATTCATCCATATCTTGGGTTTCCGCCATCATGGAGAATTGCTCCGAATCAACAGACATAATACGGTTCGTTCTCTCAGCACATCTTCAATCCGTCAGAATGCTTCCTATGAGGTTTATGAGGAGGTTGGTTGCATCTTTTCTGATGGCTCTACTAGACGTGCTGATATCATCATAATTGATCGGCAGGATAAGGGTGCCATTCTTGATCCCACAATCCGTTTCGAGATGCATGAGCAACAGCCACAAGAGGTGTGTCGTGAAAAACAAGTCATGTATGAGCCTTGTTGTCAGCATCTCGGAGCACAATACCACATCACACATTGGACAGTTTTTGGGCTCATGTTCGTTGCCCGTGGCACGATCCCACGAGAAACTTTAAATCAACTTAAACGATTTAAAATTTCTGATGCAACGATTGATGCCATAGGATCTCATGTGTTAAAATCATCCTAGCTATAATTAGTAATCATTTGTACCCAACAAACTTTTATTGTAAATGATTTCCTATGTTTTCGTATCATTTATCTTAATGTTTTTTTTTCCTTTCAAATTGTCACACAATTGGTTTTAATGATTATTCTTTATGAATTGATTAGTAGGCCGATCTATTCGAACCCTTATTTAGGGCGGCTTTTGTTAATACAAATTATCTATCTTGAAAAAGAAAACGTTTCATTTTCGCTGTTAAACCGATTCTTTAACCATTTTAGCGTTGTTTCTTGTCAGAAAAGATAATTAGTGTGCACTCTACGGCTTCATTAAGAAAACACGTAAATTAATTAAACACTCTTCATAATCGTAATGATATTAATGTAGTTTGAATTTTAAACTTTCCAAATGAAAATTCTGAGGACACGCGGGATTATGTATTTTGTCTTGTACAACTCGTAGGCCTATGTGATGGATGGCCTTGATGTATGCTAGGAAGCCCGTCATGGCTTTGGTTATTAAACTGAATAATTACACCCAGCAGCAAAATACCTCAATGACTTGTAATGTGTCCTTAATCGGAGCTTACCATGACCTTTTCGACATGTTATAAATGTGACTGGGATTAGAATTCGTATCAGACAGCACGAGACATCTCATCGACAACGTACAAACATCCCTTGGCGGAACAAGAACTTATGGCTCTGGTTACCCGTCGCAGGTATATATAATGATCATACAGAAACAAAACTTACACTGTCATGAAGAAATAAACCATATGTTTTTTCTTTTTTCTCGGTCTACACATGGACATTAATTGCAATTCTTGTAACGTATGGTCCGCCTAAAATAAGATAAAATATCACATTACAACGGATAAACGTTTTTGTGGATTTCCTTGAAGTAAAATGATAAATAAAATGATAAATGTAGGCAGCAGCAGCAGTAAAGATCAGGGCGCGTCAGCTACTTTGGCTATTTGCGCCCTTAAAATGATAAATGAGGTCGAGATGTCTTAATCTTTTGGGCCAAACAGAAATAAGTTGAAGTCCACGTGACTGACTTGTCCGTCACATCAGCCACGTGGATTGCATTGAGTTAAAGAAAATGATAAGTGAGTAGAGAGATGTTAATTTTTTGGGCCCTTAGAAACGGCTAAGTCCACGTGACTGACTTGTTCGTCACATCAGCCACGTGGATTGCATTGAGGTAAACAAAATGATAAATGAGGTAGAGAGATGTTAATTTTTGGGCCATTAGAAACGGCTAAGTGCACGTGACTGACATGTCCAATGCATCAGCCACGTGGATTGCCTTGAGGTAAACAAAATGATAAGTGGGGTAGAGAGATGTTAATCTTTTGGCCCATTAGAAACGGCCAAGTCCACGTTCTGACTTGTCAATCACATCGGCCGCGTGGATTGCCTTGAGGTAAAAAAAATGATAAGTTGGGTAGAGAGATGTTAATCTTTTGGCCCATTAGAAATGGCCAAGTCCACGTGACTGACTTGTCAATCACATCGGCCGCGTGGATTTGCCTTTAGATAGAAAAAATGATAAGTGGGGTAGAGATGTTAATCTTTTGGGCCATTAGAACGGCCAAGTCCACGTGACTGACTTGTCAATCACATCAGCTACGTGGATTGCCTTAAGGTAAACAAAATGATAAGTGGGGTAGAGAGATGTTAATCTTTTGGGCCATTAGAACGGCCAAGTCCACGTGACTGACTTGTCAATCACATCAGCCGCGTGGATTGCCTTAAGGTAACAAAATGATAAGTGGGGTAGAGAGATGTTAATCTTTTGGGCCATTAGGAACGGCCAAGTCCACGTGACTGACTTGTCAATCACATCAGCTACGTGGATTGCCTTAAGGTAGACAAAATGATAAGTGGGGTAGAGAGATGTTAATCTTTTGGGCCATTAGAAACGGCCAAGTCCACGTGACTGACTTGTCCGTCACATCAACCACGTGGATTGCCTTGAGGTAAACAAAATGATAAGTGGGGTAGAGAGATGTTAATCTTTTGGGCCATTAGAAACGGCTAAGTCCACGTGACTGACTTGTCCGTCACATCAGCCACGTGGATTGCCTTAAGGTAACAAAATGATAAGTGGGGTAGAGATGTTAATCTTTTGGGCCATTAGAACGGCCAAGTCCACGTGACTGACTTGTCAATCACATCAGCTACGTGGATTGCCTTAAGGTAACAAAATGATAAGTGGGATAGAGAGATGTTAATCTTTTGGCCATTAGAACGACCAAGTCCACGTGACTGACTTGTCAATCACATCAGCCACGTGGATTGCCTTGAGGTAAACAAAATGATAAGTGGGGTAGAGAGATGTTAATCTTTTGGGCCATTAGAAACGGCTAAGTCCACGTGACTGACGTGTCCGTCACATCAGCCACGTGGATTGGCGTTGAGGTAAACAAAATGATAAGTGGGATAGAGAGATGTTAATCTTTTGGACCATTAGAAACGACTAAGTCCACGTGAATGACTTGTCCGTTACATCAACCACGTGGGTTTGCCTTGAGGTAAAGAAAATGATAAGTGGGGTAGAGAGATGTGAATCTTTTGGGCCATTATAAACGGCTAAGTTTACGTGACTGACTTGTGCGTCACATCAACCACGTGGATTGCCTTGAGGTAGACAAAATGATAGGTGGGGTAGAGAGATGTGAATCTTTTGGGCCATTAGAAACGGCCAAGTCCACGTGCATCAGTCACGTGAATTTGCCTTGAGGTTAACAAAATGATAAGTGGAATAGAGAGATGTGAATCTTTTGGGCCATTAGAAACGGCTAAGTCCACGTGCATCAGCCACGTGGATTTGCCTTGAGGTAAACAAAATGATAAGGGGGGTAGAGAGATGTGAATCTTTTGGGCCATTAGAAACGGCTAAGTCCACGTGCATCAGCCACGTGGATTTGCCTTGAGGTAAACAAAATGATAAGTGGGGTAGAGAGATGTTAATCTTTTGGGCCATTAGAAACGGCTAAGTCCACGTGCATCAGCCACGTGGATTTGCCTTGAGGTAAACAAAATGATAAGGGGGGTAGAGAGATGTGAATCTTTTGGGCCATTAGAAACGGCTAAGTCCACGTGCATCAGCCACGTGGATTTGCCTTGAGGTAAACAAAATGATAAGTGGGGTAGAGAGATGTTAATCTTTTGGGCCATTAGAAACGGCCAAGTCCACGTGACTGACTTGTCAATCACATCAGCCACGTGGATTGCCTTGAGGTAAACAAAATGATAAGTGGAATAGAGTGATGTTAATCTTTTGGGCCATTTTTTCCTCAACCCAATATGAGCAAATGCTGCGTAACTTTCGGTGCTGGACCCCGGATTCATTTCACCGGCATTATCACCTTCATCTCATTCAGACGCTAAATAACCTAAGATGTTGATAAAGCGTCGTAAAATAACCTACTTAAATAAAATAAATCGCACTTGGGGCACGGATGACGGAACAGCGCTAGGCCTATGTTCATGTATGTGTAAGCGTCATGGTGACCCACATCACTACAGTATAATATTCACCGGAAAAGAAATAGCAGAAAGTGAGACATTGTCAAGAAAAGAACTCCAGTAAATTGAATGCTCTCTGCTTCAAATGCAGAATTCTGCTGCGTCATGTCGACTCAGAAACATCAATTAAGTGAGAACAACAGTAAAAGCACGGTCGAGGTTTACAATGATGTTCTGTGTGGTATGTAAAATTAAGAACAAGACTTGTTTCACACTGAATTCTTGTTGGCCTGAATAATTGATCTTAATGCTAGATTATTCACACCCATGCCACGATATCACTGGGGTTTGTTGCACTGAATCTCTGTCGTCATCAGTCTGTAAATGAATGTACAAATACCCTGTTTATATGTACCATAAATATATGATATTCATTTCCCTTCCGAGTATCAATTCGGGATCCTCATATTTTTCAGAAACGATGGCGCTTTTATAATTGAAAAATAGTACATTAAGTAATTGATTAACCAGCGGACTTACTCGTGTTAATTATGTAAGTCTTTACGGCTTACAGCTGTTTCGGTGCTTCATCACACCATCCTCAGAGCCTACTAGATCTCGGCCTGTTGTGTGGGTGCGTTTGATTGTTGAAAAGTGGAGTCAAATAGTGTCTGTGTACTGAAATTGATCTGTGTGTTGAGAATTTGATCAGGGTGTGTTTTAGTGTGTTTGTATATTTCATATTGTTCTAGTGTGTTGAGTTTTTGATTTTTGGGTTGTATGTGTAAGATTTCCATGTCTGCATTTATGTTATTGTATGTGTGGTTAGCATTGGTTATGTGATCGGCGTATGTAGATGTATTGTGTCCTCTGGTTATTGCTTTAATGTGTTCTTTGTGGCGTGTTTGGAATGATCTGCCTGTCTGTCCAATGTAGAACTTGTCGCGACTATTACATATGAATTTGTATACACCTGTATGGTTGTATTTATTTGTTTGTGTTTTTTGTGTGTTGAGATGTCTTTGTAGTGTGTTTTCTGTTCTGTATGTTATGTTGTATTTCTGCTTTCTGAACGAATATGCGATCTTATGTGTGCTTTTGTTTTCGTATGTTAGTGTGATGTATTTCTTGTGTTCTTGTGTTTGTGTTGTGTTTGTTAAGTGTTTGTTTTGTCTTTCTTATGATGTTGTCTATTATGTTTGGATTGTATCCGTTTTCTTGTGCTATGTATTTGATTGTGTTCACTTCTTCATTGTAGTGTTCACACTACACACTAACATATGGAAACAAAATGGCGTCGTTGTTATGTTTCTATGGTTACCAAGTATGTTTTCTGTTATGTTTATGTTCCCATCGTGAATGATGGTATGACTTTTTGATTTTACTGTAACGTTAAGTTAACGCTTACATTATGTTTAATTTTCATTGTAAATGAGCCTTAATACACGTTAATTTTAAAGGGGTACGTTTATTTGGTGAAATATTCTGTCTGGGAATCGATATAGGAATATAATTGTCACCCACAGTTCATTGAACGAAACTGGTTACTTTTCTCCCTGCCTTTCAGAAATTTTGTGTCATATTACAACATTCATCGACTCTCAATTTGAACACATTTATCTTGCTCCAATTTATCCGTTGGTTATGTAAGCCGGTAACGTTAACACTCGCGTAATTTATATTGTAAGTGTAGTGCTATTCCGTTATGAGTCAGTAAGTCACTGACCACGACCACTCTCAGCAACTTTCAGTTTTAGACCCGCGGATTTTTCATTGTCTGTGTATAGTGACCGACATTCATCGTTACCTCGATGCAGATATCTGCATTCGCTTTCGTTCCATACATTTCACTTAAATGTAATTAATCCAACAATTAGTGCATATTATACACTCATGAAACTATTATTAATACCATGTCTTCATGTTCTTACTTAATTTATATAATTGCGTGTAATATATTTGTTCTTCTTTCTGCATATAGAAGTATCTACAGATATGTGGTAGTTGTCAATATTGTGCCTCACGATATGCGACTATATATTTCATTCCATTTGCATTTATTTTATTTGTCCATAAAAGAGTTAAAACCATAGGACTTGTCAAAGAGAAAGAGATAAACAATAATTAAAACAAAACACAATGATTAAAATAGATAAAAAAAAAATGCAAAAATTAGGACCAATGTAAACCCACACGTATTTCATCTAAATTGTATGGACAGAGGTTTGTTAAAATTCTTTTGATGTATCTTTTAAAATATCTTAAATGATTCTTATTTTTAATTTCATGAGCCAAACCATTGTATAATAAAAATACAAAAAGTAAAGATTAAAAATAATGGAGATAATTATTACAGTTGTCTGAACACTTTATTGATAAAATAAAAGATAATAAATAAAATAAATAAAATTGCTTATTTATTATTTTTTATTTTATCAATAAAGTGTTCAGACAACTGTAATAATTATCTCAATTATTTTTAATCTTCACTTATGAACACTGTTATATTGTATTTAAACAAAAAGTAAAGTTTGATATTTCTGTCTTTGACTTATTTATTAAGATGTCAACAAAGTTTTTTCCTAACACATCTTATTGCACATGAACGTTTTCATCCCTTGTTATGAGCATCATCAGGCAACTGTGTGGATATCTGTATATATGGTGAATAAATCCAGATACTTTGTATAAACAAAAGCCGCCCTAAATAAGGGTTCGATAGATCGGCCTACTAATCAATTCATAAAGAATAATAAGTAAACAAAACAATTTTGTGACACTTGGAAAGAAAAAAAAAACATTACGATAAGAAAACATAGGAAATCATTTACAATAACAATTTTGTTGGGTACAAATGATTACTAAGTATAGCTATATTATTGCAAGAGTTCAACAAAATTTTACAAACTTTAAAATTTAAAAAACTAAAAAAATAAAAAACTTTTAAAAACAGCTTTCGAATTGAAAAGTAAACATTAAAATAATTAACAAGAATTACATATAAAACTGTTTTAAAAAATGCATATTTAATAATATCATACTAAAATTGTATATGGCAGATAATAAATTTTACGAAAAACATGCTTCATTATATTATGGTTAAATTGTTAAATGTGTATTTTTGCGCAGTGGCGAATGTGGAACAACCTGTTGCTGATCACTTGTTTGGGAATGTGGAAAAAAATTAAATATGCATACTTTTACAAAATGTACAAGAAATATCTGCAAAAGAATTCCGTAATTACATATTCAGAAAAACCAGTGACGGAGAATATAATTAAATTCCTAGAATGGTGTACTGAATGTGAATCGAAGAACATAGTATAAAGTAACAAAAAATAACATGTGTAACAAATATAAAAAGATGTGCTAATACATATTATCAGTAACGTATGATCACAATTTTTTACATATAATTTATTTGTCATAATTTTACAGCATACTACGATTATCTACGACCGTATATGAATCATAGAACCATATTACAATGCTCCACAACATAATCCCATGTCATCTATTTTATGATATATATTCATAACTCAAGAATGTTCATACTATCCACTTTAATTCTATGATTGAAATAATGGTATACATTAATGTTTAAATGTTGTTTGATAATTTCTGTTACCACATAGACTTTCTATCCACGGTCCTAGCACCGTAATTTTTAATATACGATCTTAGGTATAATATTCACTTGTACTTTATCTGCCCGAACAACGCTTATCTACAGTATTACAGATTATCTAATTTATGACATGTATATACAGTATTTAAGAAAGTTCAATTTTGATTTCCCACATCTTCAAACACTGTTACACATATAGGTTTCAGTTGCCTAGATATCACTATTTTAGTGGTCGTACTGCATTCATAAAGTTAATTTATTTCTTTTACACCTTTTTATATTTGTTACATGTTATTCTTTGTTACTTTGTACTATGTTCTTCCAGTCACATTCAGTACACCATTCTAGGAGTTTAGTTATATTCTCCGTCACTGGTTTTTCTAAATATGTAATTACGGAATTCTTTGGCAGACATTTCTTGTACATTTTGTAAAAGTATGCATATTTAATTTTTTTTCTACACATTCCCAAACAAGTGATCACCTACAGGTTGTTCGACATTCATAACTGCGCAAAAATATACATTTAACAATCTACCCATAACATAGTGGAGCATGTTTTTCGTAAAATTTATTATCTGTCATAGACAACTATAGTATGATATTATTAATTATGCATATTTTAAAACAGTTTTATATGTAATTTTTGTTAATTATTTTAATCTGTACTTTACATTTCGAAAGCTGCTTTCAAAAGTTTTTTTAAGTTTTTTAAATTTTAAAGTTTGTAAAATTTTGTTAAACTCTTGCAATATGTAATATGGATTTATTCACCATATATAAAGATATCCGCACAGTTGTCTGATGATGCCCATAACAAGGGGCGAAAACGTTCACGTGTAATAACATGTATTAGCAAAAATAACTTTGTTGACATCTCAATATATAAGTCGAAGATGGAAATATCAAACTCTACTTTTTGTATTTTTATTATTATATGACTTGTTGGAATACATACAAAAATGAATTCAAAATTCAAGCCATTATATATTTTTAAGACATAGACCATAAACGTTTTGTTGAAACTTGTCAATCGATGTGCTGGAATACTAAAATTTTCCTTAAAACGAGTTTTGTAATAATGAAAATCACTATTTCGATAAAAATGGTTCTTATTAGAATGTATTAATTCCATAAGCTTAAAAATATACAAAGCATAAACTGTTAAAATATTCCCTACATGATGTACGATTACCAACACCTGCCATGCATCTCACAACATGCTTCTGAGCAATAAAAACATCATCTTCGAACTTGACCCCCAGTAGCATACGCCATATGATAATCTCGATTCTACTTCGGCATAATAAAAGGACTGTATGGTTCTGTGACACAAACAAGATCTCAAATTTCTAATTTGGTAACAGACAACATTCATTTTCTGAATTAGGTGTGAACAATGTAATTTCCAGTTCAAATGTTCATCAAATATTAAGCCAAGAAATTTAGTTGAATATGACTGGCATACTTGGTTCTCGTTAATAGTAATGTTTAAAATGATTTCAGTTTTGTTTTGAACATCGTGAAATTGAATAAAACACGTTTTATTAATATTCAAATAACGCATATTGTCTGTAAACCGTAATTTAAGATCATTCAACAACTCATTACACTTGTGTTCTAAAACTGTTTCGTTTTCAGCACTCAAATAACCGTTGTATAATCAGCGTACATAGTAAGAAAATACTCCTTTAAATAAAAAGGCAAGTCATTTACATATAAAAGAAATAATATAGGACCCAGAAATAGATCCCTGAGGGACACCAACATCAATATCAGTATAGTTTAATTTGTAGGCCTTCATACACTTATCTGTTCTTTCTACAATTCCAACATATTGATATCTCTCTCTCAGGTATGATGAAAACCAACTTAAAACTACACCATGAATACCATACTTCTCAAGTTTGGAAAGCAATATACTATGATTAACACAGTCGAACGCCTTACTAAGGTCACATACATCTGTATGTAAGGCCCCTGCAGATTCCATAGTTACTTGCTTTGCAGAATCCCTCAAACAATGCTAATAGTAGATCTTTTAACAGTAGCGTGTTAAAAATTGACTGTTACACGATAGCGGGCTAGAAAATACTTTTAACACTAGTGGGGAAAGTATTTTTAATACTGACTTTCAATTGTTTGCGCCTATTGTCAGTTGTTTTCCACTACACCTATTCCAGCTGTAATTCACAAAGGCATGTCATTAACATTGTTCAGCTAAAATTCAAAACAGATTATTTGTGTTTCAGAAAACGTAAATTGTAGTTCAGAAAGAGTCATATGTAATTCATAAAACATTAATTAATTGTAATTGAGATTAATCAATTAACGTAATTTTATTTATATTGTGTAGTAACATGTATTTATGAAAGGATAATTTGTTTGGTAGTCATAAAAACTGACTGTTTTGTTTCTTTAATTGTAGGGTAAAGGTTGGTAATATTGCGATATGAGTAATATTGTGACTAATATTGTGATAGTTCTTTTTTGAGAATTTATTACAATTTTACTGAGCGAGAGAAAGATCGGTTTTTTCCGTTAACGTAGGCCTATTAAGGGAATGTTCGTGGGCAAGTTTCTCCGCAAAACCGGTGTTGGGACATAGTTTATGGAGATACTTCAGTTTGCCTTACCATCAGTTCACCGTATCTTCGTTCACTATCATCAGTTAAAATTATGTAAGTGAGTAAAGCCATACTGCCAGTATGAAGTATCTAGGTTCGTAATCGATAGCAGATGCAGGAATTTTCTCATCAGTGACACTGGACGTCGTTCACTCGACATTTTATTCAAATTTATTGTTATTATTATTGCCAATCATTTTAATCTTCATATTAACTTCAGTTTCGGTCTCAACATGTAGTCTTACTTTATTCCTGTAATGATGGATTTTGTCAAGAACTGGTTCAACTTTAAGCTCCTGTAATACGAATATTTCTGTGTTTGTTCGTGATCCTCTCTTGCGTATTTTGTTGTCCCCTCATGAATATAATTTCTGTTGCAGTTATGCATGATTCATAATTTTTTTCATAGCCCAGGTTTCATATGCACACAATAGTGTAGGCATTGCCAAAGTGGTATACAGGGTGATTCATGAGGATTTACCGTCCCTTACAGAGCTTATTTCCGAAGACATTCTGAGCAAAAAATGTCATATAAACATTAATCCTAATCTCAATATTTTCAGAATTACACTAATTTGAAGTTGTTTGTAAAATACCATTATTCTTGAGTTTTAAGGGTAAAAGAATGTTACAGATAAAGAATGAACTATTCAGGAGTATCATTTCTTTAATTAGCTAGTATTCTGAAGGTAAAAATGTGTTGTGAATTCCATAGTTGCTTCGTACAGAATTTTTTTTCGATTTTTAACTACAGAATTACATTTTCTTACGCATTTATCGCAAAAATTGTTACAAATCACGCCATTCTTGTAAATTATTTAAGACTGTACATTGAGATGCAAAGAATCAAGTTTCTAAAGTCGTAATATTTGTAACGATTTTCGTGATAAGTGCGTACGAATGATATACATTTCAGTTAAAAATTGAAAAACAAAATCTGTACAAAGCAATTAACAACACATTTTTAGCTTGAGGACACTAGCCAATTAAAGAAATGACACTTCTGAATAGTCCATTCTCTATTTGTAATATTTTTTTACCCTTAAAACTTACTTACTTACTTACAAATGGCTTTTAAGGAACCCGAAGGTTCATTGCCGCCCTCACATAAGCCCGCCATCGGTCCCTATCCTGTGCAAGAATAATCCAGTCTCTATCATCATACCCCACCTCCCTCAAATCCATTTTAACATTATCCTCCCATCTATGGCTCGGCCTCCCTAAAGGTCTTTTTCCCTCCGGTCTCCCAACTAACACTCTGTATGCATTTCTGGATTCGCCCATACGTGCTACATGCCCTGCCCATCTCAAACGTCTGGATTTTAAGTTCCTAATTATGTCAGGTGAAGAATACAATGTGTGCAGTTCTGTGTTGTGTAACTTTCTCCATTCTCCTGTAACTTCATCCCGCTTAGCCCCAAATATTTTCCTAAGCACCTTATTCTCAAACACCCTTAACCTATGTTCCTCTCTCAGAGTGAGAGTCCAAGTTTCACAACCATACAGAACAACCGGTAATATAACTGTTTTATAAATTCTAACTTTCAGATTTTTGGACAGCAGACCCTTAAAACTAAAGAAAAAAAAAAGGTATTTTACTAACAATTTCAAATTAGTATAACTCTGAAAATATTGAGATCAGGACACATGTTTATATGACATTTTTTGCTCAGAATGTCTTCGGAAATGAGTTCCGTAAGTGACGGTAAATTCTCGTGAATCAACCTGTATATTTTAATATTGTTTGTTTCTATACTTGGTAAATTTTATGACCTTATTTATTACTCCGGTTATGTTAAGAAATTTCGTGGTCTTCGGAGTGATATAGTTTTCATACTTGATTTTGATGAGATGATGATAATAACGATGATATAAAAATAATATAATTGTAGTTGTAATTATAAACGTAGTTAAGTGGTCATAATTATAAATTATCACTATTGGATATGCTTTAAAAAGTACAGGCCATTCATTAGCTCATGAAACCGAATGCATGCGTGTGTCTTAGCTCATAGCAGAATCACATTCGATGACAGGACGAAGTTTAAGATCTAGTTAAGGCGGAGGTCGTTTAATAATTGGTGTCGTCTTCCACAAAAAGGCAAAGGAGTGGTAACTTACAGTGAAGATTCAAAAAACAACTCTTGGATTAGTAATAGAAGAGGGATATCATCCTCAGAATGGACCAATGCCATAAAGATGTCCACAAACATCGCAACAGTACGATCGGTGCCAGGTCGTTCCTTTCAAGATCAAAACTGTCGTCATCCAGGATGCAGCGAAGTAGAAACCCTTGGGCATGTTTTGGGTTATTGCCCTGAAGGAGAACTACTGAGGAACAATCGCCACCATGAAGTGAGAAGCTCCATCGCAACCACTCTTCGGAAGGCAAAGTGGGAGGTTTACGAAGAAGTGCACTGCTTGGCTGAGAATGGGTCAACGAGAAGAGCAGACATTATAGCCATCGATCGCCGGAATCAAAGAAGCCTCATTCTTGTCCGTTTCGAGAAGGCTGATCAACAAGCCTATAACGTTAACGATGAAAAGAAGTCTATTTACAACCCATGTATTCCTCACTTCAGTGAGAGATACAAAATTAATGTTAATACATGGGAAGTGAAAGGACTTGTTTTTGGCGCTAGGGGAACTTCGTTTAAGTTAACCAAAACCATTCTCCTTTCTCTTAAATTTTCTAATGAGGACATTAACAAAATTTGTCTAATGGTATTGAGAGATTCATTATCCATTCTACACAATCACTTGTATAATACTATGTAATTCTCTTTTTTCACTTCATGTCATTACTCTTCAATTTACTTTCATCTCATGTTTCTCCGAAATCAAACGGTACTTTATTTTTAAATTTATCATTGTTCCGTATTCTCTCCGCAATCATATTGTATTTTTAATTTAACCTCTGCTTTGTATTCTGGACCCTAGTGGTCAGCCGTAGATTTCGGCCAGATGTCCCAAATTGTGGAATTTGTGCGGGATTTAGTTTGCTAACTAGTTGCAAGTGGAAGCGTAGCGAGAAAGGAAACTTCCCAGTCCACTTTCTTCTTCCCCACACGCGCAAGTTAGTTTCATAAGATAAACGAATGGCTTGTAGTTGGCTTCTTCGATGCATTGGGTAGAGACTGTTTTTTTCTCTCTCTCTTTTCTTTACCTATCCAACTCAAGGCTCAGTAAGTATAATAATTATTTTTCATCCTTAAGAAAGTAACGTTAAAGATTCGATTACAAAATAGTGAATATGAGTGGGGTAACACACAGCCTTCCTTTGTGAGTTGCCTTATATTCAGTGTTAATCATTATTAACAGGCTATTCTGACTGATTGATTGTCTTTTTTTTTAAGTATCTCAGGGAAAATGCTAGGTTTATAGTCTGCCTTGAAGCAAGCCACGACTTCACCTTTCACAATTTTTTTTGTGCTGTCATTCATGCTTATCCTATCAATTCTCACCTAGAAACAAGCTATCGCTGCTGCCCAATCACCGTTAAAACCAACTAACCTCTGCACATTATAAGTTACTGTTATTAGGAACTTGACTTGTCAGAAAATGATTGCGATGCATGTAGGGATTATTCCAGTCTGTTGAAGATGACGTAACTCCTGGCTGTGGATGGCTTTTGTGTAATACAAGTGTTATCCGAAGAAGATGTGGACATCTCAAAGTGTCGGGTTTTTACTTCCCTACGTAGACTTTATTAAATATGTCACGGAATTAGGCAACCTTACCCTACATTGTCGATCAGATAATGCGGTACATTTTCGATCTACATTTGTTTTACATTTTTTCATAGATGCCGCGTAGGAGATCGGAGAACAATGTTAATATGAAATGGTCATCTATTAACATGGAGAAGGTCGCGAAAGATGTTATGGAAGGCCACTTGTTCACTCGAGGAGCTTCCGGATTATATTCAATCCCATACAGTATATAACCTTGCAAAAACAGAATAAAAAAGCTGGAGAATTGAATATTCGCGTCGGCGATACCATAGATCATCGTACCATTACCATAAAAATGACACAGATTGGGAACCCATTTATAAACAGAAATTTTCATCTTTGTTTTCCCATGCATGGGGAAAAAACAGCTATTGTGGTATCAGCTATTAAAAGTTTTTTCTGTGTTGTAGCATTATGTCATTTAATGAATATGTTCTGCCAGATGAAATACGCTTCTTCATTGTCTTTTGTTCCACTGAAACCTGAGATAGATCTATGCCTAAGTAAAAAATTAGATAGAGCTAAAGCATCAGAGGCTCCTTCGAATGGAAAAACAGAATTAAGTCCTATTCATCCCAAAATCAAAAGTAAAGAACCTATTAAACCCACTGCAACGTCATTTCCAAAGAATTCCACCCTAACCACTTATTTACCCTCAACCTACAGTCGTGGCCAAAAGTTTAGAGCACCCCTTCAAAAATTGATACTTTTTTAAATATAATATTTATATAGAAAGTATTTCCTGAATATTTATTAGTACTGAAAATATACTGGTTCCAGCTGAAAATGTATAACGTTTTAATTTTTTATGTTAAAAAATGATTATTTTAAAAATATTTTTGTGTTTTTTTTTATTTTTTACATTTTTCAGATAAAATGAATTTCTCAATAATATAAATTAATTTCTAAAGTAACGAAAGTATGGTTACGAAACAGTTCAAGGATGGATGAATTGTAATATCAAGAAAAATAAGAGGTTTCTTATGTTTTCTTCCAGCCACAGAGTGACAACTGTGATTTATTGCCTGTCATAAACTGTTATTGTTAGGAGTGGTCCCTTTTATTAGGGTTGGATGACTGTAGTTTGGGTGGAAGATGTTTTGTTTACATGTTTCTTCAAGCTGCTTGTGTGTATTGTAAATATAGATAGATGAAAGGTACTTGTAAAATATTTGAGAGCTTCAGTTGATTACTTGTGTTCGTCAGAATAAGTTGTTATCCAAGAAAGATTTGGTTATATCAGCAAGATAATCCCCCCTGTCACACTTCTCGAAAAACCAAGGCATGGTTCACCGAGAATAGTATACCCCTACTGTCTTGGCCTGCTAGGAGTCCAGATTTGAACCCCATTGAGAATATCTGGGAAGTTCTAGGGAAGGAAGTACACAAGAAGGACGTAAGAAATCTTCAAGAATTGAAATTGCAGTTAGCAGCATGTTGGACAACCCTGAGAAAGGGTTTTATATATATATATATAGAATCTAATAAACTCAATGCCAAAGAGAATGCATGCTGTTACAATGCAAAAGGTGAGCCTACAAAGTTCTAGGTGGATTTCGGAGAGAAATATTCTGTTATTAATCAAAATATGATTTTTTTATCTCTTTATTTTTTAATTGCAACATTGTGTTAATTTGTGTGTTGTTTGAAAAAATGGCGACAATTAATTCAAATTTCTTTTTTAAATTGTCTCTTTACATTTTAGGAACATTGGAAATTAATATTAATTGTTAGAAGCGCAAATTACAATTTACAGAAATTTTTATAGTATTGGATTTGTGTTTTATAGAAAAAATAAAAATGTACAATTCTGCCCATTCCATGACATATAACTTTTGATTTATACATATCATACATAAAAAAGACTATTCTTTTCAGCTATACTAAAATCATATAATTATTTAAGGTTGTGGCATGATATACTGAGTAAACTTTTGGCCACGACTGTATCATTGGATGATTCTATGAAACAAATTTTCCAAGTCCTCAGAAGAAACTCATGATGAAAAAGCGAAAGATCATATCTTCATTTCATTTAACACTTGATCAGTATTTTGATGAAACTAAAGCAAAAAAATCCCTCTTTAAGAATTGCAGTACACCTATTATTAAAAAATCAACCAAACCTATGAAAGGCAGATTGCAGATCCTGAACCAAATAATCACAATGAAAATAACTGTGGATTCTACCTTTTGAGCTGCTACTCTGAGAAATTGGTATGAAAGAGTTCGTGGATTCAGTATTAAAAGTGTGACTCTTGGTATCACGAAGCAAAGGAAAACATATTTTTATGTGGAAAATGTGTATGATCGACATTGTACTCCGTGTGGTCAGCATTGTACCATCACCGGTACAATTTCGACCAAAACAACGTTTTATATTTTGTGCAAATTTGTATACAAATAGTCTACAGCAGGGATGTCAAGGTCAGACCACGCGAAAGACGCTACGTGCTCCTAAGTGCTCTCGGGTTGCAATGAATCTGTTCTACAAGCAGTAGCGGTGAACAAGAAGGGGGAGCAAAATGAACTCTATTGGCCTATCACTGCAAGATGAATTAAACTGCTCTTAAGTAATAGATAATGTGTTAAGCTCATACAAGAAAACAAGAAATAAAAGCATATTTTGTAACATGTACCTCTCTAATAACTGCAATTAATTATAAAATAGTAGGATATAACAAATAATAAACATAGTTTCTCTTTAACTTAAGCAGTTTTACATAATGAGGCCTATAATTTGCCTAGGCCTAATTATTATTAACTGTTACATAATCATGTACTACTTATATGAGCATCATCACACTTCTAGAAACAGATTTAAATTCCTGACTTCTCGCGTAATTCAGAGGTGTTTTTTTTTTTTTTCTGATTTTTGCCGACACAAATCCAACTTGAGCTGGAGTAGGTCAATATCTTTAAATCGTCTATGGAACTTTCCCCAGAGATTTTTTAAAACATTATATTATTTTACACTGTTGAACAGGAGGTCAATGAGTGAAGGCGTTGAAATTATAAAACTTGTGCTGTGAGATATGGGACTTCCACAATGAAATCTTCATCTGAAAGATAATATTAATAATTTTAATAATATTTGTCGACACAAATTATTTGATTCTTTCCTTGCGATCTCAAATTCAAAACGTTCAGATGCTCCAATATATCCTTGAGAAAGTTACGTTCCTCGATCCATGTAGATAGAGTCAACTAGTTCTGGACTGTCTCTGTTTTTATATTATGAATTGTGATAAATATTCACATAATTCAAAATATCTGGACAGAACAATATCGTAACAGTAAGAAACATCGTTAAACTGAGAATTTATGTACGGAAATCTGGACAATTTATAGACACAGCTCCTAACTGACATTTAACGAATTTAAGCCATTAGCAGCTCACACTTTTGTTTGTACTTTATTCTGTAAACATAAATACAATGCTGTGAGAAAGAAGCTCTACAATACATCTTTACATACATTTACTACTATTTAACATCAATAAAAACAAACTAATTTGAATATTATATCATTCTGTAGATGAACTAATAATTTCAGGCGTTCGACACTGCTTGTCTTTATAAGTAAATAATTTCCACAAACCAACCTCATCTTTCACTTGCACAAGAATTTAAGAGTCTAGTCAGCCTGAAACTTACTGAACGACTTCTTCATCAATGTGTAATGTACAACCCTTGCGTTCATCAGTGACTTGTACCTGCGTGCCTTACGTGCTCTGCTCTCGTTGACATCACTGGTCTACAGCTTGAATTTAATTTTTATAATGTGAATAATATTGTTTAAGGTTACTATTTCATTTCCTGTATAATGATTTGTGTCTAATTCTGGAAATAAAGTGTCAGATTAGCATTATTTATGTTTTGATCGAAAATGTACCACCTTACCCTACAGGTTGACTCCCTCCCATCAACACCCGGGCCATTTTTTCGCCTCTGGCTATACATAAGAACTCCAGCATAACACGCTGTTTGAAAATTACAGATACTGACAGTTTCACGTGAAACCTTATAGCGTTCTTGCAGCCAGTCAGTATTCCATGCAAGCGTGCAGCTATGTGAAAGGACAGTTTTTACGCTGCTAGTCTTAAGAAACAGCTGCTTGTAGGTGGACTAGACAGACTGTGTCACGACTGCAGAAGGATATCCCAATAATATGTCAGGCATTGAATAGTAATCCTGTTAGCAAACTATCTCTTTATAGTGTTGTATTGCATTTCATTCTTTGCTGCAACCTTACATTTGGAACCAGTAAGTATAACGCTCAAGGTTATTTCAACTATAGTCATTGGAAGCGAAAACAAGAATTATCAACGACTAGTCTATTAGGCATTATTTTAGTCTATAACAGACAGTCTTACCGCTGACTGAAGTTCTGGCTGACATGTACAGATGCGGAGATAACACTAGTCTGCGATGAAATTACTGCCTCCAAAGTTTGAATGTTTTTAGGGTATTTTTAGCATGCTGAAGTCAAATTCGAAGCCAGAAAGTTTCTATCACGTACATAGCGTAATTATTTAAACTATAATACTTTAACAACTGTAGTTTTAGTACGTTAAGATATGAAAACCAAATGTATTCAACGTATTTTTAAGATGTTTATATGGAAAATCAAGGATAACAGTTGTTTCTTAGCAGATAGAGGGTGCAAGCGTATAAGGAAGTTAGGCGAAATAACTGTGCAGCCTTGCCATTATCTTTATTTGTGGAAGATAGAAATGTCAGCCATACCTTGGTGAGAGACTCAACTCAACTCGTCTAGTTCCTCTCACATTTCAGTAGTCTGTGTTTCATCTGGAAACGAAACGAAATCAGTTTTTAAGCTTTATTGTGAAGTAGAAAGTTGAGAGTTTTTAGTTCAGTAAGAAAGTATTTACCAAACGCATTGAGAATGTATAAATAATCCAGACCATTTTTGTTATAGAACTTATGTAGGATATACACATTGCCTAAGCAGAGGCGTAATTTTACAGATTTTGTGAAAAGTCATACCATGCCTATTTTGGAATCAAACTTGGAGACCAAAGAAAAGCTTGGACACCACACAAAGTATGTAGAGTATGCATTGAAGAACTTCATCATTGGATCAATGGCAGAAGACTGTTGCTATCTTTTGGAGTACCTATGGTTTGGAGAGAGCAGTCGAACCATAGTAATGACTGCTACTTCTGTTCGTGTGATGTGAAGGGGCACGATTCTAAAAATAAAAGTATATCGTGTATCCAGTTATTCGGTCAGCCATTTTACCTGTACCCCATGGGCCTGATGTACCAATCACTTTGCGACTAGAAAATCTTGAATAGTTTTCATCTGAGTCTGATGTAGAGGTGAGGGAAATTGTGACGAATGAGAGTGACTATCTACCAGAGTCGGGTGCTCCAGAACGTGGCTTTAAATAAGGAAAGAGACTGTTTCAAATACATATGTGAGAAATTTCCACTACTATCTGAAGCAAATTAAAAGACAATATATTTAATGGTCCTGACTAAAGAAAACAGATGTCTGATGCAGCATTTAAAAACACTGTGCATGAAAAGGGGAAAGCAGCATGGATATCTTTCTGTGAATTTGTTTTAAAATTTCTTGGTAACAAAAGGGTCCTAATTACCATTGTGGCTAACATGCTTGAAGCATATAAGGAACTTGGTTGTAATATGAGTATCAAAATTCATTTTCTGTTTTCTCACCTAGATTATTTCGCCGAAAATCTAGGATTTTTGGGCGAAGAGCAAGGTGAACGATTTCACAAGGATCTGCAGGAGTTCGAAAGGAGATACCAGGGACGATGGAGCATCAGTATGCATCCTCATTATTGTTGGATGTTAAAGCGTAAAATATCTGAAGACAAAAATAAAAGAAAGAGGAGCAGGAGGACTTCCTCAACTAAGAAGCAAGTAGTGTAATTTTTTATGTGATACATTGTGCTAATTTATACATTCAATAGTGAAGTAAACAAGACAAAACAAAACAAAAACACTCTAGTGACATGTATGAACAGCCATACGCATAATTGCAGCAAGTTGTGTCTTTTAAATATTGCTTTTGCATTTGAAATAAAAAAGTGAAATGAAAAAGTTTGTGATGAAATTTACGTAATTATACAATACATTTAAAGTGATTTTGCAAACAAACCTGACGTGATAGAAGCAAACGGATTGATAATTCGAATTCAGCACATCGACATTATATAAAATCACATTATTTACTTTAGGCAACAAACACAAAGTTGAATTTCGCAGGTTAGTGTTATTATTGTGTACTTTAAATAAAAATGCAACAACCAGAATGATGTTTAAGGAAGAATGTACAGTGTAAGTACCAAAATGCATAAGCCTAAAATTGAACTTTTTAGTGCATATTTTCGAAATGATACAGCATATTTTAAAGATTTTGACAGCATAAATGCATGCATATTTTTAGATATTTTTAGTGTATATAAGTCCAATGTCTAGTAATATGTTACTAGGCAGCGATGTATACATTGAAGGGGGAGAGGAACTGGCCACCCTACTCCATTATCTTCTGGATTAGTTGCCTCATGAGTCAAGCCTTATTGGTGTGATTTATGAGGTTCACACAGTTCACTAAATAAACAAACAAGAAACAGATAGTTACATCTGACATTTTAGGGTTCAAACTCTGTCGGAAGATTTTGAAGAACGACGAAACCTCTTTAATACACTTTATTCGGTAGAAGAGTGAAGTCAAAAGGTTATTGTCGTAGATTCACAATCGTAAAATGAATACAGCAACTTGTTTTTGAAAACAAAGTCGTTTGGGTAAAACATAAGCAATTTGTTATCTATGTCAATTTTCTATCTGCTAATGACCCTCTCTTATTACAGTCTATCATCAGCATTAGGGCGTAATTAATACCGCGATATAGATACTTCCACCACTGTTATAGCATACGCATTGACGTCACAAAGAGACCATGATGCCAGGATTACATCTCTCATGCATACCGATACTCTTATATAGCCTATGTTTGTTTGTAAATGTTGTGCCCTGGAAAAGCATGAAATAAAGAAAGGATTAAAGGGATGAAACCCTTAGAAGACAGAGTGTAAAGACAAATGATCTATATTCACTCGATAATTCAAATCAAGAACACAAATTATATTTCTAACCTTCCTTTCTTTCGGATTTGAAGCTGGAGCTGTGATATTCTCTTAATTTCGTCTCTCACAATTCTTCACACAATTTCTTCGTATTATTTAGAAAAAATGTAGCAAGAAAGTGTGACACAAACACAACGTGTTGCGTAACCGACTCTAAAATGAATTTTGTAGCTAATTAGGCAGATTTTATGGAATTAAGGCTTCAGTAACTCTGATACAAACAGTTTGTGACTTTTAATAACCGTAAGATGGGATTTTGAATTTTATTATAAACCCAGATGGAAAATGTGCAAAATTTCGACAAGAATATTTGTGTAGGTAATATATTTTCTTATCAGTTATTATTGCGGACAGTATTTTATTACCTTCGACGTAATGAATTCTGACACGTACTACATGAATTTTTATATTATATACAGTTAATTGTTGAAAGATTTTGAGTTGAATACAGATATCAGTGATTTAAGAAATTTGTTTAATGAGCCATACTTTGAGATATAGTCTAAAATCTCGGTTGGTACTCAGATATGAATATCTCTGAGACATGTGTGTTCATTCTTGTCTTACCTATTTTATTGATTATTATCATATTTAACCATTCCTTATAGAAACACATTCTAATGAGAATGTCGATTTAATCACTAAGGCTTCAGATTGAGATTAAAGTCTTCATTGAACTCGCCATGGTTCATAAATCTGAGCACTTATTATTCTGTGTTGTTGCCCACAATCTGTATTCGGCTGAATTGATTGTTCACATACGTTAGAAAGTAGACCTACCAGCCACTGAGCATGTCGATTGAATGATAGAGAAAACAGGAGCACCATAATTATGTTTATCGCGACCGGGAATCGCTCTCAGACTTCTGAAAATCATGCACTCGTTTTTGCGGCGATCGTTGAGTATACAAGAAAATAGGATTATTAAAAAAATTACGTTTAATTAAATGTAATTAAATTATATCTGAATATAATTTTAATAGTACAGTATGCATCAAAACAAGAAAATAATATCTAATAAACATGGGTCCTGCAACAGATACTTTCAGAGATCTGAACGCTTGTTCATAGGAGGTGCTCAATGTGACGTCCATTCATGGCAATGCATCCCTCTGCCCCTCGGCGTAAGGAATCACGCAGTCTTTGAAATTTGTTTTAATACATTAATAAGAAAGTCGTTATAACAATCCCCAGTTAATCTCTGTGGTAGCACGTATGGCCCTTAATCTGTCACCAAGAACGCCTGCCCGTAAGTTGATTGAGAATCGGTGCTGGTGCCTTGTTTCTTCAACTTTTTTTTTCAAATTCAAATTTTCAAATTTATTTACAATTTACATTTGAAATGAATACATATGTATGGATACCCGAAATGAGCATAATGCTCGTGCTCGGGTACAGTCCAGTAGTCTACATAAATTTTACAGGGATCAAATAATAATGCTGATGATAGAAATAATAGTAACAACAACAATAATAATAATAATAATAATAATAATAATAATAATAATAATAGCATAATCGTGACAGAAATGATACAAATATTGTAATACAAAATAATTCAATAATAATAATAATAATAATAGTGATAAAACAAAAATATTTACAATAATAAAATAAATACTAAGACGGACAAAATAAAATATAAAACCACTAGCGAGAGTTAACACAACTTAAATAAGCATATAATAACCGGAAAAAATGACGAACTCGAAAATCAACAGAAAAGTTCGTTGTATCGCAGACGACAGCAACCGCCGTATTGACATTGTGTTGTGCATTAATGGTAGTAGGGGGGAGCCGAAAGTCTACGTAACTGCCGTTCTGTTCGAATCTTCTCGTACAATCATGGGAAGTTAATGCTGCAAAAACAAAATGTCTACGAGTCAAACTGTTCATTATTACCAGGATAAATACAAATAATACTGAAATATATTACTCAAGTTTCAGTTATAGATCTCCCCTTTTGTGCAAGAGGTATCATATCAAAATATTTTATGAATGGTGGTGTAAATATAAATTTCAAGAACTCTCTAGTGACAAGTACAATCAAGTGTATCTGTGGCGATGCTAAGAAATCATTTATTGGAGATATACACTGTTATTAATTAAGAAAATGATCTATTTGTATTTATTATAATGTTTTACCTTATAGGGTACATGCATCAGATAAATACAATAAAAATTAGTACCTTATAATGCTAGTGACACTTAAACAATAATAATAAAATTTATCAAATATCATACAAACATTTTCACTTTATTTTTAAACTTAAGAATGTGTAAATTGCTTAGGTCTGGATTATTTTTCAATACTCAATTGTATATTCTTGGTCCATGGGGGGATTTGCATGGGGATTTTCATCAGCCCACACATGCTGATTACGAAAATTCACAACACCATCTCTGCTGAACCCCGCTCATATCCGCAACCAGACTTTTATTTTCAGTTTTCTTTCTCTGCATATAATTATTCCATGCCAGGGGTGTCAACTACTGTATGATTATCTAGCAGTCTGCTGTATTGTAAGGCAGAGAAATGTATTGCGATGAATGGACGTCACATTGAGCACCTCCTATGAACAAGTGTTCAAACCTCAGAAAGTATGTGTTGTAGGACCCATGTTTATTAGACATTATTTTCTTGTTGTGATGCATCCTTTTTATACTATCACGTCCTAAAATATTGGATAACATTTTTAACATCTTGTATACCGATATAGGCTATCTCAATAGATATCCTGTGTACTTATTTAACTCTGTCATATTCAGTTCAAATCACCTATGTTTTATCATAGCATAAAATATAAAAGCAAGGAAAATTAAACTGCAAAAATTGTTGTTGTTATTGTTGTTAGTCAACTGCCGGAAGACAGGTCTGAACCTCACAAGTGATACCAACAAGGCACCACTTATGAGACAACTAGGCCAGGAGATAGTGGGATACATAAATACTAGTAAAACCAGACACCTTGCAGGATAAGTTTTTAACGTTTAAAATAAAGGGGATAAAATATAGTTTGGAACATCATGTGTAAATATAATATAGAGAAATGGGATTACATTTAGAAACTACTGCCAAATCAATTTCGTTCAAAAGTCAATAAGACGGATTTTTCGAACCTGGTGCCTAAATTATATCCGCGACTCTCAAAAGACCCGCGACCCACGGTTTGTGAACCCCTGTGTTAGATTATTGACGTACAGCCTGAAAGCGAAATTCTTAGTTTATTTATATACCTCTATGTTTGTCTCATAGTGGAAACGAATGGAATAACAGTGTTTAGTTATAAAGTAATGTTGGTCTGTAGGTCATACACTGAATTGACGCTCTTCGTGCATCACTGCAATTATTATATAACCTGTAACGGCCGCCCGCTAGGAATACACCTGTAATTCTCTGAAGATTTCAGTTTCTCTTGTACCGTTAGCTTCCAGTATACAGTCATGAAACCGGATCGTACGCGTATGAGGTCCGCTAATAAGGAAGAAATAGGGGGAAAAAGTGAGTCTTTCAAGGTTGGATCGTGAATGGTATTAAATTTTACTTTTGCGACCACGCCTGGTTTATGTTTCTTAACCTTCGACACTGAGTGGCCATGAAATGCCAGGATTTGGTCCACGTTCTTGCCAAATATTTCTCAATGTGCCCTAACATGTCCCCCACTCCAGCCTACCTCTGTATAAAGTTCCCGATTCGTTAGGAAAATTAGCTGTAAGGTAAGATCATGTGTCAGGTTAGCCATGACTTCATTACCACTCACTGTTAAGATCTATGTCCAAGAGTCCACACCTGTGGAGTAACGGCTAGCGCGTCTGGCCACTAAAGCAGGTGGCCCGGGTTCGATTCCTGGTCGGGGCAAGTTACCTGGTTGAGGTTTTTTCCGGGGTTTTCCCTCCACCTAATATGAGCAAATGCTGGGTATAACTTTCGGTGCTGGACTATTTCACCGGAATTATCACTTTCATCTCATTCAGACGCTAAATAACCTAAGATGTTGATAAAGCGTTGTGAAATAACCTAGTAAAATAAAATATATGCCCAGGATGTCTTATTCTTCACCACATGTACGCAATATCTAAGATATCTGATTAAAAGGCACAGTTCTTGGCCCTATTTTATTTTTAATATATATATATATATATATATATATATATATATATATATATATATATATGTTGTACACCGAACGTAAATATAAGGGTACAATTGCTGCATCTGAAATATTTACCATGACAAAACGGTCATTACAGCAGATCGGATTAAGTCTAAATGAATCTAAAACTCAAACCATCGTTATCGAAAAGGAAAATTAAGTAGTACGACATTGAATCTTGGAAGATCAATTGTTAATAGTATTGATGGAGATGAACGAATCAAATACCTTGGGATTAATTTTTCTGATGAAATTAAGTTTGACATTGCCAAAGTAATCAATAATTTAAATAATAAGATCCAAGCTTTAACATCTACTTATCTTCTGAAACCAGAACAAAAACTCAATGTTTTAAATATGTATATTTGGCCTATACTTGTTTATCCTCTTCAAAATGCTCCCCTTCACCAGCTTTCTGACCGGTTTCTCGAAGATGTGGATAAGTTAATTAAAAGTTCGGTGAAGGAAATTTTATGTTTGCCAGAGACACGCCCGACGCGATGTTGTACACCGAACGTAAATATAAGGGTCTCAGCCTTTTCAAAGCTCAATGGGAAGCATATTTACAGCATCTCAATATTTGCAACACATTATTGAGAACCTCGAATCCTCTTGTCGTTTCTACAAGGAACAAAGCAGCAGAAAAGAAAGTATGTTCCAGGAAGTTAAAAATTCCACCTGAAGATCTGGATATAAGTAACATCAATGTCCATAAACTACGACAAAATCTTAGAAAACAAGAGTACGACAAATGGTGTGCGCTTCCACATAAAGGAAAAGGTGTTATTTTATTTCAAGAATATACTCCCGGAAATAAATGGATTTTTTCTAAGGAGGGTCTATCTTCCTCTGAATGGCGGGACGCAATTAAGATGAATGCTAACGTAGCACCTGTGAGAAGTCTTCATGGGAGATCCTTGGACGGTTTCCGTTGCAGATACTGCAACGAGATTGAAACCTTAGCACACGTCCTAGGATCCTGTCAGCATGGAGAACTCCTGAGAAATTCACGCCATCATAACATCCGAAAACTAATAGCACAAGCCCTTAGAAACAAATCCTTCGAGGTCCATGAAGAGGTGCACTGCGTTGCGTCTGAAGGCGGCGGAATTAGAAGAGCGGACATCGTGGCTCTAGACAAGACTAATAGTAAAGGCTTTATACTGGACCCAACTGTTAGATTTGAGATGAGCCAGACCCAACCATCCGAGGTCAACAAAGAAAAACAACAAATTTATGAGCCTACTATTCCGTATTTTCGAGAAAAATATCAGATGGAAGGCACCTGGGAAGTACATGGTTTAATGATCGGAGCGAGGGGCACCATCCCACGATCAACTGTAAACACTATCAAAACATTTGGAATCCATGACATCATTCCAAAAATAATTACTTCAACCATTAAAGGGTCTGTGGCAATTCTGAAAAATCATTTATACGGAATATCATAATACCCCCTTTTCTATTCGTTAGTGTGTGATTGTTAAAATATATGTACAAATTTATTATTTCTTAAACTTAAGCTCCTAGTTCACATTTAAATTTGGCTCATCTATCTTACTGTAATCATTACTATTCTTATATGTGTGTTATTCTGTGTTTTTGGCAACCCAGGATGCCTGGGCAGACTAGTTCTTGAAATAAATTATATATATAATGACTTAATTGACTTACAACAATACAATGGTGTTCATTATTCTTATGCAGATGACAGAGTTTTACTTTTTGGTGGAAAAACCTGGTATGATACATATAATAATTCAAATAATGGACTTAAATTAATAAAACAATGGTTTGACATAAATTATCTTTCTATCAACGAAAATAAAACCATACTCCTACCTTTCTCATTACCTGAAAAATGTAACAAACCTCCTACATCTATATTAAGTATTAAATTACTTAACTCTGATTGTTGCCTTATACAATGTAAATGTCTTATTATTAAGGAGTCCTCTGAAGTTAAGTATTTAGTCATAATTCTGCAGTGCTTGGGAAAAGTGACACAAGTCAGTTTCCACAAACCTTTTTTGATAATTCATTGACAACTTACGGAACATCTGCTCGCTTGGAAAAAAATACACAAGTATTTCTCCCATTACAATAATTTATACAGAAAAAAATCAAATCGATCTAAACGAGTGTAAGTTGTCAATAAATCATCAGAAAAGGTTTGTGGAAACTGACTTACTCGTATGTCGCTTTTCCCGAGCACTGCAGAATTTTCGTCAATCATTTAAAATTGAATCAACACATCAAATACCTTTGTAATAAATTACGTAAAATAATATATTATTTTGTTTTATTGAGGAATTACTTGTCAGTAAGTTCATTAAGCACAATATACTTACTGGCTTTTAAGGAACTCGGAGGTTCATTGCCGTCCTCACATAAGCCCGCCATTGGTCCCTATCCTGAGCAAGATTAACCCAGTCTCTATATTACGCAAAGTATACTTAACTTTATTTCAATCTGTAATTATGTATGGAATTATAGAATGGGGTAGCTTATTTAAAACCAATTTTAATCCACTTTATTTATTACAGAAGAAAATCATTAAAATATGTCTTCATAAACCTATTGATTTTCCATCTCAAAAATTGTTTATACTTTAAGGTTCTTAAAATGAGACAAATTTATTATTTTGTATTAATAAAATTCTACATAAAAATCGAAATAACTTTGAATTGTATTCTCATAGTTATGAAACAAAAGATATTAATTCTTTAAGATTGTTTGAACCAAAATGCAACACTGCTACAGTATTTAATCATAGTAGTAATTTAGACCCAAGAATATATAACATTTATATTTAAATATCCTAATCTTGTCAATTCTAATAGTTCTAGTATTAAATTAAAAAAGTTATGTATGGATTTTATAAATAATGAAAAATTGTAAATTTAAATTTACATATTTTTATTGCGTAGTAGACATAAAAAAATTGCATTATAAGTTATACATCTTAATTTAAAACCAGGAATCCGTCCCTGAGCATGAGTTCTACTCTTTCAGGGGTGAGCTAAAGTGTTATCTGTGTGTACTGTATTTCATGTTACAAGTATTATCAAAATGAAATAAATAATAAAAAATATGCTAATGGAGGTGCAGATACTTGTGCAATTAACTATCGAGCCTTGCAAGATTTTAAAGATTCCTGTTGTTAATCATATTATCAAGAATGTACTGAAAGTGTATTGTGGAATATTTCCTGGTCTTCAATGGGGATAAAAATGAATAGGCCTACAGTTTTAGGTATAATGAAATCATGTATTAGGTACACTGTTTTTAGATTATAGCTGCTACAAAAGTTCTCACATAAAATTCGCTGCTGTTAACCATTTTCCGCATTATGATTCCATCAGAAGTGGTTCCGGTTGATTGGTACGAAAGAAATTGTTACACCCAACACTGTCAAGTAATGTAACTCTACAACTTTGTCTATTTCTGTTTCGCAATAGTACCATATTCAAGAAACGAAAGGTTCTGTCCCAGGTGCAGTGAAATGTTGAAATATATCAGCTACCTTTTTTGTTAATGACCAAGTTAACGAAATGTTGAAATCGACAAGCTGTTTTACACAAATGATCCTGCTTAACACATCAGATAATTTCTAAAGAATTCCGAAACATTCTCTACGAAGTTTCAATTCAAGGAAATTTGAAGAATGTTAAAACCAGTTCTCATGTCCACAAGATGAGTCAAGATATATGACGGTTAAAAAAACGTAGTAGGTCTAACGTTGGTTAGATTGTAAATTTTGTGCACATTCATAAATAACACTGGTCAACAAACTTAAACATATTTTTTTGTTAAAAGATAAAGAATGGGTTTTTCTTATAGAATTTTTCGTGTTGATTACAGATCCGTTTTCAAGATTGTTCTATTACCCAAGGTTTTTGAGTAATTATATGTAATGTACTTCAGACTTTTCTAGTATTGATATCTTGTAACATTTTCCATAAAATCATATTTATTTACCTAAAATGTGTGTGAAATAGATTTTAGACTATACTTCGCTTGAGAAACTCATCTTTTAAGTGTCCAGCAGTAGTCTAACAGGATATTTGGAATATGTATGATATGAACTTTCTTGTGTTAAATATTAACGTACCTTGTTAACATGTTTCGACCTATTTTCGGCCATCTTCGGAAGATGTTAAAAGTTGTGTAATGAAGATGTAGAATATTTGGGCTCCAGTTTTCCTAGTAGCTCCTTTCCATTCCATAAAAATTCTGATGATGAAGTCGCTCATTACCCGAAGGTTTTGAGGAAAGAAAAAAATAGATCAGAATCCAAGAAGTTATTTTGAGAGATACATGACACCCCATCACGTTACAGCTCTGAATCGGCTCGCTGACAAGTTCTCTGTAATCTTCTGATCTGTGGTTCATAGAAAGTAACAGTCTGTTGAATGATCCTTAAGTTCCCGGCATATCATTGGAACTGGAAAAGGCATATGACGGGATCCTTTTAGCCACCCAGTTAGACTAATAGAATTACATGGAGCACAACAGATTTCAATCAGGGACCCATTTCCTGTCCTCATCTATTTTGCAATGAAAAGAATACTCGTAAGCTCTTAACTAGTGTCATAAAATTCACCTGTGTGCTTTCAAAGTTAATTAACCACAAACTTAAAAAAATTGTTTGTGATTTACACAGTATTTCGAGGTATGTTTCACTTTATAAGATACTTTTACCACACTTAAAAATGTGAACAAAGAAAACATAGCCTAGATTATGAAACTTGTTTCATGATTGTAAGTTCCAACTCAGCTGAGAATTAATACTAACTCTAGCAGTCTTATGAGGAATAAAATTAATTTTTATGAATTTTGACTTCACAGGCAACAGTGATCTGAAGTTATAGGTCAATTTTATTGTTAAAGCAATGATATGAAATATTTGAAATATTTTCTTTCCATTAGCATGTTGACTGTATATAGCAATAAAAATCAATCAATTTTTATAAAATTACAAAAAAATGGTGGGCGGTGGAAAAATTCTGACTTCATTTTTGGAATCAGCACATGATATTACATAAGAAACAGCAGCAATTATACATTTAACAAAATCATTGTTTACCAGTGTAATCATTTGCCACCTTAGATACGGTTAGCTGACACCTCATTTAGCTAGCGTAAAGTCTGTGGTGATACACTTACTTACTTACTTACAAATGGCTTTTAAGGAACCCGAAGGTTCATTGCCGCCCTCACATAAGCCCGCCAGCGGTCCCTATCCTGTGCAAGATTAATCCAGTCTCTATCATCATACACCACCTCCCTCAAATCAATTTTAATATTATCCTCCCATCTACGTCTCGGCCTTCCTAAAGGTCTTTTTCCCTCCGGTCTCCCAACTAACACTCTATATGCATTTCTGGATTCGCCCATACGTGCTACATGCCCTGCCCATCTCAAACGTCTGGATTTAATGTTCCTAATTATGTCAGGTGAAGAATACAATGCGTGCAGTTCTGTGTTGTGTAACTTTCTCCATTCTCCTGTAACTTCATCCCGCTTAGCCCCAAATATTTTCCTAAGCACCTTATTCTCAAATACTCTTAACCTATGTTCCTCTCTCAGAGTGAGAGTCCAAGTTTCACAACCATACAGAACAACCGGTAATATAACTGTTTTATAAATTCTAACTTTCAGATTTTTGGACAGCAGACTGGATGACAAAAGCTTCTCAACCGAATAATAACAGGCATTTCCCATATTTATTCTGTGTTTAATTTCCTCCCGAGTGTCATTTATATTTGTTACTGTTGCTCCAAGATATTTGAATTTTTCCACCTTTTTAAAGGATAAATTTCCAATTTTTATATTTCCATTCTGTGGTGATACACTGCTTCTACAAAGTGACAAAACAAAAGCATCCATACGTCTGTAAAGATGATAGTCAACATCTAAAAACGATTGCGCTTACTACGTTCAACATAAAAACGAACGTATCATACATTTTCGTGTTGCATATCTCTGTTTTCAATGCTGTTAGATTAAAATCTTACAAAGTGGAAGAAAAAAAAAAACGAAAATGATCGGCTATATCAGAACGTGAGTTTAAAGCAGGCCTGCACAAGGTTTGCGCTCTCCGAGCCGGCTCACAGCTCATGAGCGGAATGCAGATATTAGCTGCGCTCTGTATAAGGGTGGACTGGAAGAAGGGGTGATCTCGTACAAACTATACACAAAACGAAGTACTATTACGAGTGTTTATGAAATGAATTCCCGTTCAGTGTTTTCAAAACTATCTTGGACTATTATCTATACTAATAATAAATCTGTAGCCGAAATTTTTCTGGTAATTTTCGATTTTCCAAAAATAATTGGTCCTAACATATACAAATAACCACCCTGAAACCGAAAATCGCTTTTTTGAAATTTTTGTTTGTATGTCTGTCTGTATGTTTGTTACCTTTTCACGCGATAATGGCTGAACGGATTTCGATGAAAATTGGAATATAAATTAAGTTCGTTGTAACTTAGATTTTAGGCTATATGGCATTCAAAATATATTATTTAAAAGGGGGGTTATAAGGGGGCCTGAATTAAATAAATCGAAATATCTCGCTTATTATTGCTTTTTGTGAAAAACGTTACATAACAAAAGTTTCTTCAAAAATAATTTCCGATAAGTTTTATTCCTTGAAAAATTTTGATAGGACTGATATTTAATGAGATAAATGAGTTTTAAAATTAAAATAACTGCCATCTAAGTCCGTGTAATGAATTAAAAAATAAATGACTTCCTCTATAAAGGGCCTTGGACAACAACAATAGAAAGCTATGAAACATACGGTAGCGTACAGAGAATGTTTCTGTGTTTGTATGAAGTAATATCGGAAGCTAAATTAACCGATTGGTATAATTAATTATTAATTCACCATTGGAAAGTGTAGTTTCTCCAGATGGACATAATGCTATAATGTTACTACAGTAACTTGTGAGTGAATCGAGGACAGATAAGATTGAAATAGCTTCTTATGCACAGAAAACTTGATAGGCTATTCTGTACATTCGTTTCCTGTATTTCCTAAAATAATTTTTATGACCAAATGAGTCGTCTCTGGATCAAAATGATCGCATTTTAATTTGTTTAATACAATTTAAATTAAGTAACATAATAAACAGTTATCCTTCTATCAAACACGAATGTTACCTGGATCAAATGTCCTATTTTAATTATGTAATTACTTTATATTTATTTCTAACGGGTGCAGCGGAGCGCACGGGTACGGCTAGTTAATTAATAAAGAAATATTTATTTTACAGAAATTCTCTAGCTGCTTAAATATACAATATAATTTTGTTATATTTTTATTTATCAGTACATCAAAACGAGGTTTTATGCTGTTGGCAGCTGAAAGGAACAGTAGCCTAGTGATCGTAATGAAACATCAGTTACAGATGTTCGATGTCTGCCTTTATTAAAGTTGATTATAGAAAACAGTTGCTCACAAATATAAATGTTGAGCCAAACATAGCAATCATTTTCACAGCCAGCCTGTGTAGTCGTGGATGTTATTGCTAATGCTTAGTCTTGTAAAACTCAACCAGGCTAGTAATATTATTCAAACGATCTTTAGCCCTGAAGAACAATAAGTTCGAGCTGTAAATCGTTAAATGTTATGTTCCGTCTTTTACTGTACTGTAGCAGTAGGTAAGCAACGTGAAACAGTTACTGAGAATAGGCCTACACACTGCACTCCACTAGATATAACTGAGTGGTTGTTTCCCTCTCCTCTACCTATAGCAAGTCTATGTCATTCTGACGTATCTTCCTCTCCGTTTCGGCGAGCGGTAAACACTGCTCTCCCTCTCCGAAGGAGCGCGCGCGCTCGTTGAGCGCTGTTTGTGTAGGTATGGTCTAAAGTATTGATTAATTAATTATATAGATATGTAACTTATTAAAACCGATTAAATATGATGATAGAGACTGAATTAATCTTGCACAGGATAGGGACCGATGGCGGGCTTATGTGAGGGCGGCAATGAAACTCCGGGTTCCTTAAAAGCCACCAGTAAGTAAGTAAATGTCCACTTTCATTGAAAATTGGAACTAATGCTGTCCCATTGTTATACCAGTGTGTGTGTGTGTGTGTGTTTTTGACATTTCTTAAGACGTCATTCTGTTACGTAGTGAACTGACAAAATCTGTTGAAAATTTTGCTCAGCCCTGTTTGAGGAATGTCATACGTCGAAAGGAATAGAATTCTGATGTTCGGGACGCACGTGCCACCAGCGTTTCACATACAATTCCTGCTTCCCTCGCTTGTTGAAACAAGTGACAGACTGTTTAGCTTTATCATTACCAAGCTGCGGATTTTTAGGCAGTAAAAGAGTTGAAATAGGCAGGCAAAATAGGCATTCAAAATTCTAAAATTGCCATTTTTTAAAAAGGCACTAACAAATTTCTAATTCTCAACGGCTAACACGGCCATAGCGTAGCATTATACACTACTTTCTATAGGAATGTCATTATGGCGGTGAATAATTAAATATTCGTCCAAATATTGTAATGAGAACTGATGTCTATTGTCTGTAAGAATGTTCTTAAATTGGGAGAAACTTCCTTCCACTTCACATGAAGTGATGGGGCAATACTTCAGGGATCCAATCTCAGCTGGGGACCAAACCAGTGGGAACGCAGTAATGTCCATGTATTTTCCAATCAGTGCTTCTGATGACTTTTGCTTTGGCATATCTCCACGGTATACTTCACGTATCACAGCAGAAAACTCAACTCCATACTCAATTCACAAACTCACAAAACGGATACACAGTTTAAAACAACTACCCTAGTCAATTACCACAATGATTCATGCGGCTTTCGAAATACATTTTTTCTTATTGGTTTATTTTAAATTATTCGAATTTCTCCGCACTCTGCTGGCAGTAAAACGTAACACACAGAATTATCGATAGTTCTATATCACTTCCCTCTGTTAGATAGAAAAGAAACAAATTACAGATTCAAAAATATTAATAGAATGGACAGTAAATACAAGTATAATATATAATACGGATATTTAGGCAACTTTTAGGCATTTATAAGCAAATAGGCATTTACTAGTGAAATAGGCAATTATAGGCACTATAGAATTCGCATATTATACTCACAATGTCTTAAAATGGATATGTAACCTAAAATCTTCCGCCTTCAGGTTAAGGATTAAAATAGGCATATAGGCATAAATCCACAGCTTAATCATTACATTACATATTTCATATTAGCTCCTAATACACTGATAATGATGTTTGCAATAGCTTGCCTCAGTAATGTTCTTTTGTTTGTAACTTTTAACTTTGACTTAACTTTTATAGACCAGTGAGTAACTACAGTTAATAAACGCTTACATAATCAGTAACCATTACTCTGCCACAAGCTGTTGTAAACATATTTATTGGTAGAGTATGCTATTCAGTTTCAAACGATGCATGTGTTGTAAACGTCACTTAGAGCTGAATAATTGTTTTAATCGCTCGGTTCGACGAGGCCCGTTTCTCGTTTGCTTTAATAGCACGTAAAACTCAGCGATGTTTGTGCATTGTTTTCACTTTCCTTCTGTCGTTACAGTTTTGCATAACTCTCATAATGAGACAGGAAACTGTCGATTTCTCCTACAGCTCGCATATCACAAATTCTGCGTCGTGTAATTCAGGTTTTCTGTATCTTGGCGAAAATGAATGCGTGAAGAATGTTAATGCATATCGTCGTGTAATGGAATTGACGTAATTATGAGGGCAGAAGAAATGGCCACAGATATTTCAGATTTCAGACATAGACAGTATTATTATTGTAGTGCAGAACCAAGTAATTCTGAACTTGTGGTCGACGGTTCGAATCTCGCCCAGTATCTGATATCTCTGCCGGTTATTTTACTTTTATTCTTTCGTAAATGGAGGTCGATATAGCCTAAGGCTAAAACAGGACGCCTCCTTCAATCGCAAGACATTTAATGCAGTAGCGTAGTCTCATTCTGAGAAGAGTGAATAAATTACGAAATGTTAATGACCTTTATTTAGGTTTATTATATTCCACTTACTGTGGGTTTATGCGAAATTAATGAATTTTCTTCAGTTCTAATGCTGCCAGCATTTAAATTCCTTTCATGATTTCATATTTCTTACACAATAATAGTAGTAGGTCTACTAGTAATAGCGTTATTGTTATTATTATTATTATTATTATTATTATTATTATTATTATTATAGCCCGGACATAAGTCACATATTTACTTCGTAGGTGACACATGTTGACTTATAATAGTACATTATGCAACGAGCCTATAATGATAGTAATTAAGACGCAAGTATGGATATTTATGAAACGAGCGCAAGCGTCTTAATTACCATTATAGGCAAGTTTCATATTTCTAACTTGAAATTATTCAGATGTATACATTTTATTTGTATCTGACAAGATCGGAAGTGACCTTGTTCTAGGTCGTGAATTGTGAGACGTGCGCAGACGCGAAAGTATTGATTTTTTCCGAGGAATAATAATGTCATTGACCTTGATGTAATCCCGTTAAACTTGATATAACCTTGATTATTGAATTCGGCATTGAAAAACGAGATGACAAATTGAATTTATTTGAATATTATTTACAATTAACGCTAATTATTATAGTAACAGAACATAACCTTCCGCGACAGTATTGGATTTCCAGCCTCCGTGACTTTTCGCTAATTGTCTTTCGATTGCATATCCTAGAATAATCGATACTTGCGGTTTTATAACGGTACAAAGCTGAGTTGTTATTGGCTGAACACCTGTACTTTAATGAGTAGGTGTACTTTAATGACATGCATTAAAGGACTGCTACCAGGTGTATAATTACTACATTTCGGCATGGTCGAGCATAAAATACTTTTTTCGTGATTAACCGTCTTTTCACAAACCTTACATAACAAAACTGTTCCATCGGGTGAAAACACATGGACACCAAATTCACTAACAAGCATGAAGTTTAGGCCTACTTTTCAATGGTTTATTGAATTTAGGCATTCTAGCTAACCGATCTTATACCTTCTGTCACCCGACAATAACTGACTGTTCCTCACTCAAATTTCTTTCTCCTAAAATAATAAACACGTGTAGCAGAAAATTGTAACAGTAAGATTTGAAAATATGATTGTCGATTATTATTCATATTACCCCAATAGTATTAAATCACGATTTATTAGCAGATTAAGCACCGAAATGAATTACTTTTATTTACTATTGTTCGTAAAGTTAGTCATTGTTTCAAACATTTAAATTTCATACACATTACATTGCAATTAATTAGAAAATTGCAAAAAAAAAAAAAAAAAAAAAAAACAAAAAACAAGAAATATTGCTTTGAAAGGACGAAAAAGGCATTTATTAGTAAGAAACACCTTAAAAAGGCAAAATAAGCAAAAAAAAAAAATTGACCCTATCACTTTGATTTACTCCAAATCACATTTATATCTATGCAAATAATGATTTACTTCCACCTAGTAAAAAAGGCATTTTGCCATACATCCGGGCTCCAATTATTATTATTATTATTATTATTATTATTATTATTATTATTATTATTATTATTACTATTATTATTATTATTATTATTATTGTTCAACTACATGGATTAGGCTAATCAACCTGTTCCGGCTATGTTTAAAACAGGAGTCTAATCTTTTCCAAAGTCTTCCGACCGTTCTTCTTTCTCTCCGATTACATTAACCCAGATAAGACTGACGTCCTATATATAGGACACCGGACGTTTCACACAAATATGTTAATAACAATGACTATGACAGACTAAATTTAAGAAAAAAAAAATTGGAGGCAATTTATAACACATAAGGATTATGGTATCATGATTGCCGACTATGAAAATCTTACACAGCAATGTTAAAAAAATAAAACGTTCCGTCCTATATATAGAACGTCAGTCTTATCTGGGTTAAGGAGGTTTCTTTTGTATTTGGTTGTCGTCCATCCTTGAATGTGTTTTCTCCAGTTATGTTGGTAGTCATGTCGACGGAAACCACTCAAAATTTAAAGTTTTGAGGAACCTGTATTTTAACGCTTCATATTGCTGTGAAATATCCAAAGATAATTAAAATTATTCCTAATTCTGTATGGTGTTTTATATATACTATAAGTTTTTTTGATCGGTTATTTTAGGACCCTTTATCAACTGCTGTGGTTATATAGCGTCAGAATGAGACGAAGGTGATAATGCCGGCGAAATGAGTCCGGGGTCCAGTGCCGAAAGTTACCCAGCATTTGCTGTTCATGAGTCGAGGGTAACCTCGGAAAAAATCTTAACCAAGTAACTTGTACCAACCAGGATTTGAACCCTGTCCCGCTCGTTTCACGATCAGACATGCTTACCGTTACTCCACAGCGGTGGTCTTCTATAAGTTTCAGTTTAGAGTGTTAATGGGATATTTTACAGCTACATAAAACTTGAAAATGCTGTTTTCCCAAAACTTAATTTTTTTTATAGTTGTTTCCCTTTTGAACTGGCTCGTTGATATTCGGTCCTTATTTTCGAATTTTTTAATGTCGAACTTCGATTCTAGGAGATTATAGAATAGTCTACTTAATACTACTTTAAAATGGAAATAGGCAAAGTTCCACAGCAATAGCTATAAAAGCTCGAATTCTACCGTCCGTAACCATTCACTGTGTGAATATCTGAAGCTCGTAACAGGAAAAGTGAAAGATAGCCAGAGAAGAATTAAATATCTATAAGATGTTCGAGAAAGCAAACTACATTGACATCGTCCAACTACATGCGGGTTGTTAACGATCTCGTATGTCTTACACCCTAGAGTCTGTCACAGTCTGAATTCAACTTTTTCCTTGTCTACTCTGATTTTTATGTTCTCATGGTAGTGTCACTAGGCGTGACGTATTCAAAAAAAATATATAATTAATTAATACATTGTGTTAAAATTCTGCTTTTGTTTGTTCTTTAAAGATACTTTGATTATTCTGAATGAAACAAAATAAATATATAAATTTGAAATATTGAATATAACATGCGTATTAAAAAAACGATGCTATAGCAAGTACTGTAAGAAAAGCAAATGACCCGATAAAACATTATCCAAGGTAGGAATAAACTTCCAAAAGAGGAAAGACAAAATAATTAACATAAGAGTTTGACAGACAAAATTATCATACGAAGATTAAAATTCGTAACATTCACGTGATGATGTCAGTGAGCGTTATATCCACCCCTGATTCCGCCTAAGAAATCATTAAATACCACACACATGCCTATTTTTAGTACGTTATTTCACGACGCTGTATCAACATCTCAGGTTGAAGGTGAAAATACGGGTGAAATGAGTCCTGGTTCCACCACCGAAAGTTACCCAGCATTTGCTCATATTGGATTGAGGGAAAATCCCGGGGAAAAAAAACTTCAACCAGGTAACTTGCCCCGATCGGGATTCGAACCCGGGTCACTTGTTTCGCTGTCAGACGCGCTAACCGTTACTCCATAGGTGTGGACCTTGACTATTATTTGGGCTGCCTACGCAAAAATGAACGGCTTAAGTCAACGAACTGTACAATTTTAGTTTCGTTTCTTGTCTCACCTTTCTTGCAAAAGTTCTTTTGATAGTTCCGCATATACCATGGAATTTTGATAGCTTTATGTTTATGTCCTCGCAGTATCATATTATGATCTTAGACATGTTACGATTCGACCTGAGGAAACAAGCACTAAGTATTCATAAGCAGCGGTCTCCCTGCTCATGTTGTCAGGACAGTACAAAGCCGTCGTTTGAGATAACACAAGAGTAATGTGAAAGAAAACAGACACTTTCAATGCGAAAAAGAAGACTTCACTTTTCTCTCTCAAGGAATCATGTCAGGTTCATTTGATTGGTAACTACCCACGAGTCATAGCGGAGGGAACCATGTAGGCTACAGTTTTAGAAACAAGTTTTCTCGCACAGATACTTCTAAGTCCCAGATGATCAGAGGACGAGCGATCTGGCTCACAAGAGGACTATAGTCGCGATGCTGTTATTCCCGGCGTGACTCCCCCTCTTTGCTTACGTCTTAGTAAGTGAAGGCTCTATAAAGTCTAGGTAGGTAATATCGTTCGCCATTTTTGTTCTTTCGTTGCCGAGCTATCAGACGAGGGATCTATTTGTCACACCGTTAAACATTATCATGTCGTAGCTCCTATGATAATAAATCAAATGCACTGTAATTCAGCAAATAATTGCGCGGCAAATAACGTCCTCGTGTGCTTTCTGCGAACGCCTACGAAAGAGCTAAAATGGCGGGCGATTATATTAAGTATTTATAGAGCCTTCTTTATCTTCATTAGCGAATCACCAGACGCACATGTTTAAATGTAGCCGACCTGCAACGTATTGGCTGCCGGAAATTAGAGCGACGGGACTATAATTGAGGTAATGAAATTAGTTTTGTTTCGTTGTATGTCTGATCATGTGCACTGACTCCTTTGTGGGACTTGCACAATAACTGTGCGACAAAACTTTATTTGTAAGACTGTACTTCATACACCATGACAAATTATTTATTTTCGTTTTTGTTGGTGACATGTCATTATTTCCCTTCGATAACAACTACTGTACTTTTTCTAATGAAGGTCATAAGGAAGTACGTTAAGATTATATATTAGTGGATAACTACTCCATTAGGGTATATGATCAGGAAATCGTGATGAGCGTGATGTATTGTCAGTGTTCTGGTGATTATCTTGCCACTCATTTTAACATCCTGTCATTAGGATTTAATCATCCACACGAACATTAATGCATTTCGTTAATCCTTTTGCGGTAATAAGTTAAAAAAGAGAAAGAGTGTTGGGACATCAATGTGATAACTGACAACTGTATTCACAGATTCCGGACATTTTCTCGAATCCGAATTCCCATATATTCATTTTCTCGAATATCATTTTTTCCGAATACAAAATTCCCGAGCGAGCATCATATCAAAAGGGCTTATCAACAAATGCAGCGTTATTGACATATATTTTAATGAAACCTATTTATGTTTGAAAACATTCGTTTGAGAATTACAGTGGCATGAGAAAGAATGAAAGAAAGTATCTTGTTATACAAGATGAACCGTAAGTAATGTCTTTAATTTCGAAGGGTTGTTCTTTGAGATATTTCAAACAAAAAAGTTTAATACAATTTTGCTCGTTTTTGCTTCCTTTTCTAGATAAAAACTGCTCTATGTGAAACATGCCATAGCGTGTTTTGTGAAAGCCATTGATTGAATTCCCAATATGCTCAGTCAATTTAAGAGAGCAGTGTATTGTGATGATAAATGGGAACAACTGGATAATACGCACGGTACACCAACTTCAGTAGTCGACGTTGCTCGGGCCGTACCGATTCGTGTCAAACAAAAGACAATCGAAATGGTAGTAGTAAAATTCGCGACTATATTCTTAAATAATTCACTCCATTAGTCAAGTGCAAGGTTTATGCAGCAAAACGGCGGTGTTTTGAATGCATCAAAAGAAAATGCAGATCCAGTACGCTTTTAAAGTAGGTCATCACAACGAAATAAAGGAGGGAAAAGGTATGTTTTAGGGAATATCTTTCAAATGAAGGAAAGTAAATTCCCGGTTAATATTCGTCAAAGCGTTAAATACGTAATTATGACCGCGTTGCCGTTTTATTTGTGGTCTAGGGAAAATACCTCGTCTTTGACGAAGAAAACTTTCAGTGACCATGAAATTATTCACCGCTTTCATCATGTTATTGTTTATGAATATTAGTTAATAAACACCTAAACTAACCAAAACCTAACCTTCGTATAATATGCAAGATATGTAACCGGAGCAAGAAGGGATCTTCTTCATTTGATCTGGAATGTACACACGAAAATAAATTCAAGTAAGGATCACACTGCCATTGCATGAGAGGTCCTCGCATGCGCCACAGCAAAACCGTTCCTGTCGCGAGCCCCTCATCTAAGCCACGTAATCTACTCGCATATTTATGCAAATACATCTTGTCACTAACAGTGGTGCTATCTCTCAGTAATGTTCAGAATGAAGGAGGTAGAGAGAGAAGAAAAAACAAATGTCTTCTTCTAACGACGCCACAGACCAACGTCATGTCCTTATGTTGGCGACACTGTGTGTTCAGTTAAATTTGGTTGTAACCGTAACGGCATGGTTCAAAGCTACCGGAGCAAATTCTGCAGTTTAGCGAATAAATGTTTGAAATAAGTTTAGTTTTGTTCTTTAAATGTGCAGAAGTTGATGCGAACAAATGTAACTTTTCATCCTGCAAGGGAATTTTAAAATGTTACATTTGTTCGGATCAAATTTCTGCATATTTAAAAGGACAAAACTGAAATTCTTTCAATAATTTATTTTCATTAGGGCTAGGATTTTGATGACCTATAAATCATGAAAAAATGTCCTAAAACAATGCATTTATGATGTAAAAATCTATAAAAAAATGCCCTTAATATGCCCTAAAAATTGATCTTACATAATTGGCTTAGTAGGAAAAGAGGTTTTGTACTACTTAATATTTAGACTAGTAATTAAATTAAATTCTAGTACTAACATTTAAGTTTATTTAATTTTACACAATTTTTTTCCAAGTAGTACAGTTTAATTAATTATTTTACCTGATGTAGGTCCCATATAGTCCACCTCAAGGCTACTCTTATCCGTAACTAGCAGTTATAGAGAGGTCTATATTAAAGGGGTAATTGGACTGATCCATTACATGGGGTGTACTACGTTAAAATGGTAATATTTGTGTAGAAAAAAGGTTCAAAATATTATACAAAATAATGGTATTAATGGACAAAATATGTAGAGAAAATATCAAAGGAAATAAACGCTATTTTACATTAATGGGGATTTATGGCCAAAATTAAATGAAAATGCATAAAAATGATCGAATAAAACAAAAAAATGCTCTTATGAGTTGAAACAGTAAAAAAATGCAAAACAATACCCTAACAAATATGTCTTAAAACACTCAGTTTATCACATAACATATAAATACTAAAGCAGCTATGTTTGTAGCTTAATAGAAAAAAAGATGCAATTTCATCAAAATTCTATAATTATCATAATACACTGCTCTCTTAAACTGACTGAGCATATTGGGAATTAAATCAATGCCTTTCCCAAAACACACTATGGAATGTTTCACATAGAGCAGTTTTTATATCCAAAAGGAAGCAAAAACGAACAGAATTCTAATTAATTACGTAAGATTTGTGCGGCTTACAGCTGTTTCAGTGCTTCACGCACCATCCTCAGAGCCTACTAGATCACGGCGTCATCTCGAACTTCTCTGCCTGTTATGTGGGTGTGTTTGATTGTTGAAAGGTGTTGAAGAGTAGAGTCAAATAGTGTGTGTGTACTGAAATGGATCTGTGTGTTGAGAATTTGATCGGGGTGTGTTTTAGTGTGTTCAGTACACACACATTATTTGACTCTAACATAATTAACACTAGTAAGTCCACTAGTTAATCAATTAATAATATTCAAGTGTTAAAAGTACGCAAGATTCAAAATGAACAGAATTCTATTAAACTTTTTTGTTTGAAATTTCTCAAATAACAATCTTATGAAATTAATGACATTGCGTAGGTCCGCCCTGTATAGACAAGAAGAGGAAAAATCATTCTATCTTTTGATGGCTCTAATGAAAAACTAGTCTTCTTGATTCGCCCTTCTGACATGAAGCCCTCGATTTATATGCGATAAATAGTAAAATAGAAATAAAAAATGGACATACACTAATAATTATGTGGCAACAACATGTAAAGTCTTCTGAAAATATTAATTATTTAAGAAACAAAATATTAATCTGCAAATTAGGATCGTATCCTCGAATTCTTGTATAATTGCACTTACCAATCTTATAACGTCATATATTCCTTCTATAGTAGTCTATATACTTGCTACGAAACTATGACGTGAATGCACCACCGTTGGTTAACGTTGGCTGCAATATACTTCACCAGCTTTCGCGCAGGAAGGCCCTAGTACAAGTCGCAAGTGTAACAAACTTCTTTTTCCAGATCGCATGCTTTAACATCACACCACAACGTTTACCTATGCCACAACGCTAACCACAAACGTACTCTGGAGTCCGAACGTAGCCACAGCAACTAAAGCGTCACTAATTTCGCACACAGTTCTCTAACATCTTCAGTCACACGACAACTACACCGATTAGAAATTAAAACAGTCCACATAAGTCATGCTGTATTCACTCATCTCACTTACGCAGATATTGTCTTCTTTCTTGAGAATATATGTAACTCGTATTAAGAAGTGAGATGACACACACGTTTCTTACCTTGTATCACTGTGAATTGCAGCGTTCAAACGTTTCGTTGTATCCAAGCAAATAGATTATCTCTAAAGAAGACGTCTTCCACAAAGTATCCCCCTCCCATCAATACATTATTGTATTGGCGTCCATCCCCTCCACGCCTCCACCCCTTCCTCCACACACGATCCACAAAGTGACCCTCGCTTTTGCAATCGCTGCTATTAGCAAGTGAAAACAGTTCTTCGCTGTGCGAGGCCGTTTGAATTTGGGCCGCCGTTAGCAATGGCCAGATCTAATGATGATGGTGCCCCCTCTCTCCTCGGAGATGTTTTAACATATCCCTCTACGAGGCAGCCTCTACCACTGTGTGCGTTGCGTTGCACCGGGCGAAATCGTGACTTGTATCCTGTATTTGAATTTCTAATAGTCAGGTTTTTCAAACATTTTCTTTCAGGTACTAAACCCACAAAGTCCTTTTCGTGCTTTTACATCAGTGGTACTAACATTTACAGTTCATTGCCGCAAGTGAAATCACAACTCTTATGTATGATTGTAATTATTGAACTTGTTTCCTCCTTTTACACATACAATTACTTATTACGCGCAATTGATTTTGTTATCATTTGTGGTTATAGTCATCATTAAGGCTGTAATTATTGGTTTGTAAATGAAACTCTTACATTTTAGATTAAATCGTTTGACAGTTCGTTTCTCCCATCCAATTACCACCTTTTCGTGAAAAATTATCTAGAGACCTGATTGTTATTATTATTATTATTATTATTATTATTATTATTATTATTATTATTATTATTATTATTATTATTATGCCGTTTTTATAATTCCTGGACGTTTTTCTTTACAGATGTTTATGAATTAGTATTTATATATGATAGTTCCACGTTTTTGTTAACATTTTAGCCAAATATTTTTGCTTTACTCGTAAATATATTATATTTGTAAAGTATTATTATTATTATTATTATTATTATTATTATTATTATTATTATTACTATTATTATTATTATTATTATTATTATTTTATTAACTTATACAGAAAGTTTGACTTAAATTCATTTTCTTTAATTGTAATATTATCTGTAAACTTTTTTTGCATCATTGGTAATAATTGTAAGAGAAAATATTTTAACTCTGCCAGTATAAATAAAGAATTTTATTATTATTATTATTATTATTATTATTATTATTATTATTATTATTATTATTGTTGTTGTTAAGTTGTCATAATTTCTGAAAGTTTTTTTCTTTACATATGTTTATGAATCAGTATTTGTATATGAAAGTTCCAAATTTTTGTTGAAATTTTAGCCAAATATTTTTGCTTTACTCGTAAATATATTACATTTCTAAAGTATTATTATTATTATTATTATTATGTTGTTTTTTATTATAATTTCTTGACGTTTTTTCTTTACAGATGTTTATGAATTAGTATTTATATATGAAAGTTCCATATTTTTGTTAAATTTTACCCAAATATTTTTGCTTTACTCGTAAATATATTACATTCCTAAAGTATTATTATTATTGTTATTATTATTATTATCATTATTATTATTGTTGTTGTTGTTATTATGTTGTTTTTTATAATGCCTGGACGTTTTTTCTTTATAGATATTTATGAATTAGAATATGAAAGTTCCACATTTTTGTTAAAATTTTAGCCAAAATTTTTGCTTTACTCGTAAATATATTACATTTGTAAAGATTACTATTATTATTATCATTATTATTATTATCATTATTATTATTATCATTATTGTTATTATTATTATTATTATTATTATTATTTTATTAACGTTAATTACTTCCTCTTTGAACTTTTATACTTTATACTTATTTTCCTTCTAATTTTTGATCCACTAGCCATCACTCAGCTACGTAAAAATCGTCCCACAGACTTACCTGTCGATAGGTTTGAAGCAGCGGGTCTCAGTTGTAGAGGCGGACAGCAACACAGGCACAGGCAGGGTTGGTGGTACCGAGTGGTTTGTCCATGCACTGGCAGGATCACTTTCACGGATTTGCACGTGGCTCAGTGAGTAGTGGCGACGGTGCTACACATTTTTGTTCTCTCTACAAGTCTGGTTCTGCTACAGAGTTGACTGTCGCTACGCTTCGGTACGCGTAATGAAATGTACTTTTTTTTTCAACTGCCGCTGCTACTGCTGCAGACACTGCTATCGATCGCTGACAGATTTCTGAGTGTCGACAGAACGAATTTTGATTCTGCAGAAAATGTGTTACTATCACGTTTTATTCCGGTACCGATAAAACGTAAACTTTACAAGAAACACATTTATGATAGCTTAGATGAGAGAAGTGATTTAGGTCTACGAATAATTTCTGTTATAGCCAACGTATTACATAATGGACATTCTGATGATTATGGTCTAGTGCAGTGGTCGGCATTTCTTGACTCACGAGTCAACCAGGGTGGTGGGGTAAGGCATCATCTCTCTTCCCTTAGCCATCACTTGTTCATTCATATATATTCTGCATATATATATTAACTATTTCTTTCTAAATTGAAACTTGTAAAACCAAAAGGAATTGACTGACGAAAATGTTGTTGCTCAGTTTAAATAGGCTGCTTACAACTTGACTCCTAATATTAATGAGTAAATTACACATCCATCATATGACATAAACTTAATTGAACTTTTCCTAAGTTCGGATGTGTCCACTGTCCGTCTCTGGCCACACAAAACTTGCGATAGTGAAGGTGTTCCGCAACTTCTCCTCTTAAACCTCTCTCCTTCCACCTTCCTCGTTGCTGGTTTTGCAGGTTGCGGGATGTATTTAATATGACGTCATCTTTGCCGACCGCTGGTCTAGTGTTAGCGACGCTAGCTCCTAGCCAGGAGGTTTTGGGTTGGATTCCCGACTTTTCCAAGGAATTTTTCGTTGATTAGGAATTCTTTCTTGGTATATATGGTCTGTATGATTATGTTGCCTTAGGCGTAACTTACATTTAATTTAGTTTAATTAATTTATTTTGCTAATAATTGTAACATAAAATATAATATCTACAGAAAAACTTTAGCTCGCCCCTGAAAGAGTACAACTCGTGCTCAGGGGCGGATTCCTGAATTGAAATTAATAAGTATACAATACAATTTGTCTTATGTCTACTATGCAATTAGAATATATAAATTTAAATTTACAATTTTTCAATTTTTATAAAATCCATACATAACTTTTTAAATTTAATACTAGAACTATTAGAATTGACAAGATTAGGATATTTAAATATAAATTTGTTATATCGTCGGTTTCTTGGTAAAAGTGACCAAGTCCAAAATGCAAAATTGTTGGGAATAGGCATTTAAAGGTTTAATGATCAATCCAAAGATAACTGTACTTCTTTAGATGTTAGTAATAAGTCATTTTGAAGGTAAATGTGCTATATTATTAGTTTTTAATATAAAATTATGTCTTAAATTTTCATAATGCTTGGAAGCCTTGGAATGTGACTTGGTCACTTTTACCAAGAAACCGACGATATATTCGTGGGCCTAAATTACTACTATGATTAAATACTGTAACAGTGTTGGATTTTGGTTCAAACAGTCTTAAAGAATTCTTACCTTTCGTTTCATAACTACGAGAATACAATTAAAAAATATTTCGATTTTTATGTATGAATTTTATTAATACAATATAATAAATATGTCTTACGTTAAGTACATTAAAGTCTAAAAACAATTTTTGAGATGGAAAATCAATAGGTTTATGAAGACATATTTTAATTATTTTCGTCTGTAATAAATAAAGTGGATTAAAATTGGATTTAAATGAGCTACTCCATCCTATAATCATACATAATTACCGATTGAAATAAAGTTAAATATATTGTGCGTAATAAACTTATTGACAAGTAATTCCTCAATAAAACAAAATAATATATTATTTTACGTAATTTATTACAAAGGTAATTAATGTGTTGGTTCCATTTTAAATGATTATCGAAAATTATGCCTAAATACTTAACTTCAGAGGACTCCTTAATAATCGGACATTTACACTGTGTAAGACAACAATAAGAATTGTGTAATTTAATACTTAATATAGATGTAGGAGTTTTGTTACATTTTTTAGATAATGAGAATGGAATAATTATAATTTTATTTTCGTTGATAGATAATTTATGTCAAACCATTTTTTTATTAATTTAAGTCCATTATTTGAATTATTATATGCGTCATACCAGGTTTTCCCACCAAAAAGTAAAACTGTGTCATCTGCATAAGAATAGTGAACACCATTGTATTGTTGTAAGTCAATTTTTAATAAGTCATTAATATATATTAAAAATAGAATAGGGCCTAGAACTGTGCCTTGGGGAACACCTGTGTTAATAATTGAAGGTTCACTTGAATAATTGTCAATTTTCGTTATTTGAATTCTGTCGTTAAGATCAACTGTGACCAAAACTCGAAATGCAGTGATTACATGCGACAGACAGCCTATGAAGTAAGAAGGCGAAGGAAAGGTACTTGGCATGAAAACTACAACCAGTGGTGGTTCCTGTACTAACATCTTGATCAATCCCGCGGATAAAAATCTCAAACTTTGCTGTATCAGTAATGTCACTGCTGTCATCAAGAGCCAGTGAATAATATACGACTTTTCTTGCTTCTTGTTTTTTCACATTGTATTTTACTGTAGTTTAAACATTGATTAGATTATGAAGGCTTACTTACTTACTTACAAATGGCTTTTAAGGAACCCGAAGGTTCATTGCCGCCCTCACATAAGCCCGCCATCGGTCCCTATCCTGTGCAAGATTAAGCCAGTCTCTATCATCATACCCCACCTCCCTCAAATCCATTTTAATATTATCCTCCCATCTACGTCTCGGCCTCCCTAAAGGTCTTTTTCCTCCGGTCTCCCAACTAACACTCTATATGCATTTCTGGATTCGCCCATACGTGCTACATGCCCTGCCCATCTCAAACGTCTGGATTTAATGTTCCTAATTATGTCAGGTGAAGAATACAATGCGTGCAGTTCTGTGTTGTGTAACTTTCTCCATTCTCCTGTAACTTCATCCCGCTTAGCCCCAAATATTTTCCTAAGAACCTTATTCTCAAACACCCTGAACCTATGTTCCTCTCTCAGAGTGAGAGTCCAAGTTTCACAACCATACAGAACAACCGGTAATATAACTGTTTTATAAATTCTAACTTTCAGATTTTTGACAGGAGACTAGATGATAAAAGCTTCTCAACCGAATAATAACACGCATTTCCCATATTTATTCTGCGTTTAATTTCCTCCCGAGTGTCATTTATATTTGTTACTGTTGCTCCAAGATATTTGAATTTTTCCACCTCTTCGAAGGATAAATCTCCAATTTTTATATTTCCATTTCGTACAATAGTCTGGTCACGAGACATAATCATATACTTTGTCTTTTCGGGATTTACTTCCAAACCGATCGCTCTACTTGCTTCAAGTAAAATTTCCGTGTTTTCCCTAATCGTTTGTGTATTTTCTCCTAACATATTCACGTCATCCGCATAGACAAGAAGCTGATGTAACCCGTTCAATTCCAAACCCTGCCTGTTATCCTGAACTTTCCTAATGGCATATTCTAGAGCGAAGATAAAAAGTAAAGGTGATAGTGCATCTCCTTGCTTTAGCCCGCAGTGAATTGGAAAAGCATCAGATAGAAACTGACCTATACGGACTTTATGAAGGCTTAGTATTATTATTAACTAACAGCAGACAAGACATTACGATAGACAACCATGTACAAAATGCATCACGCACAAAAACACGAAAAGGAAGTTCATGACACACACACCAATGGGCTAGGTTTTCAATCAATTGTAAACTTTAATTGTTATTTTTAATTATAATGCATATGCATCTGAAGATGATAGAAAAATGGTATCGAAAACGTTCATGTGAAAAACTAATTCACGTAAATGACTATTAATTATCAGTAGATAAGCATTGGTGGCTCAATAAAAGTGTTATACATTAATTCATAGTAGCTTATCGGCAACAAAACAAAAATGAAATTTTTATGGACAAGTTACTTAAGCTATTTTAATCATTACTCTTTTGAGAAATCCTGTTCTATTGAAAGGCTTTAGAGCACGAGATATTTCAAACCCCATTAGGTAGCTGACGTGCACACCTGTGGAGTAACGGTTAGCGCGTCTGGCCGCGAAACCAGGTGGCCCGGGTTCGATTCCCGGTCGGGGTAAGTTACCTGGTTGAGGTTTTTTCCGGGGGTTTTCCTCAACCCAATATGAGCAAATGCTGGGTTAACTATCGGTGCTGGACCCAGGACTCATTTCTCCGGCATTATCACCTTCATTTCATTCAGACGCTAAATAACCTGAGATGTTGATAAGGCGTCGTAAAATAACCTACTAAAAAAAAAGGTAGCTGACTTTTACATTTATTTATCTCATCTTCCTCTTCCTGATTATGATTAAGACATGTCAATTGTCAATTACTGGCGTTTAACTGTTCGTTGGCACATAATATTCAATCAGTTTTTTTACTGTTATTATTAAATCAATAATTAATAAATAGTAACCCTCATCTAAAGATTAAGAAGATTAAAATTGAGATAAAACCTGATTATTTTATTTTATCCTTCTAGAGAGACAATCTAATAATATCAATATTTATCCACGTACAGAAGTATTACAGAAACACATACTTGGTGGCAGTAATAATAATAATAATAATAATAATAATAATAATAATAATAATAATAATAATAATACATTATTCAGTGTGTCTATATACTCCAAATTGAACCGTTGAGCAAAGTAAACATATTACATTTTGTCCGACAGAACAACAAAGAAGTTCTCCTTCTCATTCTTTACGAAACCACCTCTTACTGCTTGTAGAGACAGAGTTTGTAGAGCGACATGATACCGCCACTGCTTGCCTTCAGTACGTGAATGAAACACACAGCAATGTACAGGAAACTCCTCGTACCCGTTTGAATGTCTGTGATTACACGATGTAATGACGACACCCGCTTTGGTCACCGCTGTATTAGAGGCTGATTAACCCCAAAGACCAATGGGACAAATCCATGACCCTATTGAGAGTCGAACCCGCGACTTTGCGGCTTGTACCGAAACGCTCAAACGTCGGCGCTACCTCGCGCTCCCCCAAATATTTGAAGATGATTTAATAATAATAATAATAATAATAATAATAATAATAATAATAATAAAATAGGCTTAGTAAAGTAGGAAAAATAAGCTAAAACTCTCGTAACTAGTTTCCCGAATGTTTATTCTGCATATGAATTTATAATACCTTTATACTATGTCACAGATAATAACGTTTCTTGCTGAGAGCTGCAGTCGACCTTTACAGGTGGATTATGAAACCTTGAGGGATCGTATCGAAGTTGCATGGAAAACCTTGAAGGAGCAGTACCATAACATTATTTCAGATTTCTACATTCCCAACAATCTTAGGTTTAATTCCCGAGAGAAATATGAACATTTATCTGTAAATATTTATTATTTTTCACGTAATAAGTTGCATTGTTTATTTAACTTAATATCAAAACTCATCATAAGTTACGTGGAGTTTGCCACACAGAATCCTTGAGGATTTATTATTTTATTATTATTGTTATTACTGTTGCTATTTTCGTTTTTATATCAGTTATAGTTGAGGAGGTCAGAAGCGAAGGGATACAAGTGACATTTCCAAGAACATGAGTTAAGTGCATCCAAGACAAGCTGAAACATTTAACATTTCAGTGGTTAAAGGATATATCTTTTAACCACACCACACACTAAATTTGACATTAAAAATTTTACGGAATTTACGAAAGCTTAAGTACTTTCAACCACATTTGCTCAAAAAGAACTGAAGTGCCCTTATATCCCTTTTCTTCTGATCCCCTCAATTGTATACATATGCAAGCTGATGCTTTCCTATCAAGCATTAATATTCGGCCTTTATTGTCAGTTAATAAAGTGTCTTAGGGTACATTAGTTATGAAAAAGGAAGTTTGTTTCGAGTTGTAATAAGAAATGTTTCAATGTAAAAATACCTTAATTACATTATTATTATTATTGTTATTATTATTATTATTATTATTATTATTATTATTATTATTATTATTATTATTATTATTATATTCACTTCTACTGTTGCTGCTGTTACTACTGAAAATTATATGTCGATGGTGTTTAACAGCAACCTTGTATGTTGAAGAAAAAAAAGTGAACGAAATAAGATTTCAGTTCATCCCTCTTAAAAAGTCTTACCAAATCTTGTGCAAACACAACTTAAGTCAAGGCATGGATGCAAACTTTACTAGAAGGTATTTAAATCCCTCTTATGTCAGATATTTGTTTGTTATCAAGATATTGAAATGTTTTTTTTTTCGCTCTCCCGTAAAAGAAATACATTATTCAAATCAACTTTACAGGGAGTTATACCTGAAATCTTGATTTGCAAATTATGTTTTATTTAACGACGTTCCCAACTGCCGAGGTTATATCAGTGTCGCCGGTGTGCCGGGTTCTTTTACATGCCAGTTAATCTACTGACATGATCCTGTCGCATTTAAACACACTTAAATGCCATCGAATCCGTAACCTCGGGCATAGAAGACCAACACTATACCAACTGCGCCAACCAGGCCGACTGCTCTCCTGTGAAATAGAATATTTTGACATAGAGGTTGCTGTTCAAAACCATCGATTATTTAGCATATTTCAACAAAAAAAAAAAAATAATAATAATAGTCTTTATTAAACCCAATCGGTCTTACTAATAAACCGTGTATAGGCTAGTTTTTATAGTAGACTTATGCTGACTTGAGACAGAAAACGTTACTAATAAACCATGCATAAGCTATGGACGTATAAACAGGCTGTAACTATACATGGGAATTGCTTTGCAGTAGTTATATATTCGAAACCCCTTGTTAAGCGTTGTATATAGAGAAAAAATGGCCGCCCCTCTAACAGCTGTTCATATCGACTGTCATTTTATGATGGTTGCCTAGTAACCACAGAAGAACAAACCAAAGAGCACAGAATAATTAGAATAATATTGCTGTAGCTTGTACTCTTTGACCAAAATATAGTGTGGTAATCGATCAGAGCCACTTGTACTATCGATACATAACACGGCACACTAGAGCGCTCTACCGGATGCAATAGAGAACCTCAGATATTCTATTACCTTTCGTAATGAAGTAATGACGAAACTATGACGTAGCTGTGTAACGGTTATACTGTTATACATGATGTATATAGTGATTATTAGTAAGGAATTTACATACGACTTATAAACGAGATACTCATTGTATAAGACAGTTAAACGTCTGTATATAGAGTTTTTATTAGTAAGACCGAATGTGTACAGCTATGTCTTACTTTATTCTGCAGGTTTGTCTTAAGACCTCGCAGAGTGACTATGATTGTGGAGTACTGGCAGAATGATGAGTGGTTAGGGGAAACGGAAGAATCTAGTGTAATAGTCCTCGTACCTTCTTTTTTCACAACAAATTCCATCATATCTCAGTTGGGCATCGAACCCGGGTCGCCACGATGAATGACAGAGAGGCTAACCATTCGGTCTCGGTCGAACTATGGTTGAACAAAAGTGGTACAATATAAATTCCCCTTTTGGCGTTGGTATGAAACATTTTTAACCCTGAAGTTGTATTTTAGTTTAATAGTTACCTTTTTCATAATATTATGTAGGCATTTCCTGTAGAATGTATAAATAAGTTTAATATATGAATGTACGGAGGCCACCGACGTAGCTCAGGCGGCAGCGCATTTTCCTACCCATCCGGAGCTTCGTTCGGGCGTGGGTTCGATTCCCGTTTTGGTCTGATTACTTGGTCGGTTTTTTTCTCTGGATTTCCCCCACTACTGTAAAATGAATGCCAAGCAATCCATGGCGAATCCTCTGCATCTTCTCGGTAAATACCATGTCGCTATCACCAATTCCATGGACGCTAAATAACCCAGTAATTGATTCAGCTTCGTTAAATAATCGATCAAAAATTGTGTGGAGACACAGAGAAAACATCACAACACATATTAGACGCAGAAGTTATCCCCACTCTTTTCTGTATCCTGAGAAAGCTGAAGTCTAGTCATTATTGGACACTGCATACAAGTATCGAAGGATTGAAATCACTTGAATCGAACAAGTTAAAGACACTTTTTTGCGTACGTAGAATGTGGCTGGACGTTGGAAATTGGTGGTTATTGCCACCGGCAGTTTCTTTAAGCCGCTCCCTTCCAGCTCCGTTGCATTCAATCCAGTTTCAGAAAGCGTTTCTTTATAAAAATTGGTGTGCGCTAATAGGAGGAGAATGGAAAGGTTCCGATCTGAGAGTTGAAGAACAAGTTACGGTGAGTTGGCGACCACAGATGATATCGTCGTCAACTTGCTAAATATAAACAAAGGCACACACGATGTGCAATGATAACTTTCCTATCTCTACCATGTAACAAGTACGTTTATATGTTTTTAATATAAATTGTAACCACACGCTTTCCAATAATATTAAGTGAAGGTCTTGATCGCTCACGTATTGAAAGCAAATGTTACCCGACTATGATTTTCTCCTCTGCTCTCCACAGCCATTGTATTGAATAATTACATTACATGGCTTTGCATTATCAATTGGTTGCATAATATTTATAAATCAATAGTTAAAGGTTAAATAAGGTACACTGCAAGAAAATGGATTACGAATGCAAAATTAAAATTTAACTCAACGGAAATCGATTTTTAAAGGAGGTCAGAACAATTACTCTTATCTAAATAGAATTTAAAATATTACAATAACAGAAAAGATGAATTTTAAAACTTCTGTTACAGTTTGTGGAAACTAAACAGTTACAATAGTTTTCACGTGTGAAAAGGAAGGATGAAAATAGATTAATTGATTAACTAGTGGACTTACTAGTGTTAATTATGTAAGATTTGTGCGGCTTACAGCTGTTTCAGTGCTTCACGCACCATCCTCAGAGCCTACTAGATCACGGCGTCATCTCGAACTTCTCTGCCTGTTATGTGGGTGTGTTTGATTGTTGAAAGGTGTTGAAGAGTGGAGTCAAATAGTGTGTGTGTACTGAAATTGATCTGTGTGTTGAGAATTTGATCGGGGTGTGTTTTAGTGTGTTTGTATATTTCGTATTGTTCTAGTGTGTTGCGTTTTTGGTTCTTTGTTTGTATGTGTAGGATTTCCATGTCCGCATTTATGTTATTGTATGTATGGTTAGCATCAAATTCTCAACACACAGATCAATTTCAGTACACACACACTATTTAACTCCAGTCTTCAACACCTTTCAACAATCCAACACACCCACATAACAGGCAGAGAAGTTCGAGATGACGCCGTGATCTAGTAGGCTCTGAGGATGGTGCGTGAAGCACTGAAACAGCTGTACGCCGGACAAATCTTACATAATTAACACTAGTAAGTCCACTAGTTAATCAATTAATTATATTCAAGTGTTAAAAGTAGTGTACGCAAGATTCAAAATGGAAAATAGATTACCAAAGACAAGTTTAGAATGTGTCGCAGCTGGGAAGAAGAAAAGAGGGACGACCTAAGAAAACATGGCTGGGGTATGATGTTGGCATGATGGAAGGGAGAGGATTGTAGGATGATTACTGGGAGATAGAATTTAATGGAGGAAGAAATTGTGCTTGTATAAAAATTTGACACAGAAAAAATAAGTTATTTACATTTTTAAGAGAGATGATAGACAACATTATACACCTATAGTGTTCCACAAGGCTCAATAATTGGTCCACTGTTATTCTTAGTAGCAATAAATGACCTTCCTAAATTCATTAAAGCTATAACAATTATGTATGCTGATGACACTACATTCTTATGTTCTAGCTCTACTCTGAATGAATTACATGCTCTAACCAACGATATTCTATCACAGATGGCTTTATGGTTTGAATCTAATGGTTTTTTGCTTAATCAAGAAAAGACTATCAACATAACTTTTACCCTAAATCATGTAATAAAAAAGGACAACATACAAAACTATACCAAATTTCTAGGACTTTTTATAGACTCCAGTTTAACATGGGAAAAACATATCGAATATATATGCACAAAGTTATCAAGAGTTATACATTTATTAAAGAAATTGGTGACTTGTGTTTCTCAAAATTATTTAAGATGTGCCTACTTTTCGTTCTTTCAGTCGATAATTAGGTATGCCTTAATTTTCTGGGGAAATGGTAGCAAAATTGGGAGCATCTTGATTTTGCAAAAGAAAGCCATTAGAATTCTATGTCAATCAAACTATCTTGAACATTGTCGACCTCTTTTGAAACAATCACAGATATTAACTGTCATAAATTTATATATATACGACCTAGTCCTTTACACTCGACAAAATATAGACAATTACTCATTAATAGCCAATATACATGATCATGAAATTAGAAATAGTGAACAAATTAATATTCCATACTGTAGATTACATAAAACTAGTACAAATTTTTCTGTCATGGGGATGAAATTATATAATAAGCTTCCCAGTCAATATTATAAGTTACCAACCAATAGTTTCAAAGCTAGATTTTATAATTGGCTTTTAATTAATCCTTTCTACTCTGTAGATGAGTTTCTTAACATAAATTCACACGAAATTCTTTTTTAATAAATAATGTTATTTAGATTAGTTACAATTACTATTCTGTTGCTGAGTTTTTCAACACAAATTTGTATAAAATTCTATTTTAATAAATAAGTTTAATTGCAATTTAGTTAGTTTTCTTCAATTTAAAAGTTTCAAATTATTTCATGTTTTCATTATATTACTTAAATTTTACTGTTTCTATTATTAGTGTTTTTTAAAATGTATTTATATGTTTTTCCAATGTATTCTGACGAAGCCTAAAACTGTATGTCTAATGGCCAAGTAAATTGAATTGAATTGAATTAAGTTATATGGATCGTATGCAGAGACAAAGAGGAAGGCGGAAAAAAGGAAAGATTGGACAGTGCTGGGTTTGCATTGAAAGACCTGCCCTTGGACAGAAAACTACGAATGAATGCTATGTTGTGCTGTGCTATTAGATTATATCGGTCATTTGTTTTTGGTACCGCCGTTTACTTCCCTTGAAAATGTTAAAATAACAAGAGTTGTCTTTCAGAGTTAAATGTCAGAGTCCGTTCTGATGAGATGTGGCTATGAATAAGGATTTACATAATGCGCTAGAAGCGAAGCGGGCCCTGCGCCTATGTGCTGCAGATCACAACTTCACTCACTCTTCTCCAGCTTGCTGAGCAGGCCTACTCGTAATGTCAAAGAAACTGGTTGTTGCATAGCTAAGCGGTCAGTTGCATACACTAGTGCACCTTGCGCAAGAACTTTCATTTTGTGATGATTTCATGATTACCAGGATATATTATTAGATCCTTACTCCGCAGCGCACCATCTTCACTCAGATCGTTAGGATATCAAGGGTGTTTTTCGTCATGACCGTGGTACGAATTTATGTGTTTGTCAAGTGCTTTATTTATTAAGATCTTCACTCATTGCGTAACTGGACATCACTGTGTCAAAATTGTGGAAGAATCACGAAGAGGAAGAATTTTATTTGAAGTTATCCCCATTATGAATCCGTGAGAATGAAAATCCGACTATTACTGTTAACAGTAGGTCTCTTGCCAACGCTTGAACGGTCCGCCCAAGGATCTCTTGCCCACAGGATGGTAATTTAACATTTGGCGTGGAATTCTAGAACGAGGCATTCTGATGACATGTGATCTCCAGTTTTGTCTGTATTTCTGTAGGTATTCCGTAATCGGTTCAATCTGCAGTTCTTTCATAATGTCAAAATTTCTAATGCGATCCATTCTCGTGTATCCCGCTGTACGACACATAAATCTCATTTCTGCCGCCGTTAATCTTTGTCAATCAATATTACGAATCGTCCAAGCTTCACTACCAAAACAGAGTATAGGTCTGGCCAATGTTTTATAAATTCTGGTGCGCGTGTGTTTTTGTACTAAGGTTGGTTTGAATATCTGATTAATTATCCCCATTGCTCTCTTGAATTTAATAATTTTTGCATTCAAATCCTTTTCTTCTTCATACGAAATTTGGTAACCGAGATAACTAAAATTTTTAACTTGTTCGATGATCTTATTATTGATGCAAATTTTTCTACGGACTGGTTCTTTTCCTAAAAAAGAGCCATCACTTTAGATTTGTCAGTTGAAATTTCCATATTGAAACTTTCTGCCATTTGACCAAAGTTGTAAACCAAACGTTGTAAATTATCTTCTGAAGTTGCCATAAACACAATATCATGAGCAAATAATAAGGTATCTATTTGGGACAAACAACTTATCGGTATACTTCCATGTGGTTTCAATCTACATTCCTTAATAATGTGATTATCATTAATAAATAAGTAATTAATAATAATATTAATAAACGCAGAATAAATATGGGAAATGCCTGTTATTATTCGGTTGAGAAGGTTTTGTCATCCAGTCTGCTCTAAAAAAATCCTGAAAGGTATAATTTATAAAACACTTACTCGTATATTACCGATTGTTCTTTATGGTTCTGAAACTTGGACTCTCACTTTGAGGGAGGAACAGAGGCTAAGGATGTTCGAGAATAAGGTGCTTTGAAAATATATGAGGCTAAGAGGGATGAAGTTGTAGGAGAATGAAGAAAGTTACACAACACAGAACTGCACGCATTGTATTCTTCACCTGACATAATTATGAATATTAAATCCAGACGTTTGAGATGGGCAGGGCATGTAGCACATATGGGCGAGTCGAGAAATGCATATAGAGTGTTATTTGGGAGGCCGGAGGGAAAAAGAACTTTGGGGAGGCCGAGACGTAGATGGGAAGATAATGTTAAAATGGATTTGAGGGAGGGGAATAAGCTAGTAGGACTGGATTGAATTAATCTTGCTCAGGATAGGAACCGATGGCGGGCTTATGTAAGGGCGGCAGTGAACCTTCGGGTTTCTTAAAAGCCATTTGTAATAATAACAATAATAATAATAATAATAATAATAATAATAATAATAATAATAATAATAATAATAAAGTGCAATAATTGTAATAATATTATAGGTCAAGCTAGATGAGATTAAACTTAAATTCATACGTATGTATTGTATGTATGTATGTATGTATGTATGTTCAGTAGCTTAGATTAAACGGCAGGTCGAGCAAAACAATTTCTCGTATCATCTGCATGTCATACCTGGTTAATGTATTAGGCTACAGCCACTCTTAACAATAAATTTGAGTCATTGTCATATATAAATCTTGCCTGCTAAATACTTTTTTTCTGCTGTCTGAAATGTGAAGTGTGATTTCAACTAAATTCGAAGTGCTAAATTGGATTCTGAAGTCCATTTTTCTCTATGGCTTAAGATTTTCGTACAAATTAAAAAAAATATATTGCTCAAACAAGTTGATTTAGTGTAAAAAGGAGCATATAAAATTATGTACAGCAGTAATTTCTATGAAAGAAAATTAGGTAGTAATACAGTAGAATCCCGATTATCCGCCACCCTGTTAACCGATTGGTGGATTATCCTTCTGTCATTCTCTCCTTTTTTTGTTGCAGAAAAAATATTGAGTACTGCACAATATATTAGTACCTTTTTTTTTTATAGAAAATGACCTGCTTAATTTCTCTGCAAAACGTCTTCCAGAAGTGCCAAAAGGATACAATATGTTGTGCTAAGTATCGAAGAGAAATGCATATATTTGCGTGGTTTTGGAAAAGAGGAACTGTGGTTCATCTCACATCGGAATACGAGGTTGGACTTACAACTGTGCGAGATTTAATAAAAAAAAAAGAATAAAGTGTATACATTACTTAAATCTATGAGACTTCTAGTTTTCCTATCTTTCCACAGAAATCCATCATAGGAAGTTTCCTTGACCCTTAGAAATCCGTCATTGACATTTATTCATTCATTCATAGTGTTCTGTCACTGCAAACCCAGCATTCACCAGTCTTTCCTATTTTCTGCCTTCCTCTTAGTCTCCGCATATGATGCATATATCTTAATGCCGCCTATTATTTGATATCTTCTTCTGCCCCGAAATCTTCTCCCGTTCATCATTCCTTCCAGTGAATCCTTCAGTAGGCAGTTTCTTCTTGATCTTATTATTTCTTCACCTACTCTTTCCAACAAAGCTATTACACTTAAAACTTCTGGTCCACTACCTTATCTTATGTGTTAAAACACATGAACACGGAGGAAATTATGAAACTGCATTATGCAACACTTAATTTATGAAAGTCTTCTATACTACGGATTGTCCGATTTTTTCGATTAACCGTTCAGTCCACCCCCTTTATTACCACGGATAATAGAGGTTCTACTGTATACCTTTACAAAAAGATAATTGAAGATTAGCTTTTTTCGCCTGAAAGGAGGGCTGCGTTATTTACATTTATGCCCTTGTTGCGTAACTTCTCTTTTAAAGCACCAACATTAGTCCGCCAACATTGCTACTTGTGTTCCACCGCTCCTGGTACCTTCTCTTCATCTCCTTTTCCTGATGAAACCTTTCAATCTACTCATCATAAGGGTTTCCAAATTATCGGGAAGTAGTTGAAGTGAGAGTACAAAAAGTGAAGTCTTAAACTCATATTGCCCCCGAGAACTTGCAGTCTTCTTAATATTTCCCAGAATTTCTTCATATTACACGTCTCACATTTCCAAGAACGTTATTGACTACGTGTTTGAAAGCACACTATGCCTAAAGTGCTCTATCGTTCATAGTGTCGGAAAATGCAGTGTCCTTCATAGGCTGTCTAATCTGAGAACCATAGAATACTTTCTCTTTTGTCTTACCTTCAGACAAAACTGGAAATTTACGGCTTAAATACTCGAAGCACGAATCACTCTTGTCCAGCACTTTTATAAATTGTTTCGTGGTCCCAAGTTTTTATAGGCAAAGGAGGCAGTGATATTTTTTTTAGGATCAACAGGAGTGGGTCAAATGAATTTTTTTTTCCTTCCTGGAGTTAATATTTTTCTCTTAGGGCATTTTTTCGTTGCCCAGTGTGTATACCTACTTCTACTGCTCTATTCGCATAAAAAGAAAGAAATTTTATATGCCCTTCTTGTTGACCTGGTAGGATATTGTGAAGACTTTAAGTCTCCACACCTTGATTTTCCTGTTAATATTTTCTGAAAATAATTAAAGATTTTCCTGTGTTTCAGGTAAGCCGAATGTGCAACTGGAATCGAGGGAGATGGCCTTCTATTTCACAGTAAAACTGTTTTTGACTTCTTTTCGAAGCATCTGTAAGTAAACTCCAGTCATTACTATCTTAAGTTATATCTCCCAGTTGAAAAATAATACCGAGGTACATCGTGACAATAAACCAGCTGATCTTCCGTCCTACGGAGAAGATACCTGAAGGCTTAACACTGCAATCTCAGGCTTATTGTGCTTACCACTCCTGTTATGTGAATGATAGGCCTATTTGTAGCCGAACGGCCGCGCTCTTGTACAAGTACAGCACGCCACACCGTGAGCTTAACCCGGGGTACGGTATGGATGATGATGATGACGATGACGATGATGATGATGATGACGATGACGATGATGATGATGATGACGACGACGATCATGATGATGACGATCATGGTGATGATATGTGAATTAGTGATGGCGAAATGTGACTTTTCATGCTGAAAAGGAATTTTAGAATGTTACATTTATTCGGACCAAATTTCTGCACATTTAAGTGACAAAACTAACATTTTTCCAATAATTTAATGTCATAATACACTGCTCTCTTAAATTGACTGATCATATTGGGAATTAAGTCAGTGATCTTCCCAAAACACGCTATGAAATGTTTAATATAAATCATTATTTATCTCCAAAGGGAAGCAAGTTGTGTTTAACTTTCTTGTTTGAAATATCTCAAACAATAACTCAGCTTTCACATGTGAGTTATACGCCATCAAAAAAAGCTTTAGATATATTCTGGACACACAGACTGATAAATCTTATTTTCTTCACACTGATTCTCAATCAAGTTTACAATGTCTTGAAGATGTCTTCTCTACCAACGCACTAATTCAATAAATACACCAGCTCCTTACTGACTTGATGAAACAAGAACGAAAAATAACTCTAATATGGATCCCTTCTCATCAGGGCATTCCTGGTAATGAAACTGCAGATGCTGCAGCAAAAGAAGCTACACGACTTCCATTGTATTTTTAACGTCTATTCCTCATACAGACGCCAGAAAACTTCACGAAATAGTACAGCATTCCAGAATGAAATATCCATTACAAAATTTTAAACGTCAAGACCAAGTAATAATCACCAGACTGCGAGTTGGCCACACCTAAATTACACATTCTTATCTTCTAGACAGAACTCCTCCTCCAACATGCACCAATTGCCATAGTAGGATCTCTGTACGCCATTTAATTTCTGAATGTTCATTGTATCACCTTCATCGAGATCAATTCCATATACCAACGGACGTATCAACAGTTCTAAACAAGCCATCACTCAGTTCAAACTTAATTAAATTTCTGAAAGCTATCAACATTACATTTACCGGCGTAGCTCAGTTGACTAAGGCGCTTGCCTGCCGGCCCGGAGTTGCGTCCGGGCGCGGGTAAGATCCCAGCTTGGGCTGATTACCTGGTTGGGTTTTTCCGAGGTTTTCCCCAACCATAAGGCAAATGTCAGGTAATCTATGGCGAATCCTCGCCAAATATGATCTCGCTATCACCAATCCCATCGACGCTAAATAACCTCGTAGTTGATACAGCGTTGTTAAATAACCAAGTAAAATAAAAATAAATAAATAAATGTATCTAAAATGATTATTGCAATACAGTAAACTCTATGTAAACTGTAAGAATCGTTTATGTATTGTCGCGGTATGAATTCCTAAGTTAAAGCGACATAAAATAAATAAATTAAACAAAAATAATAACTCCCCGAAATTAATGACATTATTTACTGTCCACTCGATATTATTGAATATAATTCATAGGCCTATAATATAATAATAGGTAGAAAAGCGCAAAATATGCATATTTTGTGTGTTCGTTCCATGGATGCTTATTCACTACAGAAACTCGTTAGTGATTCGATTCTTAGTCTGCATGAGAGGGCGTGGTATCTTTCACAGGCACCTTCGCACAATTTACACACGCACTCTGCACTGGGCTCAAGCCTGTCGTTTTGCAGATCTTGAAATGAAAACCGTGCACTGCGAAGCGTGTGATGGTGTGTCTGAGTTCGTAGTACGGTCTCTTCCACTCGTCGGACAGCATGGCCTCTGTTGTATAGAAGTCGCTCCATATTTGTGACCTCTTCGTTCGGAGTTCCTGTAGGAGATTCTCGTACTGGGCAGTGGACGGGAGCAGTAGTTGGTGTCTCAAATCTTCGAAATAGAAGGGTTCCCTTGACATTTCGTATCATAGTCGTGATGGAGCATATTTTGATATGGACAGGGCTCTTTTAATAAATGTTGCCTTCACTCGTTCTATCCGTTTTAAATTGCTCTTTGTAAGGTTCTCCCATATGATGTTCAGACCATATTGCAATATAGGGCTGATTTTGACTTTGAATAATGTCATGGCTGTCTCTAGCGATAATTTGCTTACATGCTGTACTTCATGCATTGCTTTTATAGCATGTATGGTTCTTTCATTTACATGTTGTGTATACGTATACCCATGCGTTTGGAGGGTGATTCCTAAGTACTTGAATTGGGTTACATTTTGTAGCTCCCTGTGCTCCAGACGGAATGTATCTTCAGCTGCTATTCTTCCTCCTCGGCGGAAGATCATGGATACGTTTTGTCTACATTGATGGCTAATTCGTTCTCTCGGGCCCATATTGATAATTGGTCTAGCGAGGACTGAAGCTTTTGCCGCGATGTGGACGCTAGGCCATGTCATCGGCATATATATATATATATATATATATATATATATATATATATCTCCTGACTCCATCTAGCCTATAATATCGTATTACATAAAATTTGTACGCGTTACGTGAAACCGTTAGCATTTTCGAAATCAGGACATCGTTTTCCATAATATGGAATCTACGATAGGTAGCGAAATCCGGTTGCTAGTGCCAGCTATAACGGCTGGGGGATCATCATGCTAACCACACGATACCTCCATTCTGGTTGGATGATCGTCCACCTCTGCTTCGGCATGTGGGCGTGAGGCCAGTAGTCGGCTGGTCGGTCTAGGCCCTTCACGGGCTGTAGCGCCACGGATTATTATTATTATTATTATTATTATTATTATTATTATTATTATTATTATGGAACAACTGGATAATACGCACGGCAGACCAACATCGATAGTCGACTCTACTCGCTGGCCACTAGTCACCGGGCCGTACGGAGCCGCATCAAACAAAGTATAATCAAAATGGTGGTAGTCAAATTCGCGACTATATTCTTAAATAATTCACTCCATTAGTCAAGTTCAAGGTTTTATGTAGTACAACGGCGGTTTTTGAATGCATTAAGAGAACATGAAGATGTAATAAGATAATAAACTAGGTTATCACAAGAAATTAACAGGAAAAAGGTGTGTTTCACGGAATACCATTAAAATGACGGAAAGTAAATTTCCGGTTAATGTCCGCCAAAGCGTAAAGTACGTAATTATGACAGCATTCCTGTTTTATTTCTGGCCTATAGAAAATACCTAGCCATTTACGAAAAAATTTAGGGACCATGAAATTATTCACCGCTTACATTATAGGCCTATTATTTATTAACAATATTACGAATCAAAAACTGTCATATTATATAATTTTAACTACTACATGGACGAATGAAATCAAGCTAACCTAACCAAAGCTAACCTAACCTAACCAAAGCTAACCTAACCTAACCAAAGCTAACCTAACCTAACCAAAGCTAACCTAACCTAACCTAACCTAACCTAACCTAACCTAACCAAAGCTAATCTAACCTAACCAAATCTATAACCTAACCTAACCTAATCTAATCTAATCTAATCTAATCTAAGCAAACCTAACATAACCTTCGTAAATGCAAGGCCTGTAACCGGAGCAAGAAGGGATCTCAATCATTTAATCTGCAAGTACACGCAAAAATAAATTCAAGTAAGGATCACGCTCCCACTGCATGAGAGGTCCGCGCATGCGCTACAGCAAAACTGTTTCTGTCCCGAGCCTCTCATCTAAGGCACTCGTCATAATTTACTCAATATTTACGCAAATACACATTGTCGCTAACAGTGGTGCTATCTCTCAATAATGTTCAGAACGAAGGAGGTAGACAGAGAAAGAAAAAAATTCCTCCCGCCAACTACGCCACACACCAACGTCATGTTCTTATGTTGGTGACATTGTGTTTTACTTAAATTTGGTGGTAAACGTAACGGCACGGTTCAAAGCGACCGTGCTAATTCTCCAGTATAGCGATTATTATTATTATTATTATTATTATTATTATTATTATTTATTTACCGCTATTTTTACCGACACAGCAGAATGATTGCAGGCTAGTGTAAACGTTGAAGACACTTGACTAATAAGAAAAAAAAAAGAATGTGTAGGAATGCAGAAGACTTTGAATATAACGTATTTTATCTGATCCAAATAGAGTTGATAATAGTAATTTGTACGGAGAACGTCTTACTTCTTTCTTCAGATTGGATTATAATAAGGCTGTTCCTTTTTACAGAAGATGTGATATTACACATAGGTTCCGGTCATAGTCACAACCGTTTACTCACATGTCAGTGGTGTTATTTTTGGACAAGAAGGTTTTCACTAACATGTGAAGTCTGTTGATATCTTCCTTCAGTAACATCTGTAAGTTATTGCTTTCTCGTATAATACAGAACAGTGAAAGTATTGTGTGTACGAATCTGTTGAAGGGAGATTAATTTAACCACTTTTATACAGTACATAGTTTTCTTCAAAACACTGCTGCGGTTTTACAGTGTAAGTTGTACCATTCGTACCAAACGGATCGGTTACGGTGCAACGCGGTGTCTTTTTGTGTGTTGGAAGTGTGTAGTTCAGTCCCCATGCATGAGTCTTATCTATCCTTGTTTTTGCATTTCAGTTTCTTTGCTAAGGTGCCTTCTACATTACTTTTCGTTCGTCATATTTTCCATTATTCGTTTATCCTGCAAACAATGATTATTGATTTCTGGAAATGAAAGGGCATTCATTAATTCATTCATTCATTTATTTATTTTATTCCATAGATCTTGCATGAGCAATGAAGTTTTAAGATGTGGAACAAGTCAAAATCTTACAATATTTCAATTACAATTTTTACAAAATTTTATAGTTTTACGATTTAGTAATTTTCTACAATTTTTACAATTTTGTGCGATTTTTTACAATATTTTGGCGAGATGTAGTGAGATGAGGTGAGGTCCGAGGATTCGCCAAAATATTACTCGGCATTTGCCTTTTGGTTGGGGAAAACCTCGGAAAAACCCAACCAGGTAATCAAATCAAAGGGGTTGATGCCGCCATAGACCATCCGGCTTCAGTCCCACGGCTGTGGAAACCTCGGAAGAAACCAAAGACCAAAGGGGGATCCAACCCAAGCCCGAACGCAGCTCCGGATCAGCAGCCCAGCGAGTCTGCCGACTGAGCTACATCGATGGCTCTACTAAAAGTATACAATACATAGCCAATCAGATTATTAAATTTACAAACGCAAACGATCATTCATAGTTGAGCTATATTATAATACAAAACAATTTAATTAAATTTAAGGCATAAACAATTCAACCAGTTGTGATATATAGAAATTGATAATACATATCATGCAAACTACTTCAAATTATAAACACAAACAATTTATTAATAGAGCTATACAGATTACTATTCAATTTAAAGCATAAACAATTCATCGGCCTAAACTGTACAAACATATACAATACAAAGTAAGCAGATTAATTCAATTTACAAGCATACTTTCATTAAGCTATACAAATTTGTGCAATTAATATCAAGTAGATTAATTCAATTTATAAGCTTAAACAATTCATCAGTTGACCTATACAGTATACTATTAATTTTACAGTACATACAATTCATCAGTTATGCTAAACAAAATTATACAATGCATAGTAAACAGATTAAGTCAATATAAAAACATATTTTAGTTGAGCAATATAAAATTGTACATGTCATTTAAGTAGAATAATTCAATCCACAAGCATAAAAATTCATCAATTGTGTAGAAGGTATGAGTATGTAGAAATTTGGTTAATTCTTTTCTGAACCTTTTCTCGTGGTTCTTCAAATCTTTAAGATAATTAGACACTGCATTGAGACACACACAGCGTGTTTCAAGTACAGAGGGCAAAACTTCAAGAATTAATTGCTAGTATGTATAGAACAAAAATAGTTTTATCAATACGCGTTCGAACACGCTTAAATGGATAAATTAATCGGTGTTCTTAGTACTAAGTTATATCTGGTCTTTCCATTAATTTTTTTCTGTCAGTTCTTAAGCAGTACAATATCTTTATCTATATATATATAATTTGAACTGGTAATGGAAATTACGGGAAAACGGCTGAACGGATTTTAATTAGTGACCCCTCATTTTCAAGCCTGGCATCCAAAGTTTTTCGGAAAAATAGTAGTTTTCAGTGAAATGTCAATTTTCCTACATAATTTTCCTATTTTCCAAAATCCATCTGTTGTCAGTTTTGAGAACTAATTTTATTGAATCACGGCCGACTTGATTGAATTTCAGAACAAAACACACACTACAATAAACAGTAGGCTATTACACGAAGGCCATGACCTGTAGGATTGCCGACATATTTAGAGCTCAATTCAGTTTGTTATTAAAAACTGATTCTGCGGTGTATAATTTTCTGAGTACAGCTGTGTATTGGATAATCAAATCTACGAAACTTGAGGTGGTTTGATGACATTATTACCATTAGAAATTAAATATTATTATACTTAATAACATGATGCATCTATTTTTCATTAATTGTATATAATATTGATGCTATATTGATTACATGAAAGTGAAACAATTTGAGGTTATGTAAGTAAATGTAGAGAATATCTTAATTTAGATCTTCATTTCTATAATTTACTGAGTGACTGCTATACTGTATGTAACTACAAAACTTAAGTAAGATAATAATATTATTATTAAAAATCAAATATTTTTATAGTTATTAATCCAATGAGGTTGGGTCTTTTTCATATACTTAATGGTGGTGTAGTGTAGATATTGATATGTGTCATTATCTTCAGTCTTGGCTCGAGAGAGCGCAAAATTACAGTTCCTAAGGAAAGATAAAAGGTATTACTTACTGATAAAATAAGAGGCCTAGAAAATTCTGTAGTCTCCAGATCATTTCAGCAAGATCTCTTAGTAGGATAAAATGATTTTACGCTCTACATTTCAAGTACTACATGCAGCAGCTATACGAAAATGCTATTGTTCGAAAGCTTAGCAAACCTGACATTTTTTAACTTTTGCCTACAATCCACAATGACCTGAAATAGCTACTGCTATCGTCCTGACATTGATACTTGCGTTTTCGCGTTGAAACTCAAAAACTGAAGTTGGATAGGTTCAAGAAAAAGTATTTGGCCTAAAAAAAATCCATTCAGAGGGAGTATGTTTCATTATTATGGAAGCAAATAACTATCAAAAAGACAAGTATTCTTCATTGAAAATAAATCTGAAAAATGTTTATTTGAAACGTCTAACGAACTTAGTTTGCAGCAGTATTTGTGCATAAGCCACTAGTTGAGATAGAGTTTTAACTGTTAATTTTCCAGGATATTTTGTACATTTTTGTAATAGTAATTATATTTCATCATTGTTATTGTAATTAATATCTGCCTTTGTTAGGGTAGCACGTAGGTCTTTCCTAGAGTTTTAATTCCTCTTGTGCTTGGTTTTCATGTTTACTCTTTTGTTCACAGTTATTTTCAGTTTCACTCCCGTTTTCAGGGGTCTGTAGCAAGATACTTCACCAGGTGTATATAAAGGTATTAAATCCCTCGCAGATAGAATTCAATTGTGCCCAGAGTAAGCTCTGCCTTCCAACAGAATATTGCATTGTGACAAGGATCTGAGCACACCTGAGCTCTTTGCCTATGTAAGCGGCCTAGATTCCGGGGCCACATACCTGATCCGGTTTGAACCCTCTCACCACTCCCTGATAAAAATGGGCGTATGCCGGTTGTTAATTCTCAAGGATAATTCAATTGTAAGGACCAAATATTTATTTTCACTTATACCCCTTTCTCGTTTAATGTCGAGGACATTATTCTCGATCACTAAATTTGATGGATAACACATTGACATTTTACGGAAGTGATTTAGATAAGATCTGATAAATCCAAAGAGTTTGCATATAAGTCACTAGTTCGTCCAGTAATGGAATATGGTGCTGCATGTTGGGATCCTTACAGATTAGAACATATTAAGACACTGGAAAAGATTAAAAAACGGGCTCTCAAGTATTGTAATAATTTAACATTAAAATAGGACACACTCACGGACCGGAGAACGCGAATTCGATTATGCTCAATGTTCAAAACATACAGAGGTGAGCCTGCCTGTAGAGAAATAAAAAATAGGTTGCAGCCGCCAAATTACTCTTGAAGGAACGACCACTCATATAACTTGAGGGAAAGAAGACAGAGGACGGACACTGGAAAGTTTTCTTTTCTCAATTGTACTATCAGGGACTAGAATGCTTTACCTGCAGACTTACTAAAGGCTTTACCAATAACCAAAATGTATTTAAAAATAGGCTTATGGACTTTACTAATAGACGGTAGTATATTATACACACTATTTAAAGGGTGTAATTGATATCTTATTTGAAGTGTTCTATCAGTAAGGAAGTGTGTTGTGTCAGTGAAGTGTAGTGCCAGTGAAGTCTATTGTGTAAGTGAAGTGTTTTTGTGTCAGTGAAGTGGCTGTGCAAAGTATTTGAACAGTGAAATGGTTTTGAAGTGTTAGTGAAATCAGAATAGAATCAGTGCAGTGAGTTAGTTGACAGCGAAATAAGTGTAGTGCCGAAAGGTACTTGTGCAGGTATGAACCTGTCACACTCGTGGGTCTTAGTTTCTTAGGATTAAGATACAAATTAGATTTACTTTAGATGTTATTTTAAGTGATCATGCTTCATTTAATTTAGGATGCTCATTGTTATTATTATTATTATTATTATTATTATTATTATTATTGTTTTTTATTAGTTGTGTTTATTATTAATTATCATTATTGGGTGTAATTATTACATCATCATCATTTGCATTAACATCATCATCATCATCATACAAGATCTTTAAGTCCACATTGGATTATTAATTATTTTTAAACCAGGTAGGGTTCGATTCCCGGTCGGGGCAATTATTAAGGTTTTTCATTTTCCTTGAGAGCAAATGCTGGATAACTTTCTTACCCTGCCATTTCACCGGTATTATACCTTCATCATTTGACAAATAACCGAAGATGTTGATAAAGCGTCATAAAATAACATAAAAAAAGATCTTTATAAAATTCAATAATATGATTAATTACTTTGGTTCTCTTGAAATATAAAAATATGACTTGTGTAAGCGAAGTATTCAAATCAAAGTGTCTGTTTAAAAGCCTTTCTTAAGTCACACAGTTAGTGTGCACTCAAATGTTGGTTGCTTGACGGTTGTCAGCCCACTTTGAGGTCTGTGGATATAGAGGGAAAAATTGGATCGGTGTCGGGTAGAGTTCCAAATGTAGCTCAGTGGGAGAGCGTTGGTACGTTTAACCAAAGGTCCCGGGTTCGATACCTGGCTCCGGAACAATTTTTCCCTCGAAATTATTCAAATTAACTTCACAGGAGTTATTCCTGAAAGCTTATTTTGCAGCCTTTCTTATACTTTACGTATGGAGAATCTTATTCTTATTATTATCTTACAGTCATTTTCAGAGTGTTCAGGAAATTGAGCGAGGCAAAATAGTTCTTCGTGCAGAATCACTGATATGTGACTGACGAGGTAGGGTCTGAACGAGTAGCTATTTTCCCATAACGTCCTGGAGCTCTTTGCTTCCACTTGTCTTCTATTGAACAACTTGTTTCTTTGCGCGAGATAACGATCAGATCGTGCTGCTGACCACTCTTGTTCTGGTGAAGGTTGCGAAAGCACTGCAACTCCTGCCCCCTTGCCCAGTCTGCCTTCATTTTCTCTCGCAGACACCTTTCCACTTACTACAATGATTTAAGCGGTGGGAGTCTTAATTTAAACTCTTTTTTAATTTGTGCTCTTGAGGTTGCACTAATTTTTTTTTTTTCAATTACAATACACGTTATTTCGTTAATTCTATAACCGGAACTGCATCATGACGATCATGGAATGGAATTTCCGGAAGGGTGCACAGCGACGTGTTACGATCCATTACGCCAGTGATGTCAAAGCAAGCGCATTTTTCTGACCTTGACGTCGTGCGCAGGCATTAAGCTCTAGATATAGAAGGAGGAAGGATTACGTATATGAATAAGCATGATGAAAATAGTGGTGTACAAACTATTTTATATATTATCTGCAAAACAAAAGTAGCCTACTAACACCAATTTCTTAATATTGCAGTTGTGTTTTAAATGTTAATAACATAATAAAAATTTAAGAAGGAATATACACACAAATTCCATAGCAGTACAACTGTACTGTACTATGAATGAAACACACCATTCTTAAAGAAAGTGATATTCAAAAGAAAGAGATTGAATAGGCCTATGACATGGTAAGTTGGAATTGTTACTGATGGTACCTTTACTCCCCATAAAGGTAATCAATAAACTAATCAAAATTACAGTACAAAGCAAAATTACCTAGGTACTGTATATGTTTTAAGTGTAACTAATATTACATAACAAAACTCTTATCGCATTATGCTGTTAAGGTGATATTGGTGCGCAACTTTCTATCATCAGAATATTAAATTATTTTCTCGAAATCTGCTGAAGCTATAAGGCTGACTTCTTTTTACAACACATCAGCATATATCTTTTGTTTATGATATAGCAGTAGTTACTTTGTTAATTAATTTCCTTACAAACACTTTCCATGCAAATATTTTCAAAATTTTAATACACTACCTTCAGTATTATCAACAGTAATCTCACTAGACGTTTTGACTTTATCGATAAATCTGCGAGTGGAACACGAGCAGATTTATCTAGAGAAAATCAAAACTCGAGTGGAATTTAATTGACTATTACACGATTAGAAGAAAGTATATAAAGATTAGAAGTAAAGAAGTACTCCAATACAATAAAATATGAATTGACTTACGAAAATACAACTGTCTTCAAGAGTATTATTGTACCACCTCAACATTACAAATATTACGCTAGATGCATGCTAGATGGCAGTAGTGTCTTTATACAGACAGTGTAATGATTACTATTCAATAAATCTTAATATTAAACCATCTCTGATACGTGACTATACATAATATCATATAGCAGAAGCTATAACATAACCTAACTAATATACACAAATGTTAGAAAAGTTTTAATTAACGATGATGACATAAAAAATAAACATGAATAATTTTAAAAGGAATAATTATTGAATGTACAATTTTCAAATTTGAATGTGGTTGGTGGTTCAATTGATGTTATATTGGACGTGTGCATAATAGAAGTGGAACTCGTTGATTTAGGCCTACATGGTGTATTCAACTTATTCAGGATTTCCGAATGAATAATTTTAAAAGGAATAATTATTGAATGTACAATTTTCAAATTTGAATGTGGTTGGTGGTTCAATTGATGTTATATTGGACGTGTGCGTAATAGAAGTGGGACTCGTTGATTTAGGCCTACATGGTGTATTCAACTTATTCAGGATTTCCGAATGGTGTTCTTCATTTATTTGTAAATCGGATTTCAGAAGATGCATAGGTATGATCAGTGATTTTTATTAATTCTTGTTCTTGAATGCCAATGCGAGTCATATTTGAAACTGCTGTGCATCGACTGGAGTGATTTGTAATTTTATATATATATATTTTTTACGTCCAGACCAGCGCAGTTTCAAATGTTGGCAAACAAAGAAACAAATGCTAGGGACGCGATAAAATTAAACAAATGCTAGGGACGCGATAAAATTAAACAAATGCTAGGGACGCGATAAAATTGTGCGATAAGCAGCCATGATTGGTTGAAATACGTCCTTTCGTACCGTTTTATTAGTCAAAAGTAGTATGACGTAGTAAGAGTGTAATAGTCACTGTAATAATTATGACCATAACATTTCTCAATATACTACGTATCTTCAGTAATACGTATTCACGATATATTAGATTTACGAAAACTTTGCTTCAGTACCTGTAAGACTACAAAATAAACATATTTGAAAATTTCACTTTTCTGTAAAAAAAAAGTTGAGAAAATATTCCTTTTGAATAAAAAAGCAAGCTTGTGAAAAATGAGCATTAAAATTAAAACTTACATTCTTATAATGCACTTATACTTCTCAGGTAAATCTAAAAATTACCATGCATACAGTTTTAATAAGTTCTCTTCCCTTTGTCCATTGAATCAGTGCTGGCCATCCCTGAATATAGCTCGACCAAGGGACATATACTGCCTCTTTCGTGTGTCTCTTTCCTTTCCGCTGTAAAGCGCTCAGGCTCTCCTGGGCTCTAAAGCGCGCTCTTGCGCCTGTGGGCATCAATTGACATGCCTGCATTACGCTAATCCTTAAGCTAGACGCGTTCACCAACCCACACCGTCTGACTACACTAAGGTTCGTTGCGTACGCAAGTTTCGAGCAAACAACCCACTTGTCCCTAGACCAGCCTCCTCCGTGCGTCGCCAGCCGGCGATCAGGGAATGCTATGGAATGATGACGAAATGGTTAGAATGAAGAAGAAAGTCTGTCAGAATGACAGATAATAAGCAAACATTCTCATGGCGCTGATAGAAAAGCTGTTTTGTTTCTTCCACCATGTTAATAATGTCAAAATAAGTGCGTATACAAATTTTGGCCACTCAAAATAATTAGGATAGCCATAAAAGTAAGTTTTCCTAGGACCGTTTACAGAAAGAAAACACATTTTCATTGAAAAGATTTATTTGAACAGACACAGCAATTGAATGGCTGCCTAGAATAACGTTGTAAGTCAGTTTTTACAGTTTGTCAGGAAATTAAAAATACATTTATTCCTTACGAACATTGTTAAATATTATAAAATATGACTGTATTAGGTCTGTATTATTACTTCAGTAGGTATTTACACCATTTATATATAGGTATTGTCTTCATTTTTCAATTAACACAACTTTTGAACGTTTACAGTAGAAAACGTTGTATGTCAATCCAGAAGAACAACGTTGTAAATCAAAGAAACTTAAATACTGTCCATATTTCCCTTTAGATTCTTTATTGTTGTTACATTGAGTACATTAAATGATAATAATAATAATAATATTAATAATAATAATAATAATAATAATAATAATAATAATAATAATAATAATAATAATAATAATAATAATAATTAGACTAATTTATATCATAAGAACTTGAAACAAATTACACAACTTAGATCATATGTTTAGGCATACTTACTTACTTACTTACTTACAAATGGCTTTTAAGGAACCCGAAGGTTCATTGCCGCCCTCACATAAGCCCGCCAGCGGTCCCTATCCTGTGCAAGATTAATCCAGTCTCTATCATCATACCCCACCTCACTCAAATCCATTTTAATATTATCCTCCCATCTACGTCTCGACCTCCCTAAAGGTCTTTTTCCTCCGGTCTCCCAACTAACACTCTATATACATTTCTAGATTCGCCCATACGTGCTACATGCCCTGCCCATCTCAAACGTCTGGATTTAATGTTCCTAATTATGTCAGGTGAAGAATACAATGCGTGCAGTTCTGTGTTGTGTAACTTTCTCCATTCTCCTGTAACTTCATCCCGCTTAGCCCCAAATATTTTCCTAAGCACCTTATTCTCAAACACTCTTAACCTATGTTCCTCTCTCAGAGTGAGAGTCCAAGTTTCACAACCATACAGAAGAACCGGTAATATAACTGTTTTATAAATTCTAACTTTCAGATTTTTATGTTTAGGCATACAATATCAATATTACACAGACAAGAATATTTTTTTCTTTTCTTTATTCTGTTATTAGGCTATGGTAGAAATCAGAGTAACCATGACCTTATTACCTTTAACTATTCTTCTTTAGCATTCTATAGCCTACATTGACCTACAACCTTATTCTATTCACCGGTCCAGATCGTTTCACATCTGGATTAATGTCACATTTCTTCAAAGTACAGTATATTTTTTCCCTGATCCTTTAGTATCTTACGTACATTGTCCTTCCATTGCATCATATTAATCTTACGTTTTCTCTTTTATTTACGTTTTTTATGAGACCATGTGTCATGCTACAAGTATGATTGTCCGCCATTTTATTTGCGTTACAATGTTATTCAGCTCAGCAACACAATCAGAATACTAGAGTTCTCGAAGTAGTGTGAATATCAGCAAGACGATGACAGCACATGATACAAGATGTGCGATACAACATTTTTCAGCCTAAAACTCAGTTTGGCGAAAAACGGACTTACAACATTATTCAGTTGTGGAACTATTTTTCAACATCGGAGTTGGGACATTTGTCATAACATGGGATCAACAGAGAGGTGCAGACGGCTGTAACACACTGGTTCCGATCCTAGGCGACTGACTTCTACGCCACAGGGATACAAAAGTTGATCCCATGGTATGAAAAATTTCTCAATTGCGATGGGGACTATGTTGAAAAATAGCTCAACAATTGCCTTGTCTGTTACAATAAATCTTTCCATGAAAGTGTGTTTTCTTTCTGTAAACGGCTCCAGGGAAACTTACTTTCTTGACGGTCCTCGTAATTGCACTCGAGTAGTCAAAATTAGTGTAAGCATTTGTTTTGACATTATTATGTGGTGGAAGAAAAAATATTAACTTTTTATCTGCCCCCATGTGAATGTTTGTTTGTGAGTGTAAGTTTAAAGGGCTGCGGCTCCACGCACGCGCTGGTCCCTTTAAATTCTCCCTGAAGAGCTTTAAATTGTCATAGTTTCAAAATAACACAGATTTTAAAAACTGAAACATTATTTCTGTGGCCGGGAGGAAAAAGGTCTTAAGTCATTTTTTTGTGAAAATGAGATTTTTATATATTCTGAAAGCGGAAACAATTCTCTACAGTCTGGTAAAACTGTTAAAGTCAAATAAGACACCTGACTGGTTTTATAGAACGTTACCAAATGTCCTAAGTACTTTTGAATCGAGCACACACAGAATAAAGGACTTGAGAATATTTAATACTTTATTCCTTACAAACATCACATGTTTACTTTCCATGTTTCCCTATTAAAAAGGTCTAACTTGTATTTTAGCCATTTTATCACATAGTGATGCTCTTTCCTTTTAAAACATTAAGCACCAGGGTAAACAGTCCTATAATTGTTTAAGACCCATTTTGCATTCCTAATAATTTACATTTCTCATTTATTTTGACATGAAAAAGGTCGTATGTTTAATAGTCCCTTCTACTCAATTTGGGTTTTAGTCTTAAAAGGGCTTAAGTGCGGCTATTTTTGGAAATAATCAATAAAATTGTTAAATGAGCAACATTACCTATTTTAGAAGAAATATAAACAAATAATATCCAGGAAAAACCTCATAATTAAAAAAAAAAAAATATAATTGACCCCAATTTCAATCTTTCTACTCCTCTCCTGAAAAGAATAAAATTTTTACTTAAGACCTTTTTCCTCGCGGCCACAGATTTTATTTTTAGAGTTGAAAACGAAATTTTCATTATTTAATGGTTTTTTTTTTTTCGTTATTTTCATCGGTCAATAACCTTAATTTTGGAATGCGCGAAAATAAACTATTGAGAATTCCGCGCGATCTTCTTACGTACAATTCCGGTTTCCTGCAATAACAAATACAGCTACAGTATAAAGATTCTGCTACTTTTACAACGTAATATTTATGTGAATCAGCACTTTCCTTCACGAGAGTAATGAAATCAGGACAAACAGGTTATTACACCTTTAACAATATTTACGGGTGCGTTTGCCATCCATAACGGTCTTAATGGACTAGTTGTGTAGAGAGCACTAGCCATAAACTTTACATTAATAGGTGAATTATTTAATTTTATCGTTCGGATCGTGGTGCTCAACACAAAATCAAATTTTAGTACCTAACTCATGAAAGAATGAAGCTTCATCTCCTTGTCTCTCATGTGCCTTCCTGGCGTTTAAAGACGACACCTCTACCCCGTTATAAACGTGTGCTGCATATTGTGAGAAATATTACATACTTCATATTACTTTCCGTAATTAATTGTTACATATTTTTCTTTGGTTTAGTGAGACAAAATCAATTCTGACATTAGGAATGAATTTACAATAATGCTTTATATACGCATTGCTGACAACTGGAAAGATAAAATTGATAGAAATCTGATGCTTGTAATAATTAGTAAAGGCATGTAGACAACAATAAAACTTAATTTGATAAAACCTTAAAATTTCCAAGACATGTTAACATCTATTAATTTATGAGGTCTAAATAAAAAAGCTAATTTGTATTTTTCTATCAACACAAAGACGAAGGAATTAGGCCTACTAAAGAATGTTGTTGACTCACGTTTTGTGAACTGTCGGAAATCGAAAGTACGATTTGGAGCAATTTGTAATGCTGCAATTTTGTAGCAATTATAAACAGCGCATATACACCTGACATTTTAACACAGCACTAATTAATAAAACTATTAACTAGCCCAGCAACAATATACATTGCAGTTGATTACAGCTTGTTTCAACCGGCCGCCTAGGTAGCAGCACCAGCGTGGTTCGCACATAAAACTGCTAGCTGTCCGGTATTATTATTGTAAGGTATTTGCTTATATGTAGAAGAGTTAAGAATGACGCCGACTATAATTGAGTCAATGTGATGCCGGCTAAGAAAGTTTTAAGCCTGGTTGACAAGACTCGAAATGCAAGAAGAGTCACAAGGAATAGACAATGCAGCTTTTAAACCCCCGCTGTTTTGTAAGTGGTGGTTAAGAGGATTAAAGACCCTCAGCGCTAACTAATTGAAGTATTGAATGTCAAAAAATGGGAAGTATGAGCAGTGATTGGAATGGCTTGCATGTTTATAAACTATACCGACTAAAAATATTAGCTTTTACTACATACGAATCCTAGCTCTAATAATCACAGACAAAAGATTACGAGAATGGGGACAGATAAAAAAGTTGTTTCCTCCCCCACCATATTAAATAATGTCAAAACAAGTGGTTATACAAATTTTGGTCACACGATTGCGATTACAAGGGCCATTCCAAAAGTAAACATCCCTGGGGCGTTTACAGAAAGAAAACCCAATTCCACTGAAAGATTTATTGAAACAGATATAGCAATTGTTGAGCTGTTTTTCAACATATTCCCCACAGGAATGAGACATTTGTCATATGGGATCAACAGAGAGGTGCAGATGGCTGTTAACACACTGATTCCGATCTTAGGCGACAGACTTCTGCGACACAGGGATACAAAGCTGAGCCCAGATATGAAAAATATTTAAATTCCGGTGGGGAATATGTTGAAAAATAACTAAACTTACTTACTTACTGGCTTTTAAGGAACCCGGAGGTTCATTGCCGCCCTCACATAAGTCCGCCATTGGTCCCTATCCTGAGCAAGATTAATCCAGTCTCTAACATCATATCCCACCTCCCTCAAATCCATTTTAATATTATCTTATATTTATCTTTTAATATTATCTTTCCCAGATGGGAAAAATAGCTAAACAATTATTGTTGTATCTGTTACAATAAATCTTTCCATGAAATTGTGTTTTCTTTCTGTAAACGGCCCCAGGGAAGCTTACTTTCTGGACAGCCCTCGTAATTACGCTCGAGTGGCCAAAATTTGTATAAGCACTTGTTTTTCATTATTAACATGGTGGAAGAAAAACATTAACTTTTCTATCTGCTCCCATGAGAATATTTGCTTCTTATTTAATTCATTAATTAAATAATCATAGACAAAAGCTTAACTTAATTATTGATTCATGAATTAAATAATCATAGACAAAAGCTTAGCTTAATTATTCATGAATTAGATAAAGAAGCTTAGCATAATTTATTATATGTAACATGTTCGGTTGCCAACTTTATGAGAACAGGAATATTAAAGCTTCTGTCCAAAAGGTGTTCCGCGTACACATTACGAATAATAATGAGTAAAACATTTAGCTGCAGATGACCTTATGTTCGCATAAACATGGAATATAATCTTCCTCGGAATTAAACAGAAATGGAGAAACACTTGACTAATCATATAAATAATGAATAGTTACAATTTGCAATACAACACACTTTCATTCAAATTGCAATCATTATCAGATACGGATCACAATTTCTCGGCCAAAAGTGACAGTTGTTGTTCATAATACATTTGCATAATGTACCATTCACATAGCAGTCATTTTTCTTAAATATAATCCGCTTTCTTGGCAAAATTTCTGTAATTTTAATTGTCCTACTGACTTCTGGATAATCTCATAATATTACTTCGCATCTTTGTTCTATGTATTTTTCCTATTGTAACTAATAACCTTACTCAAAGAATTACAGGATAATAATTGTAAAGATCGAGTTTTAAAGAAATAGTTGTATTATTTTGCTGTGGGAATCCTTTCCTTTCTGATGAGAAAAGGTCGCGTACTTCAATTACTACCGCTACGAAAATATCGTAGTGAGATTCGTCAAGCCTGCTGATATACGTGTATTTTTACAGACGGATCAGCTGTGCCTTGCATTCTGATTGATTCTATGCCACTTCACTGCACACAATCCAGTTCTGTAGCCGTGCAGCAAGTGCCGTTTCATTGGAAAGTGAAAGAGACTTGTCATAGGTCTGTATCTCATTCGAGTGTAGGTGTGCCGTGCCTGAGGCTACATCTGCATTTCGTGTGCCTGGAAAAAGGACCTAACTTGCAGGCCGAAATTCTGTAATTACCCCAAATTTATAAAGATTGCGTAATTTGTTGTCCGGAGGTAATTTCTTGTCTCCATTACGTTAATTACCCTGATAGTGTTCATGATTATCGTTTCGTAGAAATGTGGGTCGTTACTCCCTCTCAGACAAACCTATGGTGATATGTACGAGTCGAAATGTGAATAATGGCTTTATTCTGTGGCTTACGACTAATTGGATTGCATAATGGCATCTATCACGATTACGGGCTGTTGGAATGTTCGTGTCGTTCCATCCATTTTCTTCTTCTATTAAGACACTTCATGTGGGTATTATGTTGCCAAGAGTGGAAATAGTGTTATTTTTAATAGAAGTGGCATATCTGCGACAAGAAGGACGACAGTAACTTTTCACTTATCAGTTAATACGTTGTAAGACACATTGCGTTGATGCAAAAAATCCGTAGGGTTTTGCTGTGACAAAAGTTTTTATTTTAGATTAATACTTTTGTCACAGCAAAACCCTACGGATTTTTTGCATCAACGCAATGTGTCTTACAACGTATTAACTGATAAGTGAAAAGTTACTGTCGTCCTTCTTGTCGCAGATATGCCACTTCTATTAAAAATAACACTATTTCCACTCTTGGCAACATAATACCCACATGAAGTGTCTTAATAGAAGAAGAAAATGGATGCAACGACACGAACATTCCAACTGCCCAGTAATCGTGATAGATGCCATTATGCAACCTAAAATGGAAGAAATCTTATAGATTTTGTAGCATCAAATGACCTTAAAGTGACTAACAGCTTTTTTCGCCACAAAGACATCCACAAATACACATGGAGCTCAAGAGGCTATAGATCAATTATTGATTATGTAATAGTAAATAAAAAGCTAGCTACATTTATTGAAGACACGAGAGTATATAGGGGATATGATATTAATACAGACCACTTCTTGCTAATCTCTAAATTTAATATGCCCCAAAATGGTACAAAAGTAAAACAAAATTATATCAGAAAGAAGAGGTATACAAAATCAACCTATTAGAAGACATGAGTATCCGACAACTCTATCAGAATAGAATAGCCCTACAAGTAGTGGAAACACCTATGAGTTTAAATGTAAATGAAGAATGGCAATTATTGAAAACTATTCTAACACAGGCTGCGTCAGAAGCCCTAGGTAAACGAAAGAAAAGACGTACTAGAAGAGGACTTAACATTTGGAACGACGAATTAGCAACAATAATAAAAGACAAAAAGATGCATACTTATTATATATTTCCCACCCCACGGATGAAAATCGTATTAAATATAACAGACTCTCTGCAGTTGCAAAGAGAGAAATAAGGAAAATTAAAAGAGAAAGCTGGGATAAATTTGTAAATAATAATATTGAGTATGATATTAATGGCAGACAAGCTAAAGCATACAAGATTATGAAAGAACTAAATAAAGAAGTAAAAGATACTATAAACTGGAACCCCATTTCTGAGATACAATGGCTAGATTTTTACCAATATTTATGGACTAGTAAGGATGATGAAGAAAACATACAAACGGCTACATACAATGAATATGTGGACCCAATTTCAATAGATGAATTGAAAAATGCTCTCCAAATAACCAGAAATAGAAAATCGCCGGGATCAGATGGTTTAAATCTGGAATTGTTTAAATATGCGCCACAATGCTTTTTACAAAGATTTTTAAGTTTTTAAATATATGTTGGAAGTTTGCACACATTTTTCCTGTCACATACCAGAAGAATGGAATATAGCACTAATTACTCCCATTTTTAAAAAAGGGAACAGGAAGAATTGTGAAAATTACAGAGGGATTAGCCTTCTTAACTCAGGCTATAAAATATATGCCAAGATTATCTCTCAAAGACTAAACAAAATTGCAGAAGTGCTATTAGCAGAAGAACAGAGTGGGTTCCGCAAAAACAGATCATGTATTGATAATATCTTCACCATAACGCAGATTATAGAAAAACATGTCGAATTTAATATTCCCACATATATGGCTTTCATAGACTTTGAGAAAGCATTTGATATGATTAGCAGAACAAAATTGTGGATGATATTAAAAGAAAGGAATTCCTGAGCATCTAATAAGGGTGATACAAAGTATGTACAAAAATACAAAAATCAAAATGAATATCAACAAGATTACCACCAACTTGCGAGAAGTTAACCAAGGGGTTAGACAAGGGTGTCCCTTATCACCTACTCTTTTTAATTTGTACCTAGACGAAGCCGTAAGAGAATGGCAGAACAATTTAAAAACACATTATTTTATAGATAATATAATTTTAGATTACTTACTTTTCGCAGACGACCAGTTGGTGTTGGCTGATTCTGAAGACAACCTACAGAGAGCAGTCCATCTGTTGAGAATTGTTGCTAATAACTACAATCTAAAAATATCACACAGGAAAACTAAAGTATTTGGCTTCTGCGGAAATAATACAATAAGAACTAAAATTGTAATAGAGGATAAGATGATTGAACAAGTAAATTCTTTTACTTACCTTGGATGCGATCTCTCTTACATATCCTCCACAGACGTAGAAAACAAGTTAAATAAATTTTTAAGACTTATTGGTACAATTAAACGTACACTCATAAATAAAGTCGACAGAAAAACTGTACTCAAATTTTACAAGACACTGGCAATTCCGACATTGTTATATGGTTCAGAAACGTGGATTCTGACTAGAGCCCAACAGAGAAGAATTGAGGCCGCTGAGATGAGACTCTTAAGGCCACTAGCAGGATTTAGACTACAGGACCATAAGAGAAACGAAGATATACGTCGAGAACTTAATATCGAGAGTGTAATAACTATAATTGAAAAATATAGAAATAATTGGTACGGCCATATAACAAGAATGCCCAACGACAGGATACCTTTCAGAACATGGTGTTATAGACCTACACGAAGAAGACGAGTGGGAAGACCAAAGAGACGTTGGAGAGACCAGTTTGATGGATAAAATTCTGGAGGCGGAACAGGCCATCGGCCTAAACCTTGAAGTTATTGATGATGATGATGATTAATACAAGACAGAAATTAATCAGTAGACAGTGGATGCGGGATGACTTATCGTTGAATGTAGGTGCACATTTACTGTATGTTGCATTTTTTCATTCAGATCATTGGCTGAGCAGGTAAACAGACGACGTCAACATGCTACTGTATCTCCGTACAGTCAGAAGAAAAAGAAAAATAACGTAACGAACCTTGCAAGGTTCAGTCCTCGTCATCATTGATGCAATTACTAGCGTTGCAGTAAACGACGATATTATATTCTCTCGTAAGTTGTCGAAGCTGAATCGTCTTCGCCTATCGCTTAAACAGTTTTTGTATCGAGAGAATTTCTGAAGAAAAACTCTAAAATGGGGATCACTCAATTTCTTTAGAGGAATATTTGTACTGAGCATCATGTTGCACGTGTCGTTTAGACCCGCACAACTAAATCATGATGATGATGATGATGATGATGATGTAGATGGTTCCTCGATCTCATTTCAGCGCATTTCCTGTGCGATGTACTGTTGCAATGTTTCTCTATAGCCTGAGTTCTGATTTATATTTAAATTTTACATACATTACACACGATATTGTCTTCGTTAATACATAAAATGTCACTCTCATACTTCTTAATTGCATTTCGTATCTCGGAGCGAATTTAGCGTTTTGCCTTCTACATTATGAATGGATCAGCACTACTCTATTGAACGCGTATTAAATACTTGATCAGGATAACACAACTGCACACATTGCGTTGCAATGTGCACCGGGGTTCCTTCGTTATATACGCTGCTGTACTCGCCAGGTACACAAAAGACTGACGGCGCGGCACGTGCCATATATTCCGATAGGAAACAACTTCACTTTTCCTTAAGTCATCCCGCATACACTTTCTGTTAATCAGTAATATACTACGGTAGTCCACACCTGTGGAGTAACGGTCAGCGCGTCTGGCTGCGAAACCAGGTGGTCCGGGTTCGAATCCCGGTCGGGGCAAGTTACCTGGTTGAGGTTTTTTCCCTCAACCCAATAGGAGCAAATGCTGGGTAACTTTCGGTGCTCGACCCCGGACTCATTTCACCGGCATTATCACCTTCATATCATTCAGACGCTAAATAACCTGGATGTTGATACAGCGTCGTAAAATAACCCAATTAAAAAAATACTACGGTCATACTGAAATCTTAATTGTTATTTTTTAGACAAACCATGTACATAATCTTAATCTACAGACTTTCCTATCGCTTTTCAACATAGTCTCCATTTCTTTGCACACATTTTTCCCGCCGTTCTGTAAGTTTGAAAATTCCCTTGCTGTAGAAGTCCGTTTCATCTTCCCGAAGACACTGACGCACTGCTTTCCGGATGTCCTCCAGCGTCTCGTAGCGTTGGCCTCGCAGCTGCTCCTTTACAGAACAGAAAATATGGTAGTCGGAGGGTGCCAAGTCGGGACTGTAGGGAGTTTGCGGAACAGTTTCCCATCCAAATGTTCCGATTTTCTCCGCGGTGACACGATCAGTGTGAGGCCACACGTTATCGTGTTGCAGGATGTTTTTCTTTCCAGGGCGATCCTAGCGCAATGCACGACGAAGCTTCAAAACTGTCTGAATATAGTGGACAGCATTTATGGTCTGTCTAGGTTCAAGAAATTCAACCAAAATGCATCCTAGAACTTATTAACTCTTTCCTTGTTGAGTTCCGTGAAGGCAATTCGAGGGCGACAGCTACGAGGCTCATCTTGGATGCTCGTGTTCCCATCTTCGAAATGTTTCACCATCTCCTAACACTGCTGGCGCCCATGCTCACATCTCCGTTAATGCACACTGAAGTCTGAGGTGAATTTCAGCAGCAGATTTTTTTTGTTTAACAAGGGATTTAATGATAGCACGCTGTCGAAACGAACCAACGTTGTCGACCATTTTGCAAACATTGCCTGTGGTCACATGATAGAAGTTAATGACGTCATAATATGTCAATACATAGTGTAAATTCTGTACATTATGATCATATAATCGTTTTCGTTACATTGTTGAAATTGAAATTATAGCAATGTGTTGCTCATGACTTTCAGTAGACCCTCTCTTTGTATGCTCCTACATCAGTGATAGCTAATTAGTAATGCACTGAGGGTCAGGATAGAATAAGAACCATACTTGAGGGCCATGCAAATTAAAAATAACTATAATAAAATAAACGTACAACAAATGGAAATTTTAGAACCTAGGGTGCTATTCATAGACATTTCGCTAGCCCGCTCTATGAGCGCGCTAAACTAGCCCCGGTTATCGACTGATTACTTATAGGATTCATATCATATCGCTAACACTGGTTTATGAATACGAAACACGTTAGTTCGCTGATCATCCAACGGAAGCCCGCGCTAAGTAAGAATGTCTATGAATATGGCCCTTAGAGTCTACTATTAATATTATTACTCAAATATTAAAACATAAATGTTTAATGCACAATGAAAGAACAAGCATTCCTTTTTAATGAGAACAATGAAGTTTGTCAATTTTTTTACAAGGGATTTAGGATAGAGACCGGTGGCGGGCTTATGTGAGGACGGCAGTGAACCTCCGGGTTCCTTAAAAACCGTAAGTAACTAAGTAAGAGATTTAAAATCCACTTCCATTTCTGATGTTGCAATCTTAAGGATATGGGATAACAGTGAATCAGTTAATCTGTTTCTAGACTGGTAGCCGTCTTGCACTGAAACGAAGCGTCCGAGCCCATGTGTTTCTTAACGAAAAGTGTTTGAAAGAAGTTTCATGATCCAAAAGTTTCTCGGTCTAATTTAGAAACACCCTGTATGAAGAATTTCCATTTGTTTACGTTCTTGATTTCGACATAGCACTCCAAACATCGCAAAGGTCATCATTTGTTACAGTTACACTCATACTACACAAATACAGTTGAATCAGTGCTGCTCATCGGAGTGACTACTACCGCGGAGGAATCGGAGATTACGAATAAAGCTCTCCACCGGTGATCTCCGGTACTACCGTAGGTGGAACAGAGGACAAACGGAGGGATGCGGGGGTTCGGAGCGAAGCGACAGTTAGCTCAAGGACGACCGGCGCGTACGGACTGACGGTAGTGGAGAGTGGAATAAAATGGCACCAAATCGGATATCCGTCGCATGGAAATTCTATAATTTTGTTGAAGGTAATAATAAAGTCGCACACTGTAAACTTTGTGGGAGAATTTACTCTAAGGGTGGTGGAACTTCGAATTTGTTAGACCATTTGAAGCAATCGCACAATCGCGAACTTGATGAAAACAATTATGCAAAACATTTGATACGATTTCGTTTTAAATTGTTATAGTGCTGTTGTTCCCAAAGGCTCACAGTCTATGAAAAAGTCTTGAAATTTCTCTAAAACGTAACTTTCGAGGCAATAAAAAACAAATGAAATATTTACAAGACGACTTGAGTTATATTTTGCTGTTTAGGCAACTTGAGTTATATATTACTGTTTAGATTAAAATAATTCTGAATGAAACTAAAGAAACATCTGGTAATAATGTAATTACAATTATCCTTAAGTTGATATCCACTTATATTTTTATTACAGAGCAAGAGTGGCGCGTTTTAGAAGAGGCAGTTCAAATGATGACACCTTTTAACACAATAATCGCAATCCTTTCCGGTGAAGAATCTGAATAAATTATGTTGGACAGTAGACTTTATCCCATTGATAGCCCACGTTTTCTTTTGTTTCATTCTGAAGCTCCCTTAATATATTTTACGTTAACTAAACCGTTTAGAATAACAATTGACAAACCCTGTTTGCGATTGAACGAGAGTTTCTAAGAGAATTAAAGTATAAATGTTTACATAGCTACTGAAAAGCTTTACTTCTGCGTTAGTTTTGCAGTTAGATTGAATGTTATTAATTTGATCAATGACATAAAACTAATACGGCTTTCCACATGTACTATGAATTTCAAAACTAGAAAAAAATATCTGTCAGCGAACGTAGCACTTTAAGCAACACAAAAAAAGAGCCGAAGAAAGAGAGATTAACATAAAAGAGAGATTAAACAACAACAAATTAGAACTTATTTTAAAAGACACGCGGACGTCAGCGGAGTCGAATCACTACCTGATCCGATTAAAGGAATGCTCAGCGGAAAGTGTATGTCTGCGCCACAGCACATATACAACCTGCGCGGCATCAATCGGAGGTAACCGGAGGTCTCCGATTGAAAGCGCGCAAACAACCGCTCCGGAGAAAACCTAATCATAAGCAGCACTAAGTTGAATGAAATAGAATGAGTACTCTGTGTTACTTTTTTTTATTGGAAGAAAGGCTGCTAAATCAGTAACTTATGTACTATTGAATCACAGTTCCAATTTTCAATAAAAATTATTCGCGGATTTGTTTCCTTCGCACTTGTTCTGGCGATGATAAAGTCTCGTTCTGAAAATGTTTTCATCTCTCTTACTTTCCTCAGACAGACTGACATATCGCATTTCCTTTCATCAGCTTACATTGGTCACGATCATCATCCCAGCTAACAGCTCACCGAAGAATTTTTTTGTGCCGTACAATATAGTTGTTTATTCCTTTAAAATGTAAAGGCAGTAAGTGCATTTCATAAATTTAAAGTTAAATTAGTGAGCCCTATAGGCTAACAAATCTAAATCTGAAGGTGAAAAAATGTATATATATAAAAGATGGCCAAAAAACGAAGACAATAATAATTACAAGTACATTTTTGTAAACTTCTTATTTCAAACATAGTTTCACTAGTAACGGGTTTTTCTATTTGTGGCCACTGATTATGTCACGTACATAATCCGTCATTTCTTTTGGTCGCTTAGATACGTATTCTCTAGTATCATATTGAGACACTTCCTTTCTTTTTTTTTCTTCTATTTCTTGTTTTTTCTTCGTCCTTTTGCTATAGAGCTGCAGTACATCAGCCGAAGTCTGTATCTGTAGGCGCTCACTTGGTGGGGGGCAGGCCCTTTCTACCCCTAAACTTATAACTAGTGTCGTCATCCACCCCGTAATGAAATTAATATAAAGGTCTTGCCGTTACAAGTAGTTTGAAGGAGATTCCTCATATTAAAATAAATAATTAATTTGTTTGAAAGGTGAACCATGATATAACCCGAAAATGGTTATTTAAAATACATACAGAGGGTCAGCGTGTTAGTAACGGCACTCACAATACACACTCCCTTTCTCTCCTCATACATTTAAGACTGGTGAATCCCCCCCACCACACACACACACACACACACACAAACGGTGACTCCACTTCTTTGTCTAAGATCCACATTTTTTCAGTTCAATTCAAATCGATCAAATATTACGATCGAATATATCATATCATATCATATCATATCATATCTTATCATATCATATCATATCATATCATATCATATCCCGTACCATATCATATCATATCCGTACCATATCATATACCGTACCATATATCATCGTATCATATCATATCTAATCTCACTCCACTAATACTTATTCAGAAAAGAATCATTAAAATATGCCTTAATAAACCAATTGATTACTCATCCGAGCTTTTGTTCACTGACTTTAATGTTTTGAATATTAAACAGGTTTATTATATTGCCTTATTAAACTTCATACATAAAAATCGTAATAAATTCAAATTGTATCATCATAAATATGGAACTAAAAGATCCGATTTTATACGACTAGAGGAACCAAAGTGTTTCACAAGGACAGCTCTTAGCCATGGTACCTACTTTGGTCCAAGGTTATATAATAAAATAATTGAAAAATATCCAAATTTGGAAAATTTTAGTATCAGAAATTTAAAAAATAGCGTTAGAAATTTAATTGTTAAAGAATATATATTGATTTAATATGTAATGTATTTGTATGATTTAAATTGTTAAAATTGAAATTGTATTTTTAAAGTCAATTTATTCCTGTAATTTTTTTTTCTTGACCCAGTTTGTGTCAAATAATTATCTTTGTGTTTATCTTTGTGTTTAGATATCTCCCTGAGCACGAGTTTTTACTCCTTCGTGAAGAACTAAGACTGTATTTTTGTATATATTATTTTACTAACAATAAACAATATCGTATCATATCATATATCATATCATATCATGTCATATCATATCATATCATACAACATATCATATCATATAACATATCATATCATACATCATATCATATCATATCATATCATATCATATCATATCATATCATATCATATCATATCATATCACATATCATATCATATATCATATCATATATCATGTCATATCATATATCATATCATATCATATCATATCATATCATATCATATCATATCATATCATATCATATATCATATCATCATGTATCATGTAGGAATAGAGGGCAATGAACTTGCGGATAAAACAGCAAAAGAGGCAGCAACAGAAGATGGTCTTGAAGTGGCATACAACAGGAAACCTAAGACCACAATTGTAACGGAAATAGAAGAAGAAGGGTTCAACGAATGGGAGAACGACTGGAAAAACTCACTTAAAGGAGCTATATGTAAGAAGTTCTTCCCGTCTTTCAGAGGATGAAACAAAATATTACGCTGACAGCAGAAGTAACCGCCATGATCTCAGGCCATGGAAAAACCAAGGCATACCTACACCGTTTCGGGATCATAGACGACTCAACGTGTTCATGCCTTCAAGATGCACGAACAGTAGATCACCTAATATACTCGTGTGTCAAATTGGATAAACAAAGGGATATACTGAAGAAGGGAATATATAGAAATCAAGATAGATGGCCAGTGTCACATGAGAAACTATTGTTAAAAGACTATAAGAATTCAGAAACTTTGTTCAATCAATAGATTTCACATCACTGTAAATATTGTAAATAGTGAAAAAACTACTCTACTTAAAATTAGTATTAGTATTCAGTAGTAGTAGTAGTTAGATATTATGTTAAAATAATTATAAGCGATTCACCACTTTTATTAAGTCAATAGACTTCACGGCAGTGTATTATATTGTAAATAGTGAAAGCACTACTCCAGTTAAAATAGTATTAGTATTAATAATTTTAAATAATTCATAAACTGTATTCAGTCAGCTGACTTTACATCCTTGTAAATATTGTAACTAGTTTACTATTAGTTTTTGTTTTAAGTTCCGACAGAATGTAAAAACAGTGTAGCAACAAATGTGTTATATTTTTTGTTTAGTTTGATTAAAATGTACCAGTATTGCATTACTGCAATGGAGCATACTGAATAAAAAGGGGATTCATAAAACAAAAAATCATATCATATATCATATCATATCATATCATATCATATCATATCATATCATATCATATCATATCATATCATATCATATATCATATCATATCATGTATCATATCATATCATGTATCATATATCATATGTCATATATCATATCATATATCATATCATATATCATATGATATATCATATCATATATCCTATCATATCATATCCATTACCAAGCGGGAACAATAATAGGGAAGTAAATATTCAATTAACAACGTATTCGGCTAAATTTTTGTATAATCAGTTAACAAATTAGGCCTACTTTTAATGTTCGTTACCAACATTCAGTTCCAGTGATAAGTGATTGCGATGTGATTGTTGATAATGAATAAATTCTTAATAAAGAATACGAATACTGTCCAAAATGAAACTTCAGTGAACGAAACACAATGATAAAATGTGTTGTAGTAGTGGCAGTGAAACTAATAGCGCATATTCATCATCGCTGCAAGGATCAACGAAGGGTCACTGCTGTGAAGTAACGGTTAGCACGTCTGACCGTGGAACAGCGGATCCTGGTTCGGACAAGTTTCCTAGTTGAGTTTTTTTTTTTTTAGAGTTTTCCCTCAATTCATGCAGAGCAATAACTTTCGGCACTGGACCCTGGACTCATTTTGTTGGCATTATATCCTTCATCGCACTCAAACACTAGATGACCATGGCGGTTGATAGAGCGTCTTAAAAAAACACGTTAAAATCAATGGATATGTTGAACTTTAAGGAGATCCTTGGAAAACAAAGTAAGAAAAGATATACACATGAAGTTGTATAAATCAGTTGCATTTGGTACAGTAACATGGATTTTAACAAAAAAAGACAAAAGACGGCTTGCGCCTCTGAGATGAGGTTTCTGCAATCAGTAGTAGGAATTTCACAACTTGAACATGAGAGAAATGACGACATAAGAAATGAATTTTAGATAGAAGAATTAAATCAACACGTGAAGGATTAGCCTATCTGTAGTAATGTCACAAGACAAGACCTCGAGTGACATTTATTAGAACTATTTAGTGAATAAAACAAAAATGTAAATACTGTAACATATCCCTAAAATTCGCTTAAAAATGTTAATAATTGCATATTTATGAATAATTAACCTATTCGGACATTACGAAGTCGAAATAGATGAATAACGATTACTGCAATAAAGAAATTGAATGTTATTCAGTAATGCCAATTGAGAAAAGCGAAATACAGGTTTAAAAATGTTAATTAAATGTACTGCGCTTTTCTCTTGTTATAACAGAAATACGTTTTCATTATCTGCTGAAATCATAATTTAATTTAAACATTTTATAATATAATTACAAATAACCTGATTAATGCATTAATTAAATGAACAATTGTTATGAAGGAGTGTCATTTTCTTTAGATACAATGGACATGGAATTAGAAGATGAAGATGTAGATATGGAAGTAGGATTTCGCACTTTATTCAGTAAAACGGATTCATGTTCATCGATTTACTTGGAAACAGTTGGCGATTCTGATTAAAGAAAACTGCCGTGCGATAAATTGGTAGAGATAAATCGAGTTGCAGAGATTGTCACGATGTATGACTGTGATTGGTTAGAATTCAAAATTTCATTACACTTCATTGACCGAAAATGGAATGATGTCATATAAACGAAATAGTCTAAGTAAATAGATGCATCGCCTAGATAGGTTGGAGATAGAGCGCTTCCCGAACATAGCTTTCCAATATTGTCCGAAAGGAAGAAGAGATATAGGTCGTCCGAGACTTCGATGGAGGGCAACCGTTCTAATTGGGGACGGAACGGACCGATGGGCCCGTGCCGTGTAGTTGTTGATGATGAAAATCAATGAAGGGTGAACAAAATAGTGTAAGATAAAAGATAGTGCATAAGGGCCGTAGTTTTCAACGATCTTGAGTTAAGCAATATCAATTTAATTATTATATGAAAAATCAGACGATATTATGTAAAATACATAGGTTGGATAAAAAGATATGGCAACACTGCTGTCACGTGACGATGGTGCGTTCGAGAGCTGCCAGCTGTGTGGACATGAACAAGGACTGTTAGATGAGTTAGTGCAGCCAGCGGCGACAGTACTCTGTCAATCTACTGCAGTGTGTAGAACGTTTATTTTCGTAGGGATAGTGCGAGCGCCCTAAGACCACGTTTACAAAACTAGAGCAACGTTCCTGGATCAAAATTGAAGTGACACGAGGTCGTAGTGCACAAGAATGTTTTCAGAGACTGAGTGAAGCATGTGCCGATGCAGTGTTGCCATATCGTACAGTGGCACAATGGGTTAAAGCGTTCTGGGAAGGCAGGGATGCCGTTCAGGAACCTCCGTACAGGACGACCCCGCGTGGAGGACAACACAGTTCAACTCCTTGCTTCCCTGTTGGATGCTGAACGCCGATGGACTGCGCGTGAGTTAGCAGCTAAAGTCGGAGTATGTCACAAAACTGTGCTCCACATTCTGCAAGACATTCTGGGTTACCGCAAAATTACAGGACGTTGGATACCCATGAAATTTCCGAGGTTTAACAATGGCACCGCTATGCAGTCGCACAGGCCTTGTTGGACCGGTACCAAAGGAAAGATGACGACTTTCTTGGACGAATCGTCGCTATGGACGAAACATGGGCTCGCTCATACGAACCAACCAAACTTCAAACTTCAGTCAAATGAATGGACGCATCCAGGTTCTTCTCGTCCGAAGAAAGTGCGCCCTACACAAACTGCTGTGAAGGAGATGTTCATTGTGGCGTATGACATTGATGGGATAATACTGCACCACGCTGTACCTCCAAGGCAGACGGCAAACGCGGACTACTACTGCAGGTTCCTGCAGCACCACCTTCGTCCAGCCCTCAGGAGAAAACGACGACACTTGGTGGTACAGAATCCCATCATTCTTCATGATAATGCAAGGAGTCATACCGCTGCTGCTGTCAAGGACCTCTTGCGTCGCTGGCAATGGGAGATTCCGGAACATCCTCCGTACTCACCCGATATGAGTCCATGCGATTACGATCTTTTCACCAAAGTGAAAGAACCACTGCGAGGGACCCGGTACAATACCAGAGATGAACTTATCCGTGCTATAGGGCGGTCAATACGGAACATCAACAATGATGGACGCGCTGATGGTGTATGACGCCTTCCAAACATTTGGCAAAAGGTAATAAATAAGGGGGGCGACTATATAGAAGGTACGTAAATGTTGTACCCCTGTGAATAAAGCCATGTCAGAAATATCGAACTGTTGCCATTACTTTTTATCCAACCCTAGTATTATCAAAATACATATCTACATTCGCACAACAATCTCTCGATTTACTTGCTACATACCTGTGAGCAACGACCATAACAAGGAGGAGCAAAGAGAGTTATGATCGTTGGCAAAGAGTATATTCTGTCGATATTGCTGCCACCTACAGGAAAATTACTTGAAAAAGACGTCAAAGCATATAATTCAAAATATCAGGCATACAAGTTACGAAAAGGAGGACATTTTTTCTTTGTTTAAAAATCCGCCCGGACCCCGGACAAAGGCCTAAAAAGGAGGACATGTCCGGACAAAAGAGGACGTCTGGTCACCCTAGAAATACAGAATCCAGATCTGAGAAGCTACCTTCTGAAAAACAAGTATGTTTATCGCATATTTATTTTTTACTTTATAACTACTGAAACATATTTTAATTCTATGTTCAACTTTGTTATAAATCATCTCCCGACCTCCCTTACCTACTTACACAACCCCCCAAGGGGTCGCGACCCCCACTTTGTAAACCACTGCTTTAAGGTATACGTCGATTCTTAGGATAAAAAATCTACATTTTTTAATGTCTGTCAAACTTTGGTGACATGGCCCTTGGGAGTGATCTAATCAATTCACATAATTCAAACTTGAAAATCGAATTTCAGGGATCAATGAATATTATTAGAAACAGCAAATTAAAGATTTTTCGGACTTTTGTTCCACCCCTACCAATATTTAAAAACAATCGGAACTTATATTTAGTATATCTGAACAGTTTTTTTTTTAGATATGTGTATTTTTCAGCTGATCTTTCATTACGAGAAGTCAGTTTCGCAGCAGCTCTTCACCAAAGAACGCAGAAGACGTTACATTGGCTACGAATCAAAGAATATAATACGTTTTCGCCTCGTTCATTACTCCCGACCGGATTATAGCCGATCTGGAGTAGAGCACCGCCATGGCTGTGGCGTAATGACATCCTGCAGACTTGAATTTTCGTGTAAGTTATAGTATGCAAGTTTTTTTCCCGTATGCTCTGCTGATCATGCAGAGGAAGATGGTCTTATCTGTACTTGTAGAACGACGTTGCAAAAGCGGTAACAAGCTTAGAGTTCTGAATGTTGTAACAGTGTACTTTGTTTAATTTTTTTTTTTTTGTATATTTAGGACTATTCACTTTACAACACCACCGTGACGAAATATCTAGCAATCGTGTTGCTGACCGCCAAATCATGGGAATGAGTTTTCGAAACACCACAGGAACTGGTTCCCTACCGGGCGGCGGATTTGTTCGAGGCCAAGTTCTAAATGATCTGCAACATTTGTAACATGACCTTTTGCCGTCTCAGGGTCAGATTACTGAAAACTAGACTTTTCCTCAGGCGGTTCTCGTTCTGCGCCTGCGTGTTACGCAGTTTTCAGCACTGATTTCAATATTTCCCTTTCGGAGACCATCTTAGTATACTTAGTTATGTCTTTATGCGTGAGATAAATAGCGTAACATTATTATTTCACTTGTAAATTTTGCCAATTGAAATACAAACGTGTCCACACCTGTGGAGTAACGGTCAGCGCGTCTATCCGCGAAACCAGGTGGCCCGGGTTCGAATCCCGTTTGGGGCAAGTTACCTGGTTGAGGTTTTTTCCGGGATTTTCCCTCAACCCAATACTAGCAAATGCTGGGTGACTTTCGGTGCTGGATCCCGGACTCATTTCACCGGCATTATCACCTTCATTTCATTCAGACGCTAAATAACCTAGATGTTGATACAGCGTCGTAAAATAACCCAATAAAATAAAATAAAATAAATACAAACGTGGTACTTAAGTTATATACGTGATATTAATTGAAGGGTTTTTGAAAAGACAACCATGTCCAAAAACATAAATTTTCAGGAGAAACAAAAAACTATCTGGGATGGGTGTTGTCGACACCTCAAGAATGAAATTCATGATGCCATTTCTTAAGGTGTTGTAGAAACTTGGGAAAACTGAAGTAGGCTACATTTATAACTTATACTAGTGGCTTGTGCAGCAAATGCTGCAAACTAAGTTCATTAGACGTTCAAATAAACATTTTTCAGATTTATTTTCAATTAAGAATACCAGACATTCTGAACGTTATTTGCTTCCATAATAATGAAAGATACTCTCTGTCGAGTCAATACTGAAGAGAACCACGCATATAAATATCTACACCGCCATTAAATATGTGAAAAAGACCCAACGCCACTTGATTAATAATTATAAAAATATTTGATTTTTAATAATATTATTATCTTACGTAAGTTTTATAGCTTTCAGTAACATATACTATATAGCCGCCACTCAGTAAAATATATAAATCAAAATCTAATTTAAGTTATTCTCTACATCTATTTATATAACCCCAAAACGTTTCACTTTCATATCATCAATATAGCATTAATATGTATAATTAATGAAAAATAGTCATATCATGGCATTAACTACAATAATATTTCATTTCTAATGGTAATAATGTCATCAAACCACCTCAAGTTTTGTAGTTTTTAATATCCAATACACAGCTGTACCCAGAAAATTACACACCACAGAATCGAACCTATAAATTATTTTTAGTAAGTTAAGTTTTTAATAACCAACTTAATTTGAGCTCTAAATATGTCAGCATTCTGGCCTTCGTGTAATATTGTTTACTGTAGTATGTGTTTGGTTTTATTCTGAAATACAACACGGCCGACTTGATGCTCGCTTCGCTTCTTCTTTACAAAAAAGCGGAGGGAATATCAAGTCGGCCGTGAATGCTATTAGCTAGTTCTCAAAACTGACGACAGATGGATTTTGGAAAATAGGAAAATTACGTTTAAAAATTGACATTTCACTGAAAACTACTATTTTTCCGAAAAACTTTGAGTTCCAAGCTTCAAAATGAGGGGTCATTTATTAAAATCCGTCCAGCCGTTTCCCGTAATTTCCATTACCAGTTCAAATTATATATATATATATATATATATATATATATATATAGATTTCTTCATAGAAATACATGTGTAAATGCAGATAACTGTTAGCAATGGTTGTTTTAAGTAAATATACTCTGTTGTGGGTTAAAATGACTCTTTGACTCCATAACTATTACAACTATTCACGTGTTAAAGTATTTTCCTCTGAGGTGACTTTTGCCGCATACATAAAAAGCAGTACTGCCAATCTACTGTAGTTTAAAATTTTAAGAATAAATGTTTAAAGATGATATGAATGGGATATTTGTAAATGTTACCATCGTCCTGGACAAAGGCTGTTTTCACAACAAAAGAAGTATTCGGACTTTGGTTGTTTTATGAAATCCACTGAAAGTTTCCTATAACTAGGACAAAGGGTTTTTTTGTCCACTGACAACTATGACCGCTGCAGTACGCTCACCGAATGTTTAATATCTAAAAATTTGCATTTTTTGAACTAGGCTATGTTTTTTTTAACCTTCAATTTCTCTGTGAATTTAATATTGTAAAAAAAAGCAGTTGTCTCTCTAACAGTATTTATCTTTTACACTGCATTATAGATCTTTATTATTGAACTAGCCGTACCCGTGCGCTCCGCTGCACCTGTTAGAAATAAATATAAAGTAATTACATAATTAAAATAGGACATTTGATCCAGGGAACATTCGTGTTTGATAGAAGGATAAATTGTTTAATATGTTACTTAATTTAAATTGTATTTAAACAATTAAAATGTGGTCAGTTTGGTCCATTTGGTGCAATGACAATTCCTTTAACATATATATTTTTTTAATTTTTATTACATGCAGCCATAGTTTAATGAAGATTGACATATCATTTAGTTTTAATGTGTTTACTTTATATTACTTGCTATATGTTTCAGAAGTTACTGTAATAACATTGTAGAATTATGTCCATCTAGAGAAACTACGCTTTCCAATGGTGAAATAATAATTAAACAATTAATTAGCTTCCGATATTACTTCATACAAACACAGAAACATTCTCTGTAGGCTACGTTTAATAGCTTTCGATTGTTGTTGTCGAAGGCCCCTTATAGACGAAGTCATTTGTTTTGATTTCAGTGCAGCGCCTTAGATGGCGTTGTTCTTGTAATTTTAAAACTCACTTATCTCATTAGGGGAGAGTCGGGTCAGTATCGGACTTGGGTAGTATCGGACAGTGCGTTTTTCATCTACCACCATATGGTAGTACCTGAATGACATGGTTACGTTTCTCTATGCGACATTCATAACCATGTCAATCAGGTACTATCATCGTGTGGTAGATGAAAAAACTCACTGTCCGATATATGTCTACATTAAATATCAGTCCTATCAAAATTTTGTATAGAATAAAACTTATCGGAAATTATTTTTAAAGAAACGTTTGTTATGTAACATTTTTCATGAAAATTAATAATAAGGGAGATATTTCGATTTATTTAATTCAGGCCCCCTTATAACCCCCTTTTAAATAAAGTATTTTGAATGCCATATAGCCTAAAATCTAAGTTACAACAACTTAATTTATATTCCAATTTTCGTATAAATCGTTCAGCATTATCGCGTGAAAAGGTAACAAACATCCAAACAGACAGACATACAAACAAAATTTTCAAAAAAGCGATTTTCGGTTTCAGGATGGATAATTATACATGTTAACACTAATTAGTTTTGAAAAATCGAAAATTACCAGAAAAATTTTGGCTACAGATTTATTATTAGTATAGGTGTCATTTGCCCTTGTCACGTTTTTAGCGTGACTCAAGACTCTCTTTCATGATAATAGGTAATAAACACAAGGAACGTACATTCAGTTTCTACGGAAGAGAAATAATTCTCTACATCCACAAATAAAAATATAACAACAGTAATTTTCAGGGGGAAAGGAACTGACCAGCTTACCTCATTACCTCCTGTCTTATAAGTGGTGCTTTGTTGGTCTCACTTGTGAGGGTCAGACGTGTCTCTATGACTGAACTGGTGTAGCGTTGGTGGCTACAGATCTAGTCGTCTCGGGATTTGTTTTAGGTTAGTCAGTAGATGTTTATCTTCTTCCCAAGAGAGTGAATGTTCGCCTCCTCTTCTTTTGTTTGTCCTTTTTCTAAGATTGTGGTTTTGGCCTTGTTGACATTAAGAAAAGTATATAAAATTACTCTTTTCTTCTGTTGAAACAGTATCCTCACAGCAGTAGATATTGAACGAGACAAATGGCTTCATTCTTTCAATGAAAATGTGGTGGTATAAAATACAGATGGTGTAGATGTAGATGGTGATTTAAATACCGGATCTGTTTGCAGAAACAAACTTCGAAATATTCACAAAAACTACACTTGCTTAAATAAACATTATAAATGTGTAATTAATGTAATAAAATTGACGTTCTAATGAATTTCCATTATTCTCTGTTGCTGTAGTATGTAATTTTGAAATTTCTACGTCTATTGCTGAAGAATATTTACACAGTCAAAATAAGTTCAAAGTCACAAAGCATAAGCTATTCCAAGCCATTGCACAAATAAATCTACAAATTTAAAAGTAAATTAAAGTAATATATCTCTTTCCTATTAATTTAATAAAGAAGATAATTTTGTTGCTCTAAATTATGTTATTATCTCTTTAATAATTATCTTTATTTGAAGAGGATACTACAATTTACTTAAGCATCAGCAAGTACTGAAAATTTTGGCGAATTTTCTTCAAGTAGTCATTGCCGAATACCGAGAATCTGCAGTCTTGATAAATCTAAACGACAGGTAATAAGCAAAATTGACGAGTTTTTTTTTCAAAACTCGACGCAAGACAAAAACAGACTGTATTTTTACAGGAATTGCATTTTTAATGCTAATAGTCTACATAATTTTTTACTACACAAATTATAAATTTGGCAATACAAGTCTTTATCCTATGACAATTTCAGGCAGCATTGAATTATCCGAGGGAAGCCGAATAGTTTTCACATTGCGCAGTTAACCCTTAAATTCGCAAAGTGACCTATAGGATACAACAGATTAGTAGGCTATATATATAATGTGAACTGGTAATAGAAATTACGGGAAAACGGCTCAACGGATTTTAATGAGTGACCCCTCATTTTCATGCCTGGAATCCAAAGTTTTTCGGAAAAAATAGTAGTTTTCAGTGAAATGTCAATTTTTAAACATAATTTTCCTATTTTCCAAAATCCATCTGTTGTCAGTTTTGAGAACTAATTTTATTGAATCACGGCCGACTTGATTGAATTTCAGAACAAAACACACACTACAATAAACAATAGGCTATTACACGAAGGCCATGACCTGTAGGATTGCCGACATATTTAGAGCTCAATTCAATTTGTTATTAAAAACTGATTCTGCAGTGTATAATTTTCTGAGTACAGCTGTGTATTGGATATTCAAATCTACGAAACTTGAGGTGGTTTGATTACATTATTACCATTAGAAATTAAATATTAATATAGTTAATATCATGATGCGTCTATTCTTCATTAATTGTACATAATATTGATGCTATATTGATGACATGAAAGAGAAACGTTTTGAGGTTATGTAAGTAAATGTGGAGAATATCTTAATTTAGATCTTGACCTCGGATGGTTGGGTCAGGCTCATCTCAAATCTAACAGTTGGGTCCAGTATAAAGCCTTTACCATTAGTCTTGTCTAGAGCCACGATGTCCGCTCTTCTAATTCCGCCGCCTTCAGACGCAATGCAGTGCACCTCTTCATGGACCTCGAAGGATCTTTTTCTAAGGGCCTGTGCTATTAGTTTGCGGATGTTATGATAGCATGAATTTCTCAGGAGTTCTCCATGCTGGCAGGATCCTAGTTATTCTTATTACTATACCGTTGCTCACAATTTTAATGACAAATATTTCGCTAATTTTATGTAAATTAGTTTCTGTTTTGTAAGAGTTAAACTGAAGCTTCAATCTATTAGCCCAACTGCTTTATTGCAGAGATCACATTCGGTGTGGCATTTCAGTTGCCTTCCCCTTTGCACCACTGTGCTGCGTGGACATATTGCGCCATGGATAGGGCTGGTTCCTTCTTACGAATCAACTCCCAGTTAATTGCGACATATAGGACTATAGCAAGTCGTGCAATTACGAAATGGATAAGAACGGTAGAGCCATTATGTGGCCTCAAAGTAGGTGAGAGAGGAAAGATCAACAGAGCAATGACCGTAGGGCGATCATTGCCATTAGACATATCTGTGCTCCTGATGAGCTGCATACATACCGGTAGTACCATGCTGGAGTCCACATTGTCGCTGAAGCATCACACTCGTTTTCAGTCCTGGACTTCAGATGATTAAATTCATTCATATAATCATTGTTCCCGTATAATACAACAATTTATTCTGTACTACGGTATGTGTCTGCTTCAACTGGAAATCTTCCCGTAACTTTATTTTCCATACAATGAGGATGTCGAGTTGTTGATCTAGGTCCCGTCAGGTATGTTCAGCCTTTAAACTAGGTGCAGCAGTGACGTATTATCTGAGAATCGCATGTAGGCACACGCTTAAAAGGATTTTACGACTCTACGTCATTGTTGAACATCGTTTAAAGGCTAGAAATGCCCGCATTGAACATACCTGATCTAGATCATAGAATCTGCAAGGACTTTGCAGTGCTTGGGAAAAGTGACGTAAGTCAGTTTCCACAAACCTTTTTTGATAATTTATTGACAACTTACACTGGTTTATGTCAATTTGATTTTTTTCTGTATGAATTTTTGTAATGCGAGAAATACTTATGTCTCTTTTTCCATGCGAGCAGATGTTTCGTAAGTTGTCAATAAATTAATAAAAAAAGGTTTGCGGAAACAGACTTATGCCACTTTTCCCGAGCACTACAGATTTGACCAGTTATATAATATCTCGGCCTGTTGCAAATGTATTATCTCCATTCGATCATATTTATAATCTATGCTTATTCCATTTTACATGTCGTTTTATCAGCATCACCACCACGCACTACTGCACTAACACCACCCTTGTTACCACTTCTGTTACTACTACCGTTACCAATCTTATTACTATTACGCTACCACTACCGTTACCACTTTTATTACAGCTGCATTAACATCGCTGTTACCACTTTTATCACTACTTCACTATCACTGCTACAGTTGTTACCGATCTTATTTTTATTTCACTACCACCAGTCACCACTTTTACTACTACTACTAAGGTAGGTGTCCCTGATATGGCCATGCTAAGGTTTGAGGAAAGATCAACAGAGCAATGACCGTAGTGCGACCATTGCCATTAGACATATATTTGCTTCTGATGAGCTGCAGATATTCCGGTAGTACCGTGCTACAGTCCACATTGTCGTTGAAGCATCACACTCGTTTTCAGTCCTAGACTTCAGATTCCTTCTTTCCTGCTATTATTACTAGGGACCGGATTTTTATGTAATTACATATTATATTCCTTTCAACCTAACCGTATATAAATAACAAATCTTTGCGAATCTTGTAATTACCATTAATATATTAAAATTTGATACTACATATTTTTACATATTTGCCCCACATTACATATTATGGCTTGGTATTACATAAACCTACATATTTACGGGGTTTATTCATTTTTACTTCTCTAAAAAAAAAAAAAAAAAAAAAAAAAACTTCTCCTGGGGTAATTTATAGGGCAGGGCATACTTGCGCCCCACGGTAAGATAAAATGCAGCAGATAGAAAGGGGTCCCTATTTTGTGGGCATAGTTGCGCCCCGTTCCCATTAGGTAGAGAAAAGGGGGTGGCATAGTTGCGCCCCGATGAAATAGGTAGAGAAAAAGACACTAACGGAAACTCGAGCCTCGTAATCAACCAACCTTATTGATTTCTTATTCGATTTAATATTTATTATCGATACCGTTAAAATGAACACCATGAAGTTGGCAGTATTTTATTAACTGTTTTTCTACTGTTTATGCAGTGATTATCGATAGCCTACCGTTAAAATGAACACCATGAAGTTGGAAGTACTTTATTAACTGACATATTGAAATGAGTGAGCCGTTGGAATATGGGGGCTTAGCAGTCTTTGACATTTTATTAATGATTTTCACACCGTCTGCGGCGTATAGTGAGGTTAATTTAAAATTAATGTTAAGTTTAGTGAAAATGGTAAAGAGTTAATAATTCACAATGGTTCTAAGTTTCAATTTTCGAAACCATGTACCGTAGGGTTAAGATATCGATGTAGAAACAAAAAATGCAGTTCATTTATTGTGTGTGATCGATAAAAAAGTGTTATTTTAAATAGTAAAATTGATCATACGCTAGGCCTACATGATTTCAATGCAGCTATCAGTGTAATATTTATAAGTAATTTGTTTATATTATGACAATCATTTTCGTGTGCACTATGCCCATCGGGGCGCAACTATGCCATGTCCATTCTGCTACCTGATTTCTTCGGGACGCAACTATGCCATGTCCCTTCTGCTACCTGATTTCTTCAGGGCGCAATTATGCCATACCTAGGCCTCCCAATTGACCGCGGGGCGCAACTATGCCATAACGAGTTTATAATTTGAAATACACAGATTTAAAAGGCCTTTTTACCTACCCAAGAAAATATATATTTCGGGACGAAACATGACGTCCTTAGTTCCAGGAAGTAGTAGAAGTACTCACCCCATACCGCCCACTATAAATATGAGTGAACAAAAGGCAGTCTTTCTCATACAACTACCTTGTATTGTAAAAATCACTCAGAAAGTAGCGTTGTCTTCATGTGATGAAGTGGGAAGAGGACGACATGATTTGCCTCGAACTATAATAATTGTTCTGCACACGTCTTAACAAGTCGTTCTCATGCAATTTGTAACCTTACTCACCCTCGGAAAACCCGTGTCAAGTCTGACATGAGCCGCAATAAAGTAGCCGGCTTTTGAAAAGAAGTTGGAGTAAAGGAATAAACTGGAAATATGTTGAGAGATTAAAATAAATAGCTTTTCAGGTTATTGCTTGACCTCATTACTTTAAATTTAGTAAACCTATACGGAAGTGAGATTTTCCGAGCAATTAGAAAGTATGGTTCTCGGTTGGAATAATCCTACCCTTCTGAATGAGACAGGAATGTCACTTTTCAAACAACAGTTTGTGAATGCCTATAGTTTGAGGTTTCAGTAGGTACTTTGTTTCTTACAGGGAGCAGCTAAAATGCATGTATCCCACATCTTCTCTTATATTCTCCTAATCCAGTAAAGCGAAACAGTGCTTGCAGTTCTGTTGTGTCATTTATTTCACTCAGTTCTCTAGTTTTAGTGCTTGCAGTATAAAGTGCAAGTGAGTTTATCTACTGCTTTTAACTAACTAAAATGACCCCTGTATCTTCAACCCTAACAACAAAAATAAAATCATGGATTGCGATGGACGAAGCTTTCACTACAGATGGAAAAATAGTAATGTGTCAAGTGTGCGGTAAAAAAGTCGGGTGCTCTATGAAATCACAACTGGAGAGTCTTATCTATTCTATACCTACTAGATATTGATATTAAATATTTTCATGATTTTACATATTTTAGTACATATTCAGCTTATTTTTCTTACATAAATATGTAGGCCTACATATTTCACACCTTGATGTTACACAAAAATCCGGTCCCTAATTATTACATTCATTCATATAATCATTGTTCCCGTATAATACAATTTATTCTGCAGTACGGTATGTGTCTGCTTCAAGTGGAAATCTTCCCGTAAGTGTATTTTCCATACAATGAGGATGTCGAGCTGTTGATCTAGGTCAGGTACGTTCAGCCTTTAAACTAGGTGCAACAGTTGCATTATTATCTCAGAATCGCATGCAGACACACGCTTAAATAGTAATATGCGTTACAAGAGCGGTATGTTGACGTTTTCATGTTCGAGGAAAAGATTGAAAAAGCGAAACGTAGTTGAGCTTTTTTTAATTTCCGAGAACATGAAAACAAACATACCGCTCGTGTATCGTACATTATTTTGTGCCAAGATCGTTTATTACATACCTGAAAGAGGAATTTCTAACTAATTTAATTAATTTCGACATCGCTTAAGATTTATGCATTTGTCTTCAAGTTACATACAGTATTTCCATCCTCTATTCTCTTGTAGGTGAGGTTGTACTTTATAGTCAGTAAATTTCTTTCAGCAAAAAATGCTTAAAGTCAAAGCGAATGGAAAGCAGCAGTCAGTCCAAGGCTTCAAGATGCGACCTCGTTGGATCGTTATCTGATGCCACGTCCATGGATGTTCTGATAGTTCTGCTGAATCATAAATGTTTGTAGAAATCGAGATGAGATAATTTCGCAAGATCTTCTGTGCTGGTCTAGTGTAATCATCCCACAGTAGCTAACCTATGCACACAGGAGATTGGAGCAGTACGAGCTTTACCTACGCAAAATGAATACTTTCTAAACAAACCAATGATGGTTATGAAACAAATGTCACTTCACCATAATGTTAACGTCAGTTGACATAAAGTTGTCATATGTGATGTTACAAGTCTAATCTACATAAAGTAAGCAGGATTCTTAAGCTTTCATGTATCTCTTCATCAAAAGCATAATTTCCTTGCAATTATTTTACTTAACCATGCTCGAAATGTCTATATAGTAGAGCATGTAGTAATATCAGTGTATAGAGCGCCTCTTGCGCCGCCATATTTGAAACAAATTGAAAGCGCGTCCGCTATTTTTAAGGGACAAAAAAGAAAGTTGGCATGGTGGTAAGACTGATCAGTATGGGTCGATGCGAGTAGTTTGTCATATTTCGTGTACATAAATCAATTGAGGTAAATTGAATAAAACTCGGTGATTTGTCAAAAAGTGTACTGTTATTCGAGTAACTTAATATATAATACGGAACTTATGTTGTAGAAGTGGGTAAAGTCAATCAGTGGGTGTATAATCGATCATTTGCTATTTTTATTGAAAATTATATATTATCTCATTTACTTGTTAAAATTTTCTTATGCTGACTTCATTGCCTGACATTGCAAATGTAAGCGAGAGGGACAACAAAAAAGCTTGCGAATGCCTACATTGGGAACACTGTGTAATTACCGTTGAAGTGAAAATTGTTATTCTCAACTTTTTCTCTTAAATGAAAACAAATTATTACAAACTCTAAATTATCGTCAGCAGTGAAAGGAGACAGGAAGTATACGTAAGTACTTTTCGTTGAGATTGTATCCTGAAATAATAGTTTTGCAGTTCGTAATTGTTAGTATTGAAACTTATTATTTTAAAAAACTTGTACCTTTGTAGGGTTAAGTCGATCATGCCATCGACCTACTCGGAGCAGATAGGACCAGCAGGAAGAATAAATTGTTCACCGAAATACCTCCAACTAACACTTATAAACAGAAAAGTGTCATAGTATAGCTTATATTGATGGGATAGTGGGGAAAGAGGAAGACGAAATTATGGTGAATTTCTTGCGTGAGAGAAGCACTGCCAAAGGAACATATTTTGTACACCCCTCTGTACCTTACTATGGGAACAACGTAGTTTCTAAAGTGACATGAGGAGGGGAAGATTTCAAATAATATCTGACATAAACCTAAGCATTTTAGATTATAATTGAAGTGTGGTATTTCAATGTAAATTTGAATTCTTAAATCTTTGTTTGTTCGTATGTAAAGTATTAAAATGTGTTTTTATGTTTTATAAGTTGACAATCATAATCACGTTTGTACAGTGGAGACCTATACGCCTAATTGTATTGAATAGTATGATCACAGTAACAAAAGATACGCTATATAATGCTACAGGCATATATTGTAGATTATTATTGTTTTTACACCACTTATAACAAATGAAATATATGTAATACACTTAATTTGTTTTTTTAAAAACATAAACAGTGATAGACTTTACTCCGACCGCACGCATTGTATTCTTCACCTGACATAATTAGGAACATTAAATCCAGACGTTTGAGATGGGCAGGGCATGTAGCACGTATGGGCAAATCCAGAAATGCATATAGAGTGTTAGTTGGGAGACCGGAGGGAAAAAGACCTTTAGGGAGGCCGAGACGTAGATTGGAGGATAATATTAAAATGGATTTGAGGGAGGTGGGATATGATGATGGAGATTGGATTAATCTTGCACAGGATAGGGGCCGATGGCGGGCTTATGTGAGGGCGGCAATAAACCTCCGGGTTCCTTAAAAGCCAGTAAGAAAGTAAGTCTTTCTTATGGCTTCACTTTTGAAATATAGTAAAAATTTTGTGTAAATCTAAGAAAGTTTATGGACACAGGAGTATTTTTGTACTGCAAAATGTTGAAAAAAGAAATAGTACCTACCAGCCATGGGCATGCCAGTCAGGTGCGAGTGCTACAGTCAAAATGTGGCCATTGAGGAACATGAAAAGAGCGACAAAACTAAGAACTTATGCTTTCCTAGTAAAATAAAGTTCAGCGATTTTTAAAACGTATATCTCAGAACCAGGTCCTCTTAAGTCTAATTTCCACTGTGTACTATAGACCAAATACCCAAGTATTGAAGAGAGATTTTTACACGTAGATTATGACAGTGGTATAATGATAATGTGGATAAATTCTAAGAACTTAGAATAGTACATTATGCAACGAGCCTATAATGGTAGTAATTAAGACGCGAGTATGTTTATTTATGAAACAAGCGTAAGCGAGTTTCATAATTTTCATACGAGCGTCTTAATTACCATTATAGGCAAGTTTCATACGACTTTTTATGCTCGGCCATATTTCTAACTTGAAATTATTGATAAGTATTCATGTTAAGGTTATGTAAGTGAGGAGCGGAACTGACCTGAATTGTGAGATGTGCGCAAACGCGAAAGTATTGATTTTTTCCGAGCCACGAATGTCATTGACCTTGATATAATCTAGAGAATAAGATGAACATTAGGCTTGATATAACCTGGAAATTGATTTAGAATTGAAAAACGAGATGACAAATTGAATTTATTTGAATATTATTTACAACTAACGCTAATTATTATAGTAACAGAACATAACCTTATGCGACAGTATTGGATTTCCAGCCTCCGTGACTTTTCGCTAATTGTCTTTCGATTGCATATCCGAGAATAATCGATACTTGCGGTTTTATAATGGTACAATGGTGATTTCTCATTGGCTGAACAACTGAATTATAATGAATAGGTGTACTTTAATGAGGTGCATTAAAGGGCTACTATCAGGTGTATAATTACTACATTTCGGCATGGTCGAGCATAAAAAAATATAAATACGGTGTTAATCTAAATCTGATATTGAAATCTGTAGTAGGCCTATGACACTCCTACAGAGTCACCTATGTTAATACGGATGTACTGTTATGGTTAATGAAGATAGACCACGCACAATGGCCGTGTTGATCTCTTCATTATCCCAGTATTATGCTAAAAACTAGAAAGCGTTTCATTTGTCCCTACAAAAGAAGTTGCGTCAACACGAATAATGCCAAAAGCAAATCTTTCGTAATCATAAATGTAACATCGTTAGGTAGTAGATTTACGTGGCTCCATCAGTTCAGTTTAATTGTTATAACTTGTGTTATTACTTATTAAGCAATTATTATATTTAAATTAATAGAGCGATTAATTTTTTATTTAAAATGCTGTGGTTCTATTCCCGGCGAGAATATATTTTTCTCAAATCGTCATCCACAACAATTAGATCATTATACTGTTTTTCACGCTACAGTATTTTATCTGGGTGCATGTATTGGGATTTTCTTATTTATAAACTAGCCGTACCCGTGCGCTCCGCTGCACCCGTTAGAAATAAATATAAAGTAATTACATAATTAAAATAGGACATTTGATCCAGGGAACATTCGTGTTTGATGGAAGGATAAATCGTTTAATATGTTACTTAATTTAAATTGCATCCAAATAATTAAAATGCGATCATTTTGGTCCACAGACACTCATTTGGTGCAATGACAATTACTTTAACATGTTTCTTAATTTTTTTACAAGCAACCAAAGTTTAATGAACATTGACATCATTTAGATTTAATGTGTATATTTTATTTCACTTGTTATAGATTTCCATTGAATTATGGTAATAACTTAATTTTAACCCTTGTTTTCTACGTATTCAGTAAATGGCGCTTGGCCCATTAGGCCTATGGTTGTGAACCCTTCAAATAACTTATATAATGTTACATAATTATATTATATTATATCAGAAGCTACTGTAATAACATTATAGCATTATGTCCATCTAGAGAAACTACACTTTCGAATGGTTAAATAATAATTAATTATACAAATCGGTTAATTTAGCTTCCGATAATACTTCATACAAACACAGAAACATTCTCTGTAGGCTATCTTTCATAGCTTTCGATTGTTGCTGTCCAAGGCCCCTTATAGACGAAGTCATTTGTTTTTTAATTCATTACACGGCCTTAGATGGCAGTTATTTTAATTTTAAAACTCATTTATCTCATTAAATATCAGTCCTATCAAAATTTTTCAAGGAATAAAACTTATCGCAAATTATTTTTAAAGAGACTTTTGTTATGTATCATTTTTCACAAAAATCAATAATAAGCGAGATATTTGGAGTTATTTAATTCAGACCCCTTATAACCCCCTTTTAAATAATGTATTTTGAATGCCATATAGCCTATAATCTACGTTACAACGAACATAATTTATATTCCAATTTTCATCGAAATCCGTTCAGCCATTATCGCGTGAAAAGGTAACAAACATACAGACAGACAGACAGACATACAAAGAAAAATTTCAAAAAAGCGATTTTCGGTTTCAGGGTGGTTAATTATATATGTTAGGACCAATTATTTTTGGAAAATCGAAAATTACCAAAAAAATTTTAGTATAGATATTATATTATATTATATTATATTATATTATATTATATTATATTATATTATATTATATTATATTATATTATATTATATTATGTTATATTATATTATATTATATTATATCAGAAGTTACTGTAATAATATTATAGCATTACGCCCATTTAGAGAAACTACACTTTCCAATGTTGAAATAATAATTAATTATACAAATCGGTTAATTTAGCTTCCGATATTACTTCATACAATCACAGAAACATTCTCTGTAGGCTATCTTTCATAGGTTTCGATTGTTACTGTCCAAGACGCCTTATAGACGAAGTCATTTGTTTTTTATTTCATTATACGGCCTTAGATGCCAGTTATTTTAATTTTAAAACTCATTTATCTCATTAATATCAGTCCTATCGAAATTTTTCAAGAATAACACTTATCGCAAATTATTTTTAAAGGGACTTTTGTTATGTAACATTTTTCACAAAAATTAATAATAAGCGAGATATTTCGATTTATTTAATTCAGGCCCCCTTATAACCCCCCTTTGAAATAATGTATTTTAAATGCCATATAGCCTATAATCTAAGTTACAACGAACATAATTTATATTCCAATTTTCATCGAATTCAGTTCAGCCATTGTCGCGTGAAAAGGTAACAAACATTAAGACAGATAGACAGACAGACAGACAGACAGACATACAAACAAAAATTTCAAAAAAGCGATTTTCGGTTTCAGGATGGTTAATTATATATGTTAGGACCAATTATTTTTGGAAAATCGAAAATTACCAGAAAAATTTCGGCTACAGATTTATTATTATTATAGATGTGAAGGCTTTGCCACGTTTCCACCAATAACCACGCCTGAGAACACTGCACACCCCCAACACAGCTACGACAGAGAAGTTGCCGAACAATCTCGGGTATGATATGGAATTTATTTATGAAATATTAACAAGTAAATATGAGTAATTATTATACAAATAGCCTTCATTTCACTGTCATATTATGTTGTCCGCCGAGTTAGCTCTGTAGTAGCGTGTCTACCTCCAGAGTACCAGGCCCAGGTTCAATTCCCGAAAAGGACAGAAATTTTCTTGTAAAATTTCTACCTCGGGACTAGGAGAGATGGCGGTGCATAACTTCTAATCACAAAATTGTGCACCTATAGGCCTGGGTTAAATCCCAAATCTCTCCGCAGTGCATATCAAGGGAAGGCATATGTCACTGTTGATAGTGATTCGTCCGTCGGATGGGGACGTTAAGCCTGGCGGCCCCCTTGGTGCTATTCGACAGGAGTAGGTTACGTGCCGGCACCAGGTTTCCCCATCTCCTTCCTCACCATCACCATCCTCACCCATTCCCTACACTACACTTATACGAACACTTAACGTACACTCACCCTACACTACAGGATATAACTCTTCACTGATACACAACATGCATAACGTGGCCCGCCGAAGTGGTGTGCAATTTGAAAATGGGTCACAGTTCTTCCATCTATCCGCAGTATGCGGAACCCGAATCACGCAAAGTGAAGTGGGTAATTACATATTATATTTATACTTGTTTGTATCTTCTACTTCATTATATTTTATTATATAATAATAATAATAATAATAATAATAATAATAATAATAATAATAATAATAAAAATAATAATAATAATAATCCGTGGCGCTACAGCCCGCGAAGGGCCTAGACCGACCAGCCGGCTGCTGGCCTCTCGCCCACATGCCGAAGCAGAGGTGGGCGATCATCCAACCAGAATGGAGGTATCGTGTGGTTAGCACGATGATCCCCCAGCCGTTATAGCTGGTATTCGCAACCGGATTTCGCTACCTATCGTAGCTCCCCAAGTTCATCACGATGCTGGGTGGGCACCGGTCTACACTGGCCGAAATTTCATGAGAAAATTTCTTCCCCATGAGGACTCGAACCAGCGCGCATTCCGTAACGCGAGTACTAGGCGGGATGCCTTAGGCCGCGACGCCACGGCGCGGGACATTTTATTGTATAGGTTGAGCAAAACCTAAGGAGCAATCCTTGTAACTTTCTTATTTCTAATTGTATGGAGGAACTATTTATACAAACGTTGTAGGGTATCAAAGAGGGAATATTTTAAACATGTTTTCAAATATTATGATTTTCATTTATAAAGAGTGTGCCAATGAGTTTGTTTTTTTAAATGGCACCATGTACTGATTTCCCCTTTTTTAGATTCTTCAGGTCTCAGTACGTACAACATAATATATATTTTTTCCAGTTATGACTTATTGTTTTGTAAAAATTACCGCTTCTGATGACAATGTCTATGTGTACTGAACAAAGGGAAATTTGAATGCTTCAGTACATCAATTTGAGGAGATTGGGATTAAACAATTGCAGACAAAAGCTAATAGAAACAAGTGAATAAAGCTTATAAGACGTAAGCAGAATATGTATCCAATGGAGTGATGACACTTACTTCCTTACTTAAAAATGGCTTCTAAGGAACCCGGAGGTTCATTGCCGCCCTCACATAAGCCCGCCATTGGTCCCTATCCTGAGCAAGAATAATCCAGTCTCTATCATCATATCCCACCTCCCTCAAATCCACTTTAATATTATCCTCCCATCTACGACCGGCCTCCCTAAAGGTCTTTTTCCCTCCGGCCTCCCAACTAACAATCTATATGCATTTCTGAATTCGCCCATACGTGCTACATGCCTGCCCATCTCAAACGTCTGGATTTAATGTTCCTAATTATGTCAGGTGAAGAATACAATGCGTGCAGTTCTGCGTTGTGTAACTTTCTCCATTCTCCTGTAACTTCATTCCTCTTAGACGCAAATATTTTCCTAAGCACCTTATTCTCAAACATCCTTAATCTCTGTTCCTCTCTCAGAGTGAGAGTCCAAGTTTCACAACCATACAGAACAACCGGTAATATAACTGTTTTATAAATTCTAACTTTCAGATTTTTTGACGGCGGACTAGATGACAAAAGCTTATCAACCGAAGCCTGTTATTACAGGGATTTCCCATATTTATTCCGCGTTTAATTTCCTCCCAAGTGTCATTCAGAATATGTGCGTCAGATACGTATGCAACATCCGACGATATGATCACATATCACCGTCCTTCGCAAGTCTTTCGTGGCTCCAACTCAAAGAACGTAGAGCTTTACACTCTTTGTCTTTACTCTTTCGAATTCTGCACACTTCAACACAAAATTACCTTTCGTCTCGTTTCTCTTATCTATACTCTAACCACGACGTAAATACCAGATCACTTATCTGTGGCACGCTAAGTATACCTCTTCATAGAACATCTCGTTATTCATCATCTTTTACAGTATCCACCTCGCGTCAATGGAATTCCTTGCCACAAAGTATTAGGGGCTGCAAGACAATAAACACTTTTAAAAACAGCTTAAAGATAACCTTCTTAATTTCACTCAATCATACTGACTTAAACTATCACTGACTACATTGTTACTCCTTCCTTTAGACATGCATCCTGATAGTGCTGTATTTTTATTTTATTTGGTTATTTAACGACGCTGTATCAACTACTAGGTTATTTAGCGTCGATGAGATTGATGATAGCGAGATGATATTTGGCGAGATGAGACCGAGGATTCGCCATAGATTACCTTGCAATTCACATTACGGTTGGGGAAAACCTCGGAAAAAACCCAACCAGGTAATCAGCCCAAGCGGGGATCGAACCCGCGCCCGGACGCAACTCAGATCGGCAGGCAAGCGCCTTAACCGACTGAGCCACGCCGGTGGCTGATAGTGCTGTATTTTCAAAATTGTCTCATAATAATAATAATCTCTTTCTATTATCTAACATTATTTGAAATATATTAACATTCTATGTATTTTAGCTTAATTCTGCTACACAGTTTGTATTTCAGTGTTTAATTAATAGTTCATAGTATTTTGTTGTTTAATTCGTAAATAACTCTTGTATACATGTAACTCTCATCTAAATCAAATTGTTGAATTCTTTATAAGTTGATACATATGTATGTATACTTTTTGCTGGTTGAGTGGAAGAGAAGGCCTTACGGCCTTAACTCTGCCAGCTAAAGTAAATCATTATTATCATTATTATTATTATTATTATTATTATTATTATTATTATTATTATTATTATTATATATTTGTTACTGTTGCTCCAAGATATTTCAATTGTTCAACCTCTTCGAAGAATAAATCTCGCTCCGACGCCGGGAATCGAACCCGTGTCCTTGGTTCTACTTGAGTCCACAGCACCGGACCGAACTCTCCTCCTACAGTATTATATATATTTTATACAGTGGGTGACACTGTATTGTCTGTGATGTCTCAGGAAAAAAATACTTCACCAGTTCTGTTCATTAGTAAAATAACTTTCGGTGAACAGAATAAAATTACGGACCCAGTAATTTTTAAGGATTAGTAACTAGCGAGTCATTATCTCGTCTGTCGAGTAACCGACCAACAGTCTAGTAATTTATGTATCGTGTTAAAATATTTAGCTACAGTTCGCGTCTGGTTTTTGCCCCAGCCTAGAGACTGCTGAATAGTGATTATAGGTCGATGTTAGGTCTGTATCTGTTGCCGGATGGATATTTTAAGCACGACTTTCTTAGTAGCCGTACGGTACGTCGTCTGTTGCTCCAGGGTATAATACAAATAGGTCACGGCCGCTTCCTTTCTATATGTCAGCAGCTAATGCAGACGATGCATTACTTTTCCTAGGGCTTAGGCAATTAACTAGACTCGCAACGTCTGGTCCCACGTGTGATGTTGGATCCGGTATGGCATAGTTGCGCCCCGCGGTCAATTGGGAGGCCTAGGCATGGCATAATTGCGCCCCGAAGAAATCAGGTAGCAGATGGGACATGGCATAGTTGCGCCCCAAAGAAATCAGGTAGCAGAATGGACATGGCATAGTTGCGCCCCGAAGAAATCAGGTAGCAGAATGGACATGGCATAGTTGCGCCCCGAAGAAATCAGGTAGCAGATGGGACATGGCATAGTTGCGCCCCGAAGAAATCAGGTAGCAGATGGGACATGGCATAGTTGCGCCTCGAAGAAATCAGGTAGCAGATGGGACATGGCATAGTTGCACCCCGAAGAAATCAGGTAGCAGATGGGACATGGCATAGTTGCGCCCCGAAGAAATCAGGTAGCAGATGGGACATGGCATAGTTGCGCCCCGAAGAAATCAGGTAGCAGATGGGACATGGCATAGTTGCGCCCCGAAGAAATCAGGTAGCAGATGGGACATGGCATAGTTGCGCCCCGAAGAAGTCAGGTAGCAGAAGGGACATGGCATAATTGCGCCCCGAAGAAATCAGGTAGCAGATGGGACATGGCATAGTTGCGCCCCGAAGAAATCAGGTAGCAGATGGGACATGGCATAGTTGCGCCCCGAAGAAATCAGGTAGCAGATGGGACATGGCATAGTTGCGCCCCGAAGAAATCAGGTAGCAGATGGGACATGGCATAGTTGCGCCCCGAAGAAATCAGGTAGCAGATGGGACATGGCATAGTTGCGCCCCGAAGAAATCAGGTAGCAGATGGGACATGGCATAGTTGCGCCCCGAAGAAGTCAGGTAGCAGAAGGGACATGGCATAATTGCGCCCCGAAGAAATCAGGTAGCAGATGGGACATGGCATAGTTGCGCCCCGAAGAAATCAGGTAGCAGATGGGACATGGCATAGTTGCGCCCCGAAGAAATCAGGTAGCAGATGGGACATGGCATAGTTGCGCCCCGAAGAAATCAGGTAGCAGATGGGACATGGCATAGTTGCGCCCCGAAGAAATCAGGTAGCAGATGGGACATGGCATAGTTGCGCCCCGAAGAAATCAGGTAGCAGAAGGGACATGGCATAGTTGCGCCCCGAAGAAATCAGGTAGCAGATGGGGCATGCCACAGTTGCGCCCCGATGGGCATAGTACACACGAAAGTGTTTGTCATAAAATATATAAATTACTTTAAAATATTACACTGATAGCTGCATTGAAATCAGGTAGGCCTAGGGCATGATCAATTTTGTTATTTAAAATAACACTTCTTTATTGATCACACACAATAAATAAACTGCATTTTCTGTTTCTACATCGATATCTTTAACCTACGGTACAGGGTTTCGAAAATTGAAACTTAGAACCATTGTGAATTATTAACTCTTCACCCTTTTCACTAAACTTAACATTCATTTTAAATTAACCTCACTATACGCCACAGACGGTGTGAAAATCACTAATAAAATGTCAAAACTGCTAAAGCCCCATATCCCAACGGCTCACTCATTTGAATATGTCAGTTAATAAAGTACTGCCAACTTCATGGTGTTCATTTTTACGGTAGGCTATCGATAATCACTGCATAAACAGTAGAAAAACAGTTAATAAAGTATTGCCAACTTCATGGTGTTCATTTTAACAGTAGGCTATCGATAATCACTGCATAAACAGTAGAAAAATAATTAATAAAGTACTGGCAACTTCATGGTGTTCATTTTAACGGTAGGCTATCGATAATCACTGCATAAACAGTAGGAAAACAGTTAATAAATTACTGCCAACTTCATGGTGTTCATTTTAACGGTAGGCTATCGATAATCACTGCATAAACAGTAGAAAAACAGTTAATAAAGTACTGGCAACTTCATGGTGTTCATTTTAACGGTAGACTATAATCACTGCATAAACAGTAGAAAAACAGTTAATAAAGTACTGGCAACTTCATGGTGTTCATTTTAACGGTAGGCTATCGATAATCACTGCATAAGCAGTAGAAAAACAGTTAATGAAATACTGCCAACTTCATGGTGTTCATTTTAACGGTATGGATAATGAATATTAAATCGAATAAGAAATCAATATGGTTGGTTGATTACGAGGCTAGAGTTTCGGTAGTGTCTTTTTCTCTACCTATTTCATCGGGGCGCAAGTATGTCTTGCCCTTTTTCTACCTGATGAGAACGGGGCGTAACTATGCCCACAAAACTGGGACCCTTTTTATCTGCTGCATTTTATCTGACCGTGGGGCGCAACTATGCCCTGCCCGTTGGACCAGGTTCATAATCCTAACGATACGGTAGAACTAGTATCGCATCCTATCCTTGAAATGCGAAACGAATAGGTAGAGATTTGTATTGATTGTCCATAAAAGCAGAAGAGCAGTTTTGGCTAGGCTTTCTCCACAGTTAATGAACTGGGAATTAATGGATTTCACAGGATAATAAATCAAAAAGCCATTGTAATTCACAGACGGAAGCATCGAGAAGTTAATCGAAAATTTTCCAAAGCAACAACATGAAAATGAGTTGTTATAATCAACTTACAGCAGGACATGTGCTCATACGTCATTCTGTATACAAGTTCTGCGTTTGAATTCACTCCACATGTACCAAATGGTACGAAATTAAAATGCAAACGGAAGAAAGTTGACATTGATGGATAACCCAGAGATAGAGTTATGAATGGAAATAATGTTGAACTTCCTCCTTATGAAAATAATATTTAAAAAATTGTAATTTTGTGCTGTAAATAATTGACATTACAGTGTAAATTTCAAATATATTTTTTTTTAATTTTAGTTGGTTATTTTACGACTTTTGATCAACATCTTAGGTTATTTTTTAGCGTCTGAATGAGATGAAGGTGATAATGCCTGTGAAATGAGTCCGAGGTCCATCACCGAAAGTTACCCAACATTTGCTCATATTGGGTTGAGGGAAAACCCCGGAATAAACCTCAACCAGATAACTTTCCCCGACCAGAAATCGAACCCGAACCACCTGGTTTCGCGGCCAGACGCGCTAACCGTTACTCCACAGGTGTGGACAAATTTCAAAGAACATCATACTTTTAATTATTCCTTATATTTGTATTAATTCAATTATGCAGTGCTCAAAGAATTTGTTGCGATGTGGAATAAAGGGCACGAGATCGCTTATTTCGAGGCACACAATATATCGACGAATTTTTATACTGCAAAAGCATATATCCATGAGATTTTCAAATTAAGTATTTACAATATATTATTAATAAAATCATCAGAGTAGCGGGTAGAATTCCAAATTCCCCTAGAAGTGCACATCACTTGTATTGAATTGGCATCAAACCAAGCCCCAAAAGTCCAATGTGTGACCAAGAAAAAGTGATGGACAACAATCATCTAATAGATTGTCCAGCATTAATGAATAATAGTATTTTCAAAGAGTGATTTTATTCATTTCCCAAAGGTAATATTGAGACAATGTTTTCAAAACTTTTCAATTTTGTTCATTTTCCATAAGTAAAAATTTATTTTCAAGGAGTTCATGATTTCGTTCATTTTCCGAAGATATACTGAGACAATATCTTCAAAGAGTTCTTCGTGATTTTGTTCATTTCTTTATGTAATACCGAGACAATATTTCAAAGAGTTCTTCGTGATTTTGTTCATTTCTTTATGTAATACCGAGACAATATTTCAAAGAGTTCTTCGTGATTTTGTTCATTTCCGAAGGAAATGCTTAGACAATATCTTGAAAGAGTTCTTCGTGATTTTGTTCATTTTCGAAGATAATACTGAGACAATATTTCAAAGAGAGTTCTTCGTGATTTTATAATACTGAGACAATATTTCAAAGAGTTCTTCGTGATTTTGTTAATTTCCGAAGGAAATGCTTAGACAATATCTTGAAAGAGTTCTTCGTAATTGTGTAATACTGAGACAATATTTCAAAGAGTTCTTCGTGATTTTGTTCATTTCCGAAGGAAATGCTGAGACAATATCTTCAAAGAGTTCTTCGTAATTTTGTAATACTGAGACAATATTTCAAAGAGTTCTTCGTGATTTTGTTCATTTCCGAAGGAAATACTGAGACAGTGTCTTCAAAGAGTTCTTCGTGATTTTGTTCATTTCCGAAGGAAATGCTTAGACAATATCTTGAAAGAGTTCTTCGTAATTTTGTAATACTGAGACAATATTTCAAAGAGTTTTTCGTGATTTTGTTCATTTTCGAAGATAATACTGAGACAATATTTCAAAGAGTTCTTCCTGATTTTGTTTATTTCTGAAGATAATGCTGAGACAATATTTCAAAGAGTTTTTCGAGATTTTGTTCACTTTCGAAGATAATACTGAGACAATATTTCAAAGAGTTTTTGTGATTTTGTTCATTTTCGAAGATAATACTGAGACAATATTTCAAATAGTTTTTCGTAATTTTGTAATACTGAGACTATCTTCAAAGAGTTCTTCGTGATTTTGTTCATTTCTGAAGATAATACTGAGACAATATTTCAAAGAGTTCTTCCTGATTTTGTTTATTTCTGAAGATAATACTGAGACAATATTTCAAAGAGTTCTTCGTGATTTTGTTCATTTCTGAAGATAATACTGAGACAATATTTCAAAGAGTTCTTCGTGATTTTGCTCATTTCTGAAGATAATACTGAGACAATATTTCAAAGAGTTCTTCGTGATTTTGTTTATTCCGAAGGAATTAATGAGATATCTTCAAAGAGTTCTTCGTGATTTTGTTCCTTTCCTAAGGTATTACTGAAAGAATATCTTCAAATAGTTCTTTGTGATTTTCTTCATTTCTGAAGGTAATACTGAGACAATATTTCAAAGAGGTCTTCGTGATTTTGTAGTATTGAGACAGTATTTCAAAGTTCTTCGTGATTTTATTCATTTGGGAATTTTATATTACCATTTATCGCTGCACTAAATAGTTTCAACTTTCATTAAAATAGAAGTTTAGCATAGGTCTTCACCATCATGATCACAATTTTATTTTGGCTAACAACTGAGCCTGTTGCAAAGTTACTCTTCTGTTAAATTTGAGAGTAACACCCTCGTGCCGAGAGGACACAGAGGATTTTGTTAAATTAATTTATTGTAGTGATCCACCTACAGAAACATATCCACAGGAAATAGATACTGTTTTCCTTATTAGTTTTGAAAGAGATAATTGCGCGCAGACCATTCTTAATATCTGAGCGTGATAACCTCGGTCTTACAATTTCATAACCACGCAACCTGCAATTTAATATTCACTCTAATCAAGTGTGATGGAGGTAGGCTCATCATGGAAGACCATACTGGAGTGTTACCCAACACGAAAGAACAGAGTTTTAATGAAGTGTGCCATACGTGACTCCGCTGTTATAACAGGAGCGGAGTCCTCGTGACTTGTTTGGCAGCATGCTGGATTTCCGACATTGGTTTTCCTTCACGTATGCAATCTGTACGGATCGTTTAATTAACTAGCGCTGGCTTAAAGCAGGTCAGTTGCCCTTCAGTGTCTAGCCCATGTACTTCGACGGCGAAAAATGATCTCATATTTAATGTAGGCGCAAAGTATTAATTACTCTAACAGGTACACAACTTGAAAGGTAGTTAACCTCATAGTTAATATTAATATTTGAGGAGAAAAATTCGCTCCGGCGTCGGGGATCGAATCCGGGTCCTTGGTTCTACGTACCAAGCGCTCTGACCACTGAGCTACGCCGAATTCAATCCACAGCACCGGACCAAACTCTCCTCCTACAGTGTTATTTCCACTATAACATATATTATTCTCTTGGACCAATTGATAACATCTTTAGCAAATTCGTCTAGCTAGCAGTGCATGATTCTGTACAGTTTACTGTGCACTTAACTGCGGAATCCCGGCCATTAGTCACTCAGCTGAGTGCGCTCCTGGTATAATGGTAGTTGACTTGAAATATAAACGTCAACGTATATGACCAACTTGGAGTCAGGCCACAAATGGGAAATAACATTGTAGGAGGAGAGTTCGGTCCGGTGCTGCGGATTGGATTCGGCGTAGCTCAGTGGTCAGAGCGCTTGTTACGTAGAACCAAGGACCCGGGTTCGATCCCCGGCGCCGGAGCGAATTTTTCTCCTGAAATATTAATTGTCACTATTACAGATATTGTTCTGTTGGACCAATTAATAACATCTTCGGTAAAAAATATCATAGTTGTTGCTTCCTCAGTTTATTATTAAATACGGGAACTTTCCGCAATTATTGAAGTGGTTGCTTCTTTGGTTTTGAAAATGCTTTTCTGAAATCGTATTTTACCATCTGCTTTGGTCGTTTACAGATAACTTGACTGTGGCATGTTTAAAGAATTACGTAACAGGTCTCACTTTGCTGGTTTCTATTAATAATTTAATAATTTATTTATTTAATCTGACAGGATTAAGGCCATAAGGCCTTCTCTTCCATCCTACCACATAGCACATATAAATACAAAAAAGAAATACAAACACTGATGAAAATAATACAAATTAAGTTAAATCCCTATATAGGTCTACAGAGTCAAAAGAACGCTATAGAGCTCTCATCGAGTTAATACCAAAAAAAAAAAATAAAGAAAACAGAGATAGCAATGATGATAGTGATAACTGATAATAATAAGAATAAATGTTATGTTTTATTTAACGACGCTCGCAACTGCAGAGGTTATATCAGCGTCGACGGATGTGCCGGAATTTTGTCCCGCAGAGTTCTTTTACATGCCAGTAAATCTAGTGACATGAGCCTGTCGCATTTAAGCACACTTAAATGCCATCGACCTGGCCCGGGATCGAACCCGCAACCTAATAATAATAATACTAATAATAATAATAAATACATTACTTATTAATTGTCAATTTTACAACAGCATAGTTGCAATATTTACTATATGTCATGGGTTAAGGCGAAGTTGCGCAACCTGACATGTGTTCAACAACCAATTCCAGGGACTAGAATGTGATTTTTTTATTTAAATTTGAATTTTGATATTGTCCGACAGTTTCTGACATGGTCAGGAGAGAATTCCAGAGGCGTGGATTAGATATGCTATTCCCGGTCACTTGATAACAGTCATTATTCTCCACATTTTCTGTTCGTGCACGTCGTACATTTCCTGGAGGAGCTGTGTTGCCAGCTCGACTCTTAAAAACCCGCAGAAGTTGCTATGTTGTCAATATAAAATGAAATTATCTTGCCGCTGTGAGTGCTAAAATACTTTCTAAATTTGTATTCCTGGTGTTGTGGAAGAGAAGGCCTCATGCAACTACACATTTTAAATAAATTAATAAATAAATAAATAAATAAATAAATAAATAAACCCTAAATAAACCCACACCGATACTACACTACGCTGCGTGCCCAGGTTTCGAAGACAAACCCCTCGTCCCCAGGCCAGCCCCTCCGTGCTCACCAGCCGGCGATCGGGGAATGCTATGGAATGATGAAATGGAAAATGGTGACGGAATGCTGACATGCCTAATATGGGGAAAAACAGAACCCCTGAAAAACCCTATTGCGAAACACATACCATAAATTTTATCCTCTGAATAGGATGGATGTTCGCCACAAGTACCACTATGGATTTTTTCAATGAAGTATTCCCAAACCTGACACCGGCTGACTCCGCCTGGTTCGTTGAATGTCCCAGGTTTTCGAGGAGGGATTAATTTTATCCCCGTCCCAGTGACCAAAACAAGCGCATTTTTCTCCTTGACATCGTCGCCAGCCAGCGATCGGAAAGAATGCTATGGAATAACCAACCTGTTGGATTAAGAAATCAGAAAATGGTGACGGAAATTTTATGTCGTTATTTTTATATGGGGATAACTATATCGTCTGTTAAACAAATGTACTAACATCAATTACTTAATATTGCACTTGTGTTTTAAATGTTAATAACATAATAAAGAGTTAAGAAGGAATATTCACTTAAATCCCATAGTAGTACAACTATACTGTACTAAATGGATGAAACACATCATTCATAAAGAAGTGATATCCCAAAAAAGAGACTGAGTTCACATGATAAGTTGAATGTATATTGATGGTACACTTTAGCCTTATAAAAGTGATCAATAAATTAATCAAAACAATATTACCACAAAGCAAATTACCAGGTGCTGTATTAAGTGTAACTAATATTACATAACAAAACACTTATCGCATTATGCTGGTGAATTTGGCAACTTCCTATCATCAGAATATTAAATTATTTTCGAAATATACTGAAGCTACTGACATTTTTAAACAATAGGAATATCTTTTGCTTATGATGTAACAGTAGTTTTTGAATTAATTTTCTTACAAACAATTTCCATGCTATTTTCAATACACTATCTTCAAATACGTATTTACGGATTATTAGATTTACGAAAACATTCTGTAAGGCTACTAAATAAATAGGCCTATACCTGAAAATTTCAATTTTCTATTAAAAAAGTTGACAAAACATTACTTTTGAATTAAAAAATCAAACTTGTGAAAAATGAGCATTAAAATTAAAACTTTCCTTCTTATAATGCACTTATACTTCTCAGGCAAATCTAAAAATTACCTGGATACAGTTTTAATAAGTTATCTTCCCTTTATCTATTGAATCAGTGCTGGCCATCCCTGAATATAGCTCGACCAAGCGGCATATACCAGCTCTTTCGTCTATCTCTTTCCTTTCCGCTGTAAAACGCTCGCTCTCAGCTCTCAATATTGCAAATCAATAAGCTGCTTAAACCATTATTAACGCCAAATGACACCTGGATTGTCTAATCCACGATTAGGAACCGGCGAGTTTTTGAATAGACATGTTCCCTCTATTGTCTCCAAGAGATCTTCGTAATGGTTATCACTAAGGAGCAGATTTCTATGCAATTAAATATTCTTTTAACGCTCTATTTAACAATGTGATAAAACACATATTAACAAAGTTAAAAATTCCGAACATGATGTTTCAAGTTTAAAACCAGAATTTTATTTCACATAAAAATATTTTCACAAAAATTATGTAAATACATATTTTCAGGAAATCTATTATAAAAACATAAATCTTAGAGGTTTTTTCTTAAATAATTTTTTAAAGAACTTTTAAATATTTTAAACCTAAATCAATTAATCACTCAGCAAACGTTATCTTTTAAAAGAACAGTGCTTCGTTATTGTATGATGCCGATCCATTTTAATAGTATCGAGAGAACTGCAGCAGATATCAATGTAATTAGGAATGGATAAAAGGAGTATTTGCGGTTGTTTATTGTTGCTGAAGATAGAAATATTCTTTGTTTGTGAAAACAACAGATAAGAGCTCATTTAAACATTATTTAATTTAAAAAAGCTCTCAGAAGTAAGAAGTATTTCTTGTTGTGATTCCCAGTTATCTTTCGTCAATCGTATGCTAAGATATTGTAATATGGATGTTTAAAAAACGATTATATCTAAGCTTTTTGTGTGACATAAAAAACTGTCCAAAAGTTTTGAAACATTTCGTAAATTAAACTGACTGCAGAAACAGTCACAATTTAATTGTGTTTCGTGAATGTGTTTTGAAAAACATTGGATATAAAAAAATGTGTAAAGATGCTCATTTATCTGCCTGTAGGTCAAATTGACAAAGTTTGGAAAGAACTCTCTTTAAAATCTTGACGTCATGTGATGTGGATCGTTTTACGTCATCTTACATAATCGATGCATTTGTGATGGAGAATTTGGAGATGGTCTTTGTTGTTCACTGCAATTCTCGTACTCACTAAATGTGGTTGGTGAGTACCTATAACATTTTTTTTTCCAAGCTAAGAAGGTATTTTTGTTATATTAAAAAAATATTTTTTTATTTTTAGGAATTATTTTCGTACTTTTTAGCACATAAAAATAAATATATTTAAATTTTTAGCACATAAAAATCCGCTCCCTAGTTACCACAATGACGTCTGTTACCAAGAATGGATAAAGGAGTATCAGCGGGTGTTCTGGACATAGAAATATCTTTATTCAGGAGAAACTGTAAGCCATATTTAAAATGCATGCGTTGTGGAAACGCCCAGCCATCCCACAATTTGACTGTCATTTCTCTGTACTAATATTGTAATAGTGTCGCAAGATTATATTACGTTCTCGTAAAAGTTTTGAAACATTTCGTAGTGTAAATGAAATGCAGAAACAGTCCCTTTAATTGTGTTTCGTCACTTGTTTTGATAACCATTACATCTATAAACCATTCATCTATGTAGGTCATATACAAAGTGGATAGAACTGTTTTAAAATCTTGCATATATCGTTCATACGTCATCTTACATCGACATTGTACAGGGTGTCTAACTCAAGCCGTTCATAAATTGCTTTAGACATAAGGCACAACACGATTAGCTGTAGACACTTTTCTTAGTTGGAATTTTCTAACTCGCAGCGCTTGCATTTTAGTTGTAATAATTATTGAGAACAGCTAAAGTAATAAATAAACATAGAAGAGTGGACTGATTATCATATGAATTGACACGATGCGTTTGAGTAAAGAAATATTAATTTATAATACTCGCATCTCTCAAGACAGTTAATGGCTCTCAGCTAGATTAATAGATTCTATTAATAGTTCGATTCCCAGTGAGGGTTCGATCCTCATTTTTTCCTTTCGAACTCCGATTCCAGGTGATTCTAGGTTATAGTTAAAACCCAGGAACATTGATGATCTGAGAGTAAAAATTACTCAAGCTTTTCAACAAATCACCCTTCTTATGTCACAACGGACATGGGCTGAATTGCATCACCGTTATGAGTTGTGCAGGGTGCGCAATGGGGGTCATGTTGAGCTCTGAGGAATCTCCCATCTTTCAGTGTTCTATGCACCAAATTTCTTGGCTTAAAAATCGATAATGTGTTAAATTGGAAAAATCATATTAAAGAAATTACCCCCAAACATAGCTGGCGGAAGAGGCCACCCTTCTACTCGGGGGTTAAATAGAGTGGAAACTGCTGCCTTGCGGTGGAGAATTCTCCAAAGGCTAAGGGAGGAAACCCTGAAAGAAAACCCGGTCCTCCAGAGTGGGGGTTATGCGGCGGGCCAGTAAAAATATAAGTACTAAAAACGCCAAAGGAAATAGCCGGACAGATATATCAAATGACAACACTACGCATATACAAAGGACTACTCTATTGGAAAACATGACAATTGCTACATGGAATGTCAGAGGCATAAGTCAGAAAATGCCAGAAATTATTAGAGAAATGGAAAACAGAAGTATAGATATTTTAATTGTATCAGAGACAAAGAAAAAAGGAAAAGGCTCTGAGGAAATTGGAGATTATATCTTCTTATACTCTGGTGTTGAAGGAGCAGACTACCGCAGCAAGCTTTCTTTTATAAACCGAATGGAAGACGGGATATAGGACGGCCGAGAACGAGATGGAAAGACCAGTTTCAAGAATAATGTATTTGGCGCGGAACGGGATAAACCCCAATCCTTGGAAAGGCAGAAGAAGAAGAAGACCCCCAAACTATATTCAGCTTGTTTTGCTATTAGATCTATGCAAAAGATAGTAAATATCAATACCTTAAAAACAATATACTTTGCATACTTCCACTCGGTAATGAGTTTTGGAATAATATTCTGGGAAAATTCCACAGATAGTAACAATATATTTCTTTTACAAAAAAGAGTAATTAGAATAATAGTAGGTGCCAAATCTAGGGAATCGTGTAGGACTATTTTCAAAAAACTACAAATAATGCCCATGGCTTGTCAGTATATATTTTCATTAATAGTCTTCCTCGTATGTAATCGTCAAAACTTTGTAACTAATTCAACAGTTCATAGCATAAATACACGTCAAAAAAATGACTTTCATACTCCATCGGCAAGTCTATGGTGCTATCAAAAAGGAGTGCGTTATATGGCAGTAAAAATGTTTAATAGCCTCCCTATCGATATAAAAAAATGAAACTCAAAACATAAAATTATTTAGGGCCAAATTAAAGAAGTACCTAATTTCTCACGCCTTCTATTCTGTAGGTGAATTCATGACATTCAATAACACTTCATGAAATTGATACTAAAACTATGTGTTGTACTAGTAGACTGTATTGTAAATCTCGTCTGTATAGGCTATATTTCACCTAGACTGTGACTATAAATTAAGATTTTATAATAGTATTAAGTTTTTTGACATGTTCCATATTCTAGCTATAAGCATGTATGAATACCATGGAATGTTAATAAATACAATACAATACAATACTACAGTCTGATCCGTTTGGGTATGGATAATATTAATTTATTATTATGAAGCTATTATGATAATAGAAAAAATTTCTTTCTGGTTATATTATGATTAAAAGATGGGAATTGTCATATATGACAATCAACAATGCATAGTCTGAAAGGACAAATGAAAATCGTAGATGATTAAAATGGCTACTACAAATCAACAGCGGGCACAATGTGTTCTTTCGTATGCTAAATTTGAGAGTGTTAAAAGAGTTCAAAGGGAATTTCGAAGTGAGTATGGTGTGCGTAATGTACCTGAATAAGATTCCATAATGTGGTATCGAATGTTTGTAGAAACAGGTTCTGTGTTAAAAAAAAACATGCAGGAGGTCGCAGACGAACCCATTACGAGAAGCAGCTATCCCTTGGCTTGGTCCCCGAACTCCCCAGATCTAACCCTTCCTGACTTCTTCGTGTAGGGTTTTGTTAAGGACATTGTCTATTCACAGAAACCCAGGAACATTGATGATCTGAGAGTAGAAATTACTCAAGCTTTTCAACAAATCACCCCTCTTATGTTACAACGGACATGGGCTGAATTGCATTACCGTTATGAGTTGTGCAGGATGCGCAATGGGGGTCATGTTGAGGTCTGAGGAATCTCCCATTTTTCAGTGATCTATGCACAAAGTTTCAACAAATAAAGTTCAGTAGTAAATGTTTTACGGTGTTTTTATTCCATCCATACTCAAACGGATCACCCTGTATTATATTCAATTCGTGAGGAAATTAGATTTGATCATTCTCGGACTTAATTGCAAACTCGTCCTTACTGGTAACTACTACTTACCTTCCTTGTAGCATAAATGACTATTAAGTTACTTCCTTACAATCCCAACCATGCTCACAATAACAATCACGGCCAGCAATTATGTTTGACGCAATTACTGGAATTCGATGAATTCCCTATCACATTTTCTCTCTATAATATAGAGGAGATTGCAGAAGAATTCAGATTCTTGTAGACTAATTGCGAGGTTATTTCAGTTCTCCGGTCAGATTGTTAGCACGGCTTTTATTACTATGCTATCATTGGTTGCCGTTACGTAACGTCTCTCACTAAAGAAAGGTGGATTTATTTCTATAATGTTTCGTTTAAGACGATTGTGTATGTATGTATGGCTTGAGAACTTTTACAGCGTTGAAGAAATGTTGACTGTCGTGACGTGTCATCTCTGGTGTAGCGGTCTTACTAATAAACCGTGTATAGTTTTTATACGAGACTTATGCAGCGTTGAGACAGAAAACGTTACTAATAAACCATGCATAAGCGATGGATGTATAAACAGGCTGTAACTATACAATGGGAATTGCTTTGCAGTAGTTATATACACGAAACCCCTTGTTTAAGCGTTGTATATAGAGAAAAAAATGGTCGCCCCTCTAACAGCTGTTCGTATCGACTGTCATTTTATGATGATGGATGCCTTGTAACCACAGAAGAACACACCAAAGAGCACAGAATAATCAGAATAATATTGCTGTAGCTTCTACTCTTTGACCAAAATATAGTGTTGCAATCAACGAGTTAGAAAGAGAAGACTATAGAGCCATGTTGTCCTGTACAGCGCTCTTTGCGGTGCCACCGCGAAACACGGCAGATCTGAGTTAAGCGCCCACCTTTGTAAAAAATTCGTCTGCTTACAATGTTGTATAACGGAGGTAAGAAGTACAAAAAAACGAAGAAAAACATGCCTGTTGTGTGTGCTGCATATAACTGCAATGTCAAAAGGAAAAGACAACTGATATATCATATTTCATGTAAATTTTATGAAGTTAAGTCCATAGTTTTGTTAATTAACAGCATTTTTTTTCATGCATAAATGTGTAACAACGCCCGGCATAAACAAAATAAATGGTTCACTGGTAATGTACTTAAACTAAATACGGATAAAACCAATACAATTCCGTTTCAGACCCAGTGAAAAACAAATAACAATACAATATTAAAACTGTATTTCGACACCGGCATCCTTTATTTCTGCTCCTTCTGTCCTTACTGCTTATACAAGAAGACGATGAGCTGTAGCTTATAAGAAGTAGGCCTATTTCGAAGACAAACGATTAATCAAATAAATGGTTCACTAGTAATAAAGTTAAACTAAATACGGATAAAACCGCTACAATTCCGTTTCAAACCTAGTAATAGCAATCAAATATTAATATTGTATTTCGACATTCGCATCCAAAATAACGCAGAACTCTGGGATAGGTCGTATTGTTGTTAGTATTTTGACTGGAAGGACATGAAAGAACATAATTGAGCACCCACGTGCAATAATGGGGTAAGTATGAATATATTTTTAACTACTTATCCCATTATAGTACGTGGGTGCTCAATATACACTAATAATTATCTGTGGTGCCACAGCCCTTGACAGTCAGACAGACCAGCCGGCTGTTGGCCTCACGTTCACATTTCATAATAATTATACTTTACTGTAACAAAAACTGAAAGCGTGTTTTGTCATGTTTCACCCACGTTACAAGCTTGGAGGTAAAGGTTGTTTACTACAGATAGGGCCTACTTTCATTCTATATCTTATGGTATAGTAAATAGTTTTGCAACGTGTAGAGACTGGGAAAACAATTTAATAAAATCATCCGAATCATACTCGTTCATTTTATAGGCAATCTTGCAGGTCGCATTTAAAAGAACCTAGGAATATTAGTATATTTGTTAGGACTTCTTGTCATACTACATGACAATTTTGCTTAGGTTATTCTTTTAAGCATTCCTTCTAGGAATAGCTCATGTTTTAAATTTAGCGTACATAAGTTTGGATTAAGTTCCTAGCACGTATTTGACGAAATACTAGGTTTTTCCACTTCAGTTTAACTGATTTATGCAAACGAAATTAAGACAGCTGACGATTCTAATGTCAGTTATCACCACGCCCACTTTGTTTTGGGCGCATAAGTTCATTACCGACGGGCGTTCAATTTTCTTCAAACATGGCGGCGCAATGACCACTCTATATCTTTCTCTCTTCTAACTCGTTGGTTGCAATCGATCAGAGCCAGTTGTACTATCGATACTTTAACACAGCACATTAGAGCGCTCTACCGGATGCAATAGAGAACCTCAGATATTCTATTACCTTTCGTAAGGAAGTAATGACGAAACTATGACGTAGCTGTGTAACAGTTACATTGTTATACACGACGTATGTAGTGATTATTAGTAAGGAATTTACACGACTTATAAACGAGCTACTCATTGTATAAGTATAAGACAGTTAAACGTCTGTATATAGAGTTTTTATTAGTAAGACCGTAAGTGTTTTAGTGTGCTATTTAACGACGATGTATCAACTTCGCAGTTGTCTAGTGTTAGTGGCATTGGTGACAGCAAAATGGCGAGATGAGTCTGATGTTTCGCAGTGGGGTTACCTAACATTTGCTTGACAACTGAGAAAAAAATCCGTCCACATAATCGGCCTAAATTCGTGTCACGTCCTGCAGAAAATTCTATATTAGGTTACATTATTTTGTTAATATGTCTCAAGAGACTAGTGAAAACTATGGGTAATCTCAAGTTAATCGCTTTCCCAGATTGATCCTGGGACTTCCAGTTCTGTAACGGTACAGTGAGTGCAGATGACAAAAAAAAAAAAAAGCCATCAGAATTACTCAGAATGGATTTTGTCATTAATTTATTTTACGACTGAATATAATGCTTGGGGCAAAGTTATCAATACTTCCCATGTAAAAGAGTCTTACGAAGAAGTAGGCTATCATATTGTATGCACATAGATATTTCTTTATTAAGGACTGTTTAAATGTACACCGGTACATATACAGGACGTCTCAGAAATACTTCGACAAACCTTGGGGGCATGTTCCTCACACCGAAACAAGAAAAAAAAGTAACATAACAATGAAAGTTTACGTTCATCGCGTTTCGAGGTACAATCCAACAACTTAACATAAGTTTGTAACCGATAATAATATTCATTTTGTTAGATAATCGAATGATGTTATCGATACAAGTCAAGTCTGCTAATGCACCATTGTATCCTAGACGCAATGTGTTGCCAAGGAGTCCATGATCCGACGAGTGCATGTGTGTGGAAGCAAGAAGCAACATTTTGAACATTTATTATGAGTTTCTGAATTGATCAACGTTGCAACACTTGCTATCAAGCTGACAATATCTATCAGATGTTTCATTATGTTCTTTCATTAATAACTAAAAAACTAAGGATTTTTAGACATAAGTTTATATGAACTTTTTTATTGTTTTGGTGTGAGGAACATATGTTTGTCAGAGGATTTCTTTTTATGCATGCATACTTGTTTTACATACATACAGTCCACACCTGTGGAGTAATGGTTATGCGTCTGGCCCCGAAACCAGGTGGTCCGTCGAAAATTACCTGCTTGAGGTTTTCCGAAACCCTCAAGCCAATACCAAATGCGGGGTAGCTATCGATGCTGGATCCGGACTCATTTCAGACATAAATAACCAAATACATACAGCGTCGTAAAATAACCTATACATACATACATTCATACATAATTCAGTGTTAGAAATATATGGTACTGCGTGTCAAGAAATGAATAATAAAAACACACATGTATATTTTAACATTTATTTTATATTCAAATAATATTAACAGGTTATTTATACAACTATTGCTGAAGGTAGCTCTTCAACATCACTACCAACATAATCTTCAATATGATCCACTTCACTGTCAGTGTGAGGTAGAAAGTTTCTTGAATTAAAAATGAAACTAGTTATCTGATGTACAAAATGTATTGATCTTAACCAGTGTCGTAAATAATAGCAACAATTTTTTATATGCTTACAATATAAACATCCGAAAGTAGAACATAGGTAACTATTATACATTTGAAAGTAATTGAGTGCTGTAGAATTTTGCTATGTTCTTTAACTTAAAAACAGTAAATATGTATATTCTGGAGGTATTATTCGTTGTAACATAATAATACATTTTATCTGCTAACGTTGGAAAAGTAAGTCATTATTTGACACTTTTGTACTGAAAAACTTTGCCTTTATAAGATCGTTAAATAAAATGGAAAACACGTTGCTGTGTTATTTTACTGTACAAGAAAAGTAGCTTCATTAACTCGTGAGTCTTAGATTACTGCCTCCCACTCGGTAATAAAGCTTCACTTTTGTATGCCGTTTTATAATCTACTATTGTATTGAGTGATCTTTTGTTGAAGTGTGTGTTATCATGTAATTAATGGCGGATAATTTAAGGAAAGTTATTTTAATATTCAAAACATTAGGCCATTATTTTCTGTTTATTGAAACGTTTATATTCACGTTGCATTATTTTAAACGGCACATCTGGATAAAAAAAAGAATCTTGTTTTAAATGTAGGTAAATTCTCTACAACAGAAATTTTCCATGCTATTGCTTCCGTTATTATGTAGGATATTATTTTTTATACATCTTGATTACACAACTTTTAACACTGTATCACTTAGGAATATGTATGGTGAAACTTTCCTGTGTTAAATTTCAACGTACCTCGTTTACATGTTTCGTCCTGAAGATGACCCATAAATAGGTCGAAACATGTAAACGAGGTACGTTGAAATTTAACACAGGAACGTTTTACCATACATATTCCGAAATATTATTTTTTTTTCTCTTTTTTATTAAGTAGCAAAATCATAAATTGAAGAAACTGTGTTCATTATATCGTAGAGTGAAATGGGATGACTTGTACATTATTATATTTTTCTGTACATAAATAATCAATTACAGGTATTTCGAGAATATGTGCAATTTGTTAACTTATGAGTTATGAAACAAAGACTGCAATGGTAATTGTACGAGATGCTCTTTCCTTGTCATTCATGACAAGCTACCTTAGAGAAATTATGTTGTATTTAATGATATGAAGTATAACAACCTCCACAAGCATCATTTTCGTCGCTGTTTTTCGTAGTATAAGGCTGAAATAATTTTCTTTACTGGGAGTAATTATTCAAACTGTTTGAAATTATTGTGAAATCCAGTGATATGATTTCTGGGTTTGGATGTGTACTTGTGGAAAGAGAAATCATTCTGATGTTGAGATATGAAACACTGTGTGTGAGATTGTAATCTTACCTGGATATAAATGGATTCATATGTCACTCGTCTACACCTCTTTGATTTCTAGAATATTAATTATTCCAGCTGTCAATTTAACTAACCGTTTCCTCTGTCCCAGAAATTGTTATCAAAGTAACCCCATGCCTTTGCCCTTTACCAGTAATTATTACTATAAATTTAACATAATTTATAAGTGTAATTCATTCCATTGCTTATTAGGGACAAGTCGTATGGGTTGGAGAGGCAAAAGGGGGTTACAACCCCAGCATTTAAGAATATCCGTCCCTGTTAGCTTTTGACTCTCATGTCCAGAATACATAAATGCAAGAACAAAGGATATCACTATACTTGTAGAAATATTCTTTCCGAGGTTTTAAAAAATGAACCTTTTTATGTAATTCTTCACTCATGTAATCGGACATTACCATTATTTCGAAATGTCCCTGTCGCAAGTCGTATTTTATCTAAAATGTAATAGGAATAAAAGCGAACCGTATACTCTGTTATCATGTCGAAATATAATAGGCTCTTGAAATTCTACATGTAGTTTTCTTGGCATAGTGCAACTCAGCATTAAAAATCATATCAGCTCTTGGTATTGGCGAGAATGTAAATTTTCTTTTATGAAGGTATTTTTTTTTAATCTTAGTCACAGAACACATTAATTTCGTTTCCTACAGGGACATCATTTTATTTTTACTTCAGTTTTTATTGTACCTGAATTTTTTAACGTATTTCACTCCCCCCCCCTCTACTAGTAAACTTCCAACCGTTCTCCACACAGAACCAAGGCTGGGTATTCGGTCATAGTCAGCAGTACTGAATTAGTGAGTATAGTACGTTCCAGAAATATGTTCGCGTTTTCCAGTGACGAAAGAGCTTTCAATATTGAATCATATTTTCGCACAGGTACTGTCGTCCGTTTGACTACGTCGCATCCCGGTTTCCCCCACTCGCTTCTGTTCGCCCCTCTGTAAAGGCTAGTGGCTGGGCTGTCTTAGCTCTTTTCTGAAAATATTAATTTCTGTTAAGAATTGGATGTCTACGTAATATTATACAACTGTTTAAAATAACTCAAATAAAAGGGCCTCGTTAAGTAATTAACTGTCACGTGATTTCCCCCCTTTCTACGACCCTGCTACATAACCACTTGTAATGACAATAGATAGTACGTAAGTACTCTTTTATAGAGTAGGTACAGAATTATTTCAACGTGAATTACTCGTACGAAGGACGAAACTGGTAATTGGAATTAGGTACAATAGTCTATAGTGCGATAATATGCACAAAAGAACTGAAGCCTGTATCGAAATAAACGGCCAGCATTTTAAAAAATGTGTTTAAATATCCATATTATGGTTATTTTAAATTTAACTTCATATTCTATATTGTACGCTAATGTGCTGTAGACAGTATAATATACACTGCATAATGAATACGTCCGAATGGACAGCTCAGTTCGTGAGTAAAAACACTTTATTGTTAATACAGTACTGTATTTTGATTAAACAAAGACCTAATAAAAATTATCAAACTGAAAATCCCGATATTTCCTAGTTTACATAAATGGATGAACTAATTTTCTTCCCTCCTATACCTAGTAAAGTGATTTGTTTGTATATTACGCCAGTATCATCGAATTCCAGTCGTGGAAGGGGGTAGCAAACGTCGTTTCCGGTTCTCAATCTTTAATCCAAAGGTATAGCCAGGTTAATATTAGAAATGTTAGTAAAAATAAAATGATGTCCCTGTATAAGCCCATAGCGAGATCTTGACGTACAGAGAATGAAGATACTTTAGATGGAATGTATGAAAATTTCTCACTACACTTTTCTCAGCGCTGACTATGAAAAATTTAAACGACGTTAGTTGTTTTCATGTATTTCCCAGAAGATATTTCATAGTTCCATGCTTCCTCGTACTGTATCTATACTTTCCAATGTTTTTCTTGATGTGGGCTTTTTTTCTAGACGGTGTTATTTTAACTTATTGTTGAGTACCTGTCACTGAGATTCAATGTGTATTTTTTTGTACCCTGTTGAAGTTTTGTTTAAATTAATATTCGATTTTCTTCTCTTTGTCAGAGAAAGTTTCTGCGAGCTCAATAGTATAGGCATCGCTTCCATTCTCAGTGTTACAAGGCAGTAGAACATACAATAAGCCTACCTATTCTAAATCTATACCAGTACGTTGTTTTGGACTTCTGTAAACAATGCGTAAACTGTAGTCTTCTGCTCTGGCTGCTATTTCGTAATTGTATTTCCTTTCGTAATAAATTTCTCTGTTTTTCACCGAACTCTACCATTATATTTCTTGTACATAAGCACATACAAGAAGTATTTGATTGTTTGTATTGACCAGGGTGCGAATTGATGAGGGGGGGATGCCGGGGATCTCCCCCACCCCCACTCGGAGAATCTGATGTCCCCTGCTGAAAAGGTAAAATTTGTCACTATCAGGAACAAGATTTATTCCCTTCAGATGCATAATTTGTAGTTTCCGTATTTTATATACAGGGAGTAAATGATATAAACTGACAGAATTATATAGGCAGTACATATCGGCCTACTGAACACAATATCAAGTGAACTTTAATTGTATCTTATAATTTAATTTTAATTTGTAAAATACCATATTTTTAAGATTGATGATAGTTAAATTATTTGTTTGCATTTCGACTGAACGTAAATGTTATCTTCTATGACAGCGTTTCTCAAACTATGGTCCGCGGACCACCTGTGGTCCTTGACGTCTACCCTTGTAGTCCTTCAAAAAAAGACAGAAGAAAAAATAAAATTCAAACGAATTGCGTATCACACTATAGCTTAAAATATCAGAGTTTGGAAATGACATATGGCAATCGAATTTCACTTTTTCTCCCAGTAATGACATTTTATGAATTTATTACCCTACCCGTCTACCGACTTTCCACTCTACTATCAGCAACAAAAGAGGGATTTAAAGCACTATGAACGTGATGTTTCTCGCCATCTTTTCCCTGCATATCTGGCCTCGCGCCTGTAACCAGGGACCACCCGAATTCATAACAGAGGATCAAAGTACCGAACCTTAACTCTATTTTAAAATATAAGTATACTGGTATTAAAATGTCCCGCGCCGTGGCGTCGCGGTCTAAGGCATCCTGCCTAGGACTCGCGTTACGGAATGCGCTCTGGTTCGAGTCCTCATGGGGGAAGAAATTTTCTCATGAAATTTCGGCCAGTGTATGGGACCGGTGCTCATCCAGCATCGTGATGCGCTTGGGGAGATGGTAGCGAAATCCGGTTTACCAGCTATAACGGCTGGGGGGATCATCGTGCTAACCACACGATACCGGTGTTCTGGTTGGATGATCGTCCACCTCTGCTTCGGTATGTGGGCGTGAGACCAGCAGCCGGCTGGTCGGTCTAGGCCCTTCACGGACTGTAGCGCCACGGGTATTAAAATATGCTACAAAAAAAGATGGATTTGCTTCCGAAGGGAACAAGAGTAAGGTGGTTCGCGGAACTGTTCTAACTTTAAAAAATGGTCTAAACTTCAAAAAAAGTTTGAGAAACGCTGGTCTATGACATTGCGCCCAATACATACCAATACACAACAGAGCAACAAACGACTGTTTCAGTGTACAGTAGTGGCAAAAAAAATCTGACCGACCCTTGTAGCTGAAATGTTATGTTTTATTTAACGACGCTCGCAACTGCAGAGGTTATATCAGCGTCGCCGGATGTGCCGGAATTTTGTCCCGCAGTAGTTCTTTTACATGCCAGTAAATCTACTGACATGAGCCTGTCGCATTTAAGCACACTTAAATGCCATCGACCTGGCCCGGGATCGAACCCGCAACCTTGGGCATAGAAGGCCAGCGCTATACCATCTTGCCAACCAGGTCGACTTTGTAGCTGATTTCAGATCCTTGTTCACTCCAGAGCGCGATAGACTGGTAACTAAGACTTTCGTGGTTTGAATCCTGCCTGGGAAGGAAACTTTTTTTTTTGTTCCGTATTCAAATTTATTCCCAATAATTTTCCATTGCAGCGATATTTTACCAGCTTATTTTCTAATGGCTTTCGAAATGGGCTACGTCAGCAGTCGAAACTACAACAATTTCAATAGATTACTCGCTATCTTGTGAATGCGGGCGTGGCAGTGGCTCATTTCGGGGACTTTGATTATTCAGTCGGTCGGGGGTTTTTTTTTTTTTGCTACTGCTGTACATTCCGGACAAAGTAGCCTGAAACGTTACACTCACAAAATACATTTTTTTCTGAGAAAACCATGACAGTTACAGAAAAAAACATTTGACTTTTTTCTTCAATTATTTTTGCTCTATACGAGACGCCAGAAGAGCTTGCCACGGAAAGTTGCGCGAACTTTCGGAAACGTTCGGATGCACTCGACCTCTCTTCGATGCGATTGGCAGTTCTCAGCCGTCTGCTGGCTTGTTGTTTCGAGTGAGATTTATCACAGCGCATGTAATGTAACCTAAACCTTGTTGCAGAGTAACTAGTAACATAACATTGTTGAAAATACAGAAGCACGATTTTTTTACATATAGAATCACTGAAAAATGTTATGGTTTATTTAACGACGCTCGCAACTGCAGAGGTTATATCAGCGTCGCCGGATGTGCCGGAATTTTGTCCCGCAGGAGTTTTTTACATGCCAGTAAAATCACCTGCGGCATTTAAGAAATGGCAAAGATGTTTTAACCAGGTCGAAAATCACTGAATGAAATGACAAAAATGTTATAAGAAATATGTAATCGTGTAATAATTGATATTTGACGTTGTAATAAAACACTAATACTATGTGATTTTATTAAAATGTTCCGATAACTAGGGTACTATGGTCGGTTTATTTTAATCTGTATATACTCCTTATGTTACGAGCTAAGCCTGTTTCGTTTTTCATAAATGTATAAACGTTATAAATAATTCCCTAGTTTGACTGTGTAACGTTTCATTAGCACTTCCTAATTTAGAGCGAAACAGGGTCATTGTTAGGTACTTAGAATGTTATACAGAACTCTGTTATTTAACAAACACACTTTGAACTACATAAAACTCCTGATATCTGGGATAAAACGCAGAATATGTAACGCAAACTCTAGCTTCTACCCGCTCTGCACAATACACTCCACGATACGAACAGCTCAAGACCGCGCTTTCGAATGCGCCCTGTAATGAGCATTAGGTGATTCATAGCAGCCCTGTAACGAGCATGGCGGCACGAGGACCGAATATCGTTCTCTGCGCATCAATCAAATGGGCAAGCTTTCTTTGCGCTTCCTCTACCACCAGTATTTTTTTGACAGTTTATATCGTGTACATCCTGTATATTATTAATCTAGTCCTTAACTATTCTCGTGTCATCCTTTAATATAGGGTAAACACGACAACATTACGTGTCTGTCAGCACTGAAAATTATTAGGAACAATATTTTTATCGAAAACAAATGTCCCCTTCTCCCCTGGAGAAAAAAATTCAATTCGCATCCTGTGTATTGTATGTATCAACGTTCTGTGATCTCTGTTCTGATGTAAATGAAAATGAATTAACGTTCTTGGCAACAAGTTTGAATGTCTCATTGGCCTTCACCAGGAATACTTTTCTTTTTGCTCTCCTGTGTATAAGTATTCAAGTTCTTTCCTTGAGACGGCAATAACAAGAACCTCGACCTGCATGTCAGTACACGGTAATCTGCTAAAAAACTGTACGTTAACCAATTCACGTGGTAAGCTGCAAACTAATAGGACGCACTCTCTTGTAGCCATTGCTGCTTGATCAAGTCCGCGCCCTTTTCTGCTATCATGATCGTTGGACCGTTGGTGTTGCCGCGTACAATCTTGGGCATGATGGAAGCATCTATAACGCGCAAATTCTTGATTCCGTACACCCTGAGAGAAGGGTCCACCACAGCCTCTGGATCGTGGTGAGGACCCATCTTGCATGTTCCCACGGGATGGTAGATGGTAGCTGTGTAGAACATGGCCAGGCATCTCCAGTAGTCGTCGCTTCCGAAATGGTAGTTAGCGCACTCTGGTACAGGGTTGTCCACAAGTAGCGCCCCTACGTGTCTGAAAGGCTTCGTGTACAGGGTGTCCAAAGCAAGTCTGATACCTGATGACAGAGTAAATATGTCTGTTAACGTTTAGGGTAAATAATAAGAACATTAAAATATATGCCTATTAAGAGGCTTATAATCATTTTGTATAATAGTTAATGAATGGTTAGGCCTAATGCTGATAAGATAAAATGTAAACTATAAAGTTTTGTCGTATATCGGTTTTTTAAATGACATATTTCAAATATACACATGTGTCCTGTATATCTCTGGGTCCTTATACATATAATTTGCTCCAAAACATGACGGCCTTCCCTCAATTCTTTATAACTTAACTGCAAGAACGAGCAAGGGATATACACTTAGCTCAGTTGCCAATTCTTGAAGTCATTGTCATATTGTATTTCTGTCACACGCCTAAGAGATGAGGAGAAGATGGGAGTTTATTAGCGTTTACCAATTCCAGAAAGAAAGACCGTCATGTTTTGGAGTAAGGCATAATATGAAGGGTACACGGAGAAAGAAATTATTGAATTTGAGTGTTATCTGTTAGAAATTAATCATATCTACATACTGTCCACACCTGTGGAGTAACGGTCAGCGCGTCTGGCCGCGAAACCAGGTGGCCCAGGTTCGAATCCCGGTCGGAGCAAGTTAGGTGGTTGAGGTTTTTTCCGGGGTTTTCCCTCAACCCAATACGAGCAAATGCTGGATAACTTTCGGTGCTGGACCCCGGACTCATTTCATTCAGACGCTAAATAACCTAGATGTTGATACAGCGTCGTAAAATAACCCAATATCTACATACTTAGATGGTTTATGTCAAATACTTGGGGTATAATAAGTAGTAACATGAGCTGCTGCCAGGAAGCCAAAATAATGATAGCAATGGCAAAGGAGAGAAAGGAGCATCTTCTGTGGACCTCTGGAAAAAGAACTAAAGAAGAGACTAGTTAAGTGCTTTGTGTTGACTGTGACATTGTATGGAGCAGAAACATAGACATTATGACGAAATGAAGACAAACGACTAGAAGCATTTAAAATGTGGATATGGAGAAGAGTGGAGGTTGTAAAATTGGCAGACAAAATAAAAAATGAAGCTGTGTTAGAAAGAGTGGGTTTAAAGACACTCTTGTATAGTTTCTTTTCACTGTTAGAGAAAACTGTAATGTAAACTCTAAGTACAATTGAATGTTTTTTCGGAAAAAGGATGTAACATAAAATTAATTAAATATGTGACTTCGGTGGAAAAAAGTAATTTCCTGCCATACACGTTGTAGCATTGTGCAATGACCTCTGTGATGTGGACACGAAGATCCTCAATGGTAGGTGGTAATGGTGGCTGATACAGTTGTGTTATAAAACCCCACAAAAAAAAAAAAACCACAAGGAGTGAGGTCGAGGGAACGTAGAGGCCAATGCAAACATTCTAAATCTTCACGGCCAGCACGTCCAATCCATCTCCTTGGAAGTCGTGTATTCAGTTCGTTTCTGACATCTAAGTGGTAATGGGGTGGTGCCCCATCCTGCTGAAAAATGAGACCTTCGATGTCCTGTTCCAGTTGTGGAAGAAGCCATAACTGTAACATGTCTAGGTACGAATTACCTGTGACTGTCGCCTCGACAAAAAAGAAAGGGCCATACACCTTTTCACGGCTTATTGCACAGACTGGGATATGTGCAAATCTAGCACACAAAATGCCCTCCTGTCTTCGGTTGCAGCCATTTTTCTGTTATATCGTCTCCTAGCAACGAAATTAATAAATATGCGACAGGTTCACCAACCTAACAAAAATATTTGAGTTTCTCTTTCCATTGATACCAATATCATGTTTCTACGTATCTCCTAACGATAGTTATTCAAGTTTGTAATCGGAAAGATAATTTATAGTAACACTGTATGTCCCTGAAATTATTTTCTTTTCTACTTAAACGCGTATTACCAGAGTCTTTTTTAGTTGCAAGTCGGAGCATGGGTAGGTTTGGCAACGCAGAGTGGAGGCGGGAGATTTTAAAGTGATATTGTGTTTGCTCATTGCTTTCGTTATACGTAACGCGTATTTTTCAATATTACTTCATGAACAAAGGTAAGATCAAGATTCAGAGTAGTAATGTAAATTATTACGGGTTCGAAAATAGTGTTTTATTGCAATCAATTAGCTATACTTCAGAATACGGCGTAAGTAGACTACTTACATACAAAGGCTGCCACTTAAAATAATTACAAAAAAAACATGTTTTTGATAGTACGAAGATAAATAAATAAATAAAAAAGATATTCCTTGCACCGAAAATAATAAAATCAATAATGCAATAAAGACGTAAGTTCCTACGCAGTATTCTTAAGTTCCATTCAGTTAACAAATTTGTGGCTAGCAAATTGACAATGTTTTGCCGCTTAATGTTGTTTCACCTCTGACGTGAAACGTATAGGATATCATATGCATTTTAATTTCATGTGATTATGTCGTGCTTTTCTATAAATATTTCAGATGTCCAGGAAGTCAGTTTTAGTTTGAACCTGGCCAGTCACCATAACAATACTGTTATCCTAAATTATTTGTTATAATTTTTAAAATATAATTTTAAATACGGTAAATATACAGAAAACAAGCTAAGAATGTAAATTATGCAAATAGGCCTAAAATAAAATGTAAACAGAAGAAACTATTGACATACCTATTATAATAAAAGTATGAGGATGTAAATACAGTTAAGCCAAGTAAAAAAAATCTATGAAAAAATGAAAAAACATACCTTCAACATAATACGTAACAAAACGCAACATTATCTATTAAGTACATGCATGTGTCAATTAGCGTAAACTCAGTGAACTTTAAATCCTGTAAATACGAAGTGAAAAGAAACATGTTTATACCTAATTTATTAGAAAATAAATAATATTAATAAACAAACCTTGAAAACCAAGAAAGTGATTATATGCATCTACAAATTATAGGTAGTTCTGACGTATAGCAGGCATTCCGAATCTTCAACAAAACTGCAACATTTATGGGATCACAAAACAGTTGTTTACAATGAACTTGAAAATGAACGGCGTAACTTTATTGATATAGCAGGCGAGATCCAACAATTTGGCCAGAATTTTGATACACCACAAACCACAAATAAGACTATAAAAATGTAGTTATACAATATTTAATATTTAGTAGAATAGTCAATTAGGCTACTTTGTCATCAATAACCGTAAAAATTGCCAAAGACTGCAGCCATATTTTCATTTGTCTTGTTTTTATCGCCATCACGCACTTAGTTTATAATACATCAACAATTAACGTTTGGTACGACCGCGAACATAATTCCATCGACACACACTTATATTGTAACATTAATTTACATTGAAAATCGGCATTAGCACAAACACGTGTTCTGGATAGTAGGCCTCCGGGTGACAGTTAATTACAGTGTTGCCGACGTATGGCTCCGGCTTGTAACTGAAGAAGGCTCTGGTATTACGGATTTGTTGATTACACCCTTATTCCGGGGAGGTCTTCAATAAAATTGTACACCATAGTTTTGTGAAAGACAATAATAATAATAATCTGTGTAAATTACAGTTGAATTTATTTGTAGCGTATTGTACTATACTTTTGTAGGATAGTGCCCAGATGACTGTTTAGTGTCTCCTCAGACAATGAATTAGAAATTACTTACCGGCGACAAGCGTCTCCAGGTCAGGGTACTCCGCAAAGTAATTGGGGTAAATGAGCGGCGCTCCCCAGATGGGGTCCGTGGTGTTCAGGGTGACCCGCCCCCTGCTGCGTGGTTGCAGCACGATGGGTCTCACGGTGATGGCGTCGTAGTAAGCCAGGGGCTGCACGTTGGGCTCCAGCGTGGGGTTGCTCACGAAGTCCTGCACACTGACGGCGTCAAAGGAGTACTGCACGTCGGGCAAGTCCTGGGACTCCGAGTACTCCGTCGCCGCGAACACGCCGAGCTGCAGGGGCCCGGTGGAGGACAGAGGGCCCTTCCTGTACTGGTTGTACTTCTGGACGTCGGCCATCCTCTGCTCGTCCGTCGCTGTCGTCGCCGTGTTGTTCAGAGAGACGACGACGCCCGTCACAGTCACGTGGTCCTGCAGATTCTCCCCCACTCTGAGGTCTTTCATGACGTGGATTCCGAAGCTGTCCAGCTGCTCTCTGGGCCCCACGCCGGACAGCAGGAGGATCTTAGGGGAGTTGATGGTGCCGGCGGAGACGATGACTTCTTTGGTGGCCCTGACTGTCCGTATCTTGGTCTCGCCGTCTCGGATGTACTCGACGCCGAACGCGTGTTTGGTGCGCGGGTCGATGAGCACGCGTGTCACGTGAGCCTGGGTGCGGATTGTGAGGTTCCTGCGCTTGCGGCGGATCGGACGGATGAAGGCGGCGTTGGTGCTGAGACGCTCCCCGTGCCGCGACGTGTGCTGGAAGAGCATCACCCCCACCTGCGAGTCTGCTGCGTTCACGTCCACTTCCGGGTAGCCCAGGGCTTTCCAGGCGTCGATTATTACCTGCAGATCAAACACGAAAAATTGTGACAACAGCATTTATTTAGGCTCTCCTCCTGTAACACTCCGGCCAAAGCCTGGAGTCTACGAAACGAAGCACTCCAGAAAAGTTATTGGCATACGAGTAAGTACTGGACGTAGTCCGTACAGGAAACATTTACAAGCTATGAAGCTCGTACGAAACATTTGCAAGCTATGAAGCTCGTACTGAAACATTTGCAAGCTATGAAGCTCGTACAGGAAACATTTGCAAGCTATGAAGCTCGTACAGGAAACATTTGCAAGCTATGAAAGCTCGTACAGGAAACATTTGCAAGCTGTGAAGCTCGTACAGGAAACATTTGCAAGCTATGAAGCTCGTACAGGAAACATTTGCAAGCTATGAAGCTCGTACAGGAAAAGTGTGTCATGACGTCACTGTTGTTGGGTCACCGATTTGAAGCGAGTTTCAGCTTTTATGTGAGAGAAGTTGCCTATTATTTAAGGCGGTCTTCAATCTGAACTTGAGATCGTGTACGGTATAACTTGAACGTCGTAGCAACAGATGACGGTCTGTACGGTCTGTGTGCTACCATAACCTCTTTCGAACTGTGCTTTGCGCCGGCAAGTCGTACGCAGGGTATTTGTTATCATCGGTTGCGTACGGTAACATTCCACAACACAAATCAAATGCTCCGTGTCCATGTTGACCGTCGAAGTTAATGTCAACAAATACGTAAGTAATCGTCTTAACCCTCTCCCCATATCCCGACAGTACGTATTTCCAAACAGTCCACATTCCTGCCACTACTGGCGTTACCGTACGATCGGTACGTACTCTTCAGAATGAACGCCGTACTTGCTAGGTAACTTCTCCGCCTCTTAGGTTATACACCTCTGCAGAAGTGTAGGAAGATTGAATTCTCTAGGCTCATCAGCTAGCCACATGACGGCATACAGCGAGCCATGACACATTTCGAACTGAACACCCAGTATACTGGCTGTTCATTTCGAAGTGTGTCATGACGTCACTGTTGCGAGACAGCGATTTGAAGCGAGTTTCAGCTTTTATGTGAGAGAAGTTGCCTATTATTTAAGGCGTTCTTCAATCTGAACTTGAGATCGTGTACGGTATAACTTGAACGTCGTAGCAACAGATGACGGTCTGTACGGTCTGTGTGCTACCATAACCTCTCTCGAACTGTGCTTTGCGCTGGCAAGTCGTACGCAGGGTATTTGTTATCATCGGTTGCGTACGGTAACATTCCACAACACAAATCAAATGCTCCGTGTCCATGTTGACCGTCGAAGTTAATGTCAACAAATACGTAAGTAATCATCTTAACCCTCTCCCCATATCCCGATAGTAAGAGAAAACTCACCTCAGTACATATTTCCAAACAGTTCACATTCCTGCCACTACAGGCGTTACCGTACTTGCTAGGTAACTTCTCTGCCACCTAGGTAATACGCTTCTGCGGAAGTGTAGGAAGATTGAATTCTGTAGGTTCCTCGACTAGCCACATGACGACATACAGCGAGCCATGACACACTTTGAATTGAACACGAAGTATATGATATTTTCGTGGAGAAATTCTGCGTCATCATACGATGAAGGATGAGTGCAATAGAGAAAATTTATCTCTCTCCACTCATTCTTCCTCATATGAGCCGTTCAGTGCAGAAGTGGTGTAAGGCAAAGTTGGGTAATGAGGTTTAAAGTAAAAATTCTGTAAAATACAGCGCAAACTAGCAATTAATATGTCCTTCGTGGTATCCACTAATTAATAATATTTTAAATAAATTGAGTATAGTCCCGACGCTGTTATTTCCGGCGTAAATCCGCCTCTTTGCTTACGTCTTAGAAAGTGAAGGCTCTATAAAGTCTAGGTAGGTAGTATCGTTCGCTATTTTTGTTCTTTCGTTGCCGAGCTACCATACGAGGAATCTATTTGCCACACCGTTAAACATTATCATGTCGTAGCTCCTATGATAATAAATCAAACGCAATGTAATTCAGCAAATAATTGAGCGGCAAATAACGTCTTCGTGTGCTTTCTGCGAACGCCAACGAAAGAGCTAAAATGGCGGGCGATTATATTATTTATCGAGCCTTAAGAAATGAAGAAGCGAATCACAAGACGCACACGTTTAAATGTAGCCGACCTGCAACGTGATTGGCTGCCTGAAATTAGAGCGACGGGACTATACTTTGCGCTGTATTTTACAGAATGTTTACTTTAACCATCATTACCCCCCATTTTTGACTTACACCACTTCTGCTCTCAACGGCTCATATGGTGACGCAGAATTTCTGCACGGAAATATCATATGTACTTCGGTACATGTAATATATTACATGCGAAAAGAATAACCGTCGAATCCCGACCACTTAGTCACTCATAATGAGCGCACCTCTGCACATGTATGCACATTGTGCCACTGTCATACATTTATGACGCAATACAAGAGGGTAGACCACTAGAGGGTACCCAAGAGGTGGAACTTAAATTTGAAAGGATTCTATCTATCGGGATAGGAATCCGGTGTGGCTTAGTGGATAGAGCGTCAGCACGTAGAGCTGAAAACCCGGGTTCAAATCCTGTTGCCAGAGAGAATTTTTCTCTGTTCCACTCATCCTTCAACAGCATTTAGGCTGTCCTGTAACAACTCCGGCCAAAGCCTAGAGGAACCACAATCCAGAAATATTATTGGCTTCAGTACTGGACATAGTCCGTACAGGAAACATTTGCAAGCTATGAAGCTCTTTCGAGGAGACTCCACAGTGTGTAGTCTGAGGTAAGGTTAACACATTATTTTTCTTCCCCAGAATTTTCGGGGACAGATATCGACATATCAAACAACTGTTTTCAACATTTCTGTTATTTTCGCATTCACTTATATTGCTTTTTACATACTTTAAAGAATGAAAATAGTCTTTCTATTAATTCTACAGGATGATCCGTTTGGGTATGGATAAAATAATGCCGTAAAACATTTACTACTGAACTTTATTTGTTGAAACTTCGCATACAACATTGATATATGGGAGATTCCTCAGAGCTCAACATGATTCCCATTGTGCACCCTGCACAATTCACAACGGTGATGCAATTCAGCCCATTGTAATAAAACTAAAATAAATTATTTACATATTTTCTGACGTATATAAATAAATAAATCTGAATATTGTAACTAAGCATTGATTGAAATATAAATCCTCTATATTGCTTATAAATACACATATTATATTAGTTGATTTCTATTTCCAGTAGCCTAATAAATGAAATAGATTTATTTGTGTTATTTTATATAATCCTACGTTATAAAATACGTAAATAACTTCTTTGCGCGATGGTGTTTTTTGCTATATTTACAGCTATTACTGTTACGCCTTGAAAGTTAGAATTCCCACACAGAAACTTATTGCTAGGGAAACCATTCTTCATAACATAACACTGTACTGAAATAGACCATTACAGTGCAGTTTTACCAAAACTTTGGAATAATATTGCTCTAAATTTTCAATGCAAAATATATTGTATTTGCAATTTTAAAAATATGATCCTGCAAAAAATGTTGTACAATACACATTTGTGAAAACTCTTCTCGGTTTTGTAAAAAGCACTTCCCAACCTTGTATCGTAATATACTATTTTACACGATCGTGTTCTTTTGCTGTATTTACATCTATTATTGTTATGCCTTGAAAGTTAGAATGCCCAGAGAGAAACTTGTTTCTATGGAAACCATACTTCATAACATAAAAGTATACTGAAGCAGACCCATTACAATGCACTTATTGTTACTTGGTTACCATTACAATGCAGTTTTGCCAGAGCTTTGGAATAATATTGCTCTAAATTTTCAATGCAAAATATATTGTATTTGCAGTTTTTAAAAATGATATGAGGGGACATATCCCTGTTTGAAATCTTCTGTAGATGACGGATGCGATACGAATTAGAGGGGTGCGATAATGTCTATTTAAGCGTTGTCTCCCTCATGAAGGTGAAGAATTGGCGCTTAGCAATAAGTGTAGAAGGTCGCTCATTCGAGCCCAGGCTTTTTCCTTTGTAAGTGGCAATTAAACATTTTTCACTGTTGACCACCTTCCTTACTTACTTACTCGCTTTTAAGGAACCCGCAGGTTCATTGCCGCCCTCACATAAGCCCGCCATTGGTCCCTATCCAAAGCAAGATTAATCCAGTCTCTATCATCATATCCCACCTCCCTCAAATCCATTTTAATATTATCTTCCCATCTACGTCTCGGCCTCCCCAAAGGTCGTTTTCCCTTCGGCCTCCCAACTAACACTATATGCATTTCTGGATTCGCCCATACGTGCTACATGCCCTGCCCATCTCAAACGTCTGGATTTAATGTTCCTAATTATGTCAGGCGAAGAATACAATGCGTGCAGTTCTGTGTTGTGTAACTTTCTCCATTCTCCTGTAACTTCATCCCTCTTAGCCGCAAATATTTTCCTAAGCACCTTATTCTCAAACACCCTTAACCTATGTTCCTCTCTCAAAATGAAAGTCCAAGTTTCACAACCATAAATAACAACCGGTAATATATAACTATTTTGTAAATTCTAACTTTCAAATTTTTTGACAGCATACTGAATGATAAAAGCTTCTCAACCGAATAATAATACGCATTTCCCAGATTTTTTCTGTGTTTAATTTCCTCCCGAGTATCATTTATATTTATTACTGTTGCTCCAAGATATTTGGATCTTTCCACTTCTTCAAAGGATAAATTTCCAATTTTTATATCTCCTTTTCGTACAATATTCTCGTCACGAGACATAATCATATACTTTGTCTTTTCGGGATTTACTTGCTTCAAATAAAATTACCGTATTTTCTCTAATCGTTTGTGAATTTTCACCTAACATATTCACGTCATTCCCACTAATTAAAAAAGCTTGTAGGCAGTTGTTTTGTGACTCGTTTTTGTCGTACTTTATACTTTATACTAAGAATTAATTAAATTAGATTATTTAATTTCACACTATTTTTTCTGTCTAATTTAAAAATCTTGGCGTCTCCGAAATTGAGTCGTTTCCTATATTGTTTTTTGAACATACTCGTGCGCATTACAGACAAACTTTAGTCTTTGTTCATTTAAAGTTCTTGTCGCTTTCCTTTTCTTTGGGCACCGAAACCACTATACTATCGCTGCTTTTATACTTGTTTCTTAAATCCAGTAGCTTGCTAGACGTTAAGAGGATAAATTTCTAAGGACATAGGAAAAAAAAAAAGTGAAGCGGTTTTCTCTCAACATCGTTTAAAAAAAGGATTCTGTCAGTTGTAAAGGGTAGGCCTATATAATATTGTAGTTTCTACAGTAATTGTAAATGTATAGCATGATGGTATGTCAGAAACGCATGAATATGAAGTACGAAGCGTTGAAATCTTTCTATATCCGAATATTACCTATTTATACTTCTCGAACCTTTGCAAATCCCATTCGCGCGCCGTGGTCAAGACATGAATTTGAGAGTGTGGATTCCTGGAGGCACCGCAGAACAGATTTGACGTGCTGGAATGTGAAGAAGGCGGGAACGTGGTGCCAAGGTCGTGTTGTGGCGCCAGAAGAACCGCATGCTGATTGGAATAACTGCTTGAGATGGTGGCCTCTGCATCGGTACTATCGCGCCATCTCTTATTGAGACGGAGAAATTATAAGACGTGACGAGCTCCCTAGCGGATGGAATTCGAGACAATGAACGATGTAAACTGGAAGTTGAATGGTTTCGAGGCTCGCAAAAAATTAATAGATTCCGGTGAATGTATTTATTTTCACTTCCTTGTTGTATTTATGCATAATGTTCCTTTATGTAATAGCAATGAAGCTTTGATGTTATGCCCTAATTTTTAACAACTCGAGGTCCTTGATTCGAATCTCATTTGATACACATCAATGTGATGTGAGTGATGTTGGGTTACCCGTGTTTCATCTCCCGTATTTGGTCCTAATTTTTAACAGACTCCCGGCTCCCGTATCTTTCTTCTCTTCCAGCATTTTGCTCTCTTATTTTTACGGTGTCCTTGATTCGAATCTCATTTCCACATCAGTGTGATGTAAGTGATGTAGGTATTTCTCCCGTGTTTCCCGGGATCTCCGTATTTGGTCCTAATTTTAACAGACTCCCGGCTCCCGTATCTTTTTTCTCTTCAGCATTTTGCTCCCTTATTTTTTGCGGTGTCCTTGATTCGAATCTCATTTCATACACATCAGTGTGATTTAAGTGATGTAGAGTATTTCTCCCGTGTTTCCCGGGATCTCCCGGTCCCTAATTTTTAACAGACTCCCGGCTCCCGTATTTTGCTTTTTTTTTGCTGTCTTGATTCGAATCAGCATTTCCCTGCTCAGTATTTGGTATTTTTGACTCCCGGTGTTTTGCCTTGATTCGAATCTCATTTCATACACATCAGTGTGATTTAAGTGATGTAGAGTATTTCTCCCGTATTTCCCTGGATCTCAGTATTTGGCCCTAATTTTTAACAGACTCCCGGCTCCCGTATTTTTTTTCTCTTCCAGCATTTTGCTCCCTTATTTTTGCGGTGTCCTTGATTCGAATCTCATTTCATACACATCAGTGTGATTGAGTGATGTAGGGTATTTCTCCCGTGTTTCCCGGATCTCCCATATTTGGTCTAATTTTTAACAGACTCCCGGCTCCCGTATCTTTTTTCTCTTCCAGCATTTTGCTCTCTTATTTTTGCGGTGTCCTTGATTCGAATCTCATTTCTTACACATCAGTGTGATGTAAGTGATGTATCTCATTTCCCTGGATCTCAGTATTTGGTCCTAATTTTTAACAGACTCCCGGCTCCCGTATTTTTTTCTCTTCCAGCATTTTGCTTCCTTATTTTTGATGTCCTTGATTCGAATCTCATTTAATACCCAGTGTGATGTTGATGTAGGGTATTTCTCCCGTATTTCCCTGGATCTCAGTATTTGGTCCTAATTTTTAACAGACTCCCGGCTCCCGTATTTTTTTCTCTTCCAGCATTTTGCTTCCTTATTTTTGCGGTGTCCTTGATTCGAATCTCATTTCATACACATCAGTGTGATTTGATGTAGTGATGTTTCCCGGGAGGGTCCTATTTCTCCCGGCTCCCGTTTTTTTTCTCTTCCAGGGTGTCCTTGATCTCCACATCAGTGTGATTTGATGTCTCCCGTATTTCCCTGGATCTCAGTATTTGGTCCTAATTTTTAACAGACTCCCGGCTCCCGTATCTTTTTTCTCTTCCAGCATTTTGCTCCCTTATTTTTACGGTGTCCTTGATTCGAATCTCATTTCATACACATCAGTGTGATGTAAGTGATGTAGGGTATTTCTCCCGTGTTTCCCGGGATCTCCCATATTTGGTCCTAATTTTTAACAGACTCCCGGCTCCCGTATCTTTTTTCTCTTCCAGCATTTTGCTCCCTTATTTTTGCGGTGTCCTTGATTCGAATCTCATTTCATACACATCAGTGTGATTTAGTGATGTAGATTTCTCCCGTGTTTCCCGGATCTCCCGTATTTGGTCCTAATTTTTAACAGACTCCCGGCTCCCGTATCTTTTTTCTCTTCCAGCATTTTGCTTCCTTATTTTTGCGGTGTCCTTGATTCGAATCTCATTTAATACACATCAGTGTGATATGAGTGATGTAGGGTATTTCTCCCGTGTTTCCCGGGATCTCCCGTATTTGGTCCTAATTTTTAACAGACTCCCGGCTCCCGTATCTTTTTTCTCTTCCAGCATTTTGCTTCCTTATTTTTGCGGTGTCCTTGATTCGAATCTCATTTAATACACATCAGTGTGATTTAAGTGATGTAGGGTATTTCTCCCGTGTTTCCCGGGATCTCCCGTATTTGGTCCTAATTTTTAACAGACTCCCGGCTCCCGTATCTTTTTTCTCTTCCAGCATTTTGCTTCCTTATTTTTGCGGTGTCCTTGATTCGAATCTCATTTCATACACATCAGTGTGATGTGAGTGATGTAGGGTATTTCTCCCGTGTTTCCCGGGATCTCCCGTATTTGGTCCTAATTTTTAACAGACTCCCGGCTCCCGTATCTTTTTTCTCTTCCAGCATTTTGCTCCTTATTTTTGCGGTGTCCTTGATTCGAATCTCATTTCATACACATCACATCAATGTGATCTCCCGTATTTGGTCCTAATTTTTAACAGACTCCCGGCTCCCGTATCTTTTTCTCTTCCAGCATTTTGCTTCCTTATTTTTGCGGTGTCCTTGATTCGAATCTCATTTCATACAAATCAGTGTGATGTAAGTGATGTAGGCTATTTCTCCCGTGTTTCCCTGGATCTCCCGTATTTGGTCCTAATTTTTAACAGACTCCCGGCTCCCGTATTTTTCTTCTCTTCCAGCATTTTGCTCCCTTATTTTTACGGTGTCCTTGAGTCGAATCTCATTTCATACACATCAATGTGATGTAAGTGATTAGGGTTACCAACTCTCCCGTATTTCCCGGGATATCCCGTATTTGGTCCTAATTTTTAACAGACTCCCTGCTCCCGTATTTTTCTTTTCTTCTAGCATTTTTCTCCCTTATTTTTGCATAATGTAAAAATTTTTGTTCCAAACGTTTGAGTTTGCCGTGAATGATGATTTATGTGATGAATTTTGAGATGTATAGTCTTTGTAGAAGGTAATGTTTATCAAAAATGAATTTTAGTGCTCACTGGTTTAAAATAAAATCATTTTAAGTTATAAACTTGGAAAAACTTAAAGTTTTATTCTAAACATACCAAGTAGTTAGTAATGCTCATACAAAGAGGGTGTTTCATCTCATGAACAATAATTGGACAGATGTCTCAAAATACTCTAAATTTAAGCCTAGCTGCCAAAGTGTAGAATAAAATTGTTTTTTTTTTTTTTTAATAACTGAACCGAATAATTTGTCAATTTTATATGTGAAATTTTGTCGATTCCTTAGTTTCCCTATTTTTCTTAAAAAAAAGTTGGCAACCCTAAAGTGACCTACCGTGCTGACTGACTTGGAGTATGATGTAGGAAACGTAATGTATTCATAGACAGATAGCTAGATAGGCAGATAAACTTAGACCAAGAGAGACAGACAAATAGCTATACTATACTTTTTTTACTTGGTTATTTAACGACTTTGTATCAACTACTGGGTTATTTAACGACTTTGTATCAACTACTGGGTTATTTGCGTCTATGAAATTGGTGATTGGGAGTTGAGGCCGAGGATTCGCCATAGATTGTCTGACATTCGCTTTACGATTAGGAAAAATCTAAGAAAAAGTCCAATCAGGTAATCAGCCCAAGCGGGAATCGAGCCCACGCCGAGCGAAACTCTGGATCAACAGGCAAACTCTCTACCGCCTGGTGGCTAAATGGATTACTAGACAGGTGTTATGTACGTTGATTTTTTATTTATTATATCCGCAACTTTTCAGATTGTACCACTGCACTGGTGTACATTAAATGCGATGTCCATATCCTAAATAACGCTCACTGGGATTGAAAGATATTAATGTAGAGATTCGGACCGAGATTTTTATTTCATATACAGTGTGAATGAGACCTAAAGATAATTCATATGTAATTGCAGTTTACTTTGATACGCATTTAAACTGGAATAACCAAGTAACCCATATTACCAAAAAAGTGCTTTCCATACTACATTCCTGAAACAGCATTCGAAAATTCCTCCCACTATCATTCAAGAAAATACTAGTGGAAACACTAGTAATGCCCCACTTCGATTATTGTGATTTTCTACTGACTGACCTCAATGTCAACCAGTCGCAAAAATTACAACGTGTTCATAATTCTTGTGTTCGCTTCGTCTGCGAAGTCCGTCGCGCTGACGACATTACCCCATCCTTCCAAACTCTAAACTGGCTACGGCTTAACGAACGTAGAAATTTTCATTCTCTTGTTCTCCTTTTCCAAGTCCTTCACACTTCTACACCTACCTACCTTGCCTCCCGTTTCAGTTACCTGTCATCATATCATAATCTCTTCACACGCACGCAAAATAGCCGCATACTAGCCATACCAACACATAAGACATCATCGTATTCATCATCATACACAATCTCGCACTCGCGCTTGTGGAATACCCTACCCAGTGACATCAGAGACTGTCGGAATTTAGTAGCGTTCAAAAGCAAACTTATTAAGCATTTTCTTACTGCGTAGAGTAGGGTTAATTTGTACTTAATTAATAAAAAAAATATTTCTCTCTTCTTAACTTTTACAATAAACTGTCTAGCTTTTATTTATCAGTTAATCTTTTAGTACTTTGGTTTTTATTGTATTTGTAAATTTAATATTAATTGTAATTATAATTGTAATTGTATTCTTAATATTGTAGTTGTAATTCCCTGGTAGGGGGGAAGAGAAGGCCTCATGACCTTATCTCTACCAGGTTACATAAATAAATAAATAAATAAATAAATAAAATAGGTTTCCATAGCAGTAACACAAAGATTCAACATATTTTGAGCGACAAGAATACAATCCCATTCCCTATACTATTAAATTAAGAATTAATGACAGTATTTAGGGATATCGTATTAATAATAATGAGTAGTAGTAAGGATTTTTTTTTACTTATTGAATAGCCAAGGAAAAGTATGTGATTTTTTTTTTTAGTGTTTTTGAGATATATTTATGAATAATGAATAAACCTATGCTTGCCTCTGGTTACTGGATGCTCTGAGAGGAATAATATTTGGTGTTTGAGATGGTTTTGTGAATGAAAATAAATTTAGTGCCTAGTAGCTTATTGTACGATGCTTAAGCATATTTCATGTTACTCATATGATATTTTTTTAAGGAATGACATAGAACCACCGGCGTAGCTCAGTCGGCTAAAGCGCTTGCCTGCTGATCCAGAGTTGCGCTCGAGCGTGGGTTAGATTCCTGCTTTGGCCGATTACCTGGCTGTTTTTTTTTTCCGAGGTTTCACCAATCGTAAGGCGAATGTCAAGTAATCTATGGCGAATCCTCGGCCTCATCTCGCCAAATACCATATCGCTATCACCAATCCCATCGACGGTAAATAACCTAGTAGTTGATACAGCGTCGTTAAATAATCAACTTAAGAAAATGGAATGACATAGTGATAATTAGGGCTAGGATTTTGATGACCTATAAATCATGAAAAAATGTCCTAAAAACAAAACATTTATGACCTAAAAATCTTTCAAAAATGCCCTAAAAATTGATCTTACATAATTGACTTAGTAGGAAAAGAGGTTTTGTACTACTTAATATTTAGACTAGTAATTAAATTACATTTTACATAATTTTTTCTAAGTCGTACACTTTAATTAATTATTTTACCTGATGTAGTTTCCATGCATGATCGTTCACCTCTGATTCAGCATGTGAACGTGAGGTCAGCAGTCAGCTGGTTGGTCTTCGCCCTTCATGGGCTGTAGCGCCATGGATTTACTTTACTTTTAGTTTCCATGTAGTCTATCCACAAGGCCACTCTTATCCGGAATTAGAGGTATAGAGGAGTCTATATTGAAGGGGTGGTTGGACTGGTCCATTACATGGGGTGTACTACGTTAAAATGGCAATATTTGTGTAGAAAAACGATTAAAATATTATTCAAAATAATGGCTATTAATGGACAAAATATGTAAAGAAAATATCAAAGGAAATAAACATTATTTTACATTAATAATGGGAATATATGGCCAAAATTAAATGAAAATACCTAAAAAAAAAAAAGACCGAATAAAACAAAAGATGCTCTTATGAGTTGAAACAGGCAAAAAAAAAAAAAATGCCCTAACAAATATGTCTTAAAACACTCAGATCATCACATCACATATAAATACTGAAGCAGCTATGTTTCTGGCTTACTAGAAAAAAGATGCAATTTCATCAAAATCCTAGCCCTATGATGATGATGATGATGATGACAGGCTACTGTACGTACCCTGATGTTGTAGTCCTGGTAAGGAAACCACTCGACCGTCTGGTATCCTCCTTTGCCATGATACTTGGGGTTGTGGTCGGCGATCTCAGGGTCTTCGTTGTCCTCTGATTTAAGGAAGTAAGGTAGAACTTCCTCAAAACTCCATCCGTGGTTTCCCATGTCGGCCCAGTTGTCGTAGTCTCTCCTATTTCCTCTCACGTATATCATATAATTGAGTACACTGGACCCTCCCATCACCTGCACAGTAAGACGTTAAATTATGAAATGGCGCAAGACATTAAATAAAATTAAAATAGGTAACAATTGTCCTGTATTGTTAACATAAAGATAGACGACTGAGTCAAATTTATCTAGGCCTATATGTGTCGTGTAGACATTTAACAATCGAAATTTAAATAAGTTGCAAAAGTATCCTGAGAAATATCTCTCCGAATAAATTTAGAAATATCTTCGAAAATATATTCCAATGATTATGTACAATCTAAAATGTTTCATAGATGTGAAACGATGTAGAAGGGTTCAGAACCATAGTAGGCCAAGCGCCATTTATTAAAAACGGAGAAAGCAAGGGTTAAAGTTAAGTAAATACCATCCGTATACTATGCTTATATCCATAGCCATCTGACGTATGGAATAATAGTTTGGGGTAATGACCCTAAAATAATAAAGTTATTGAAACTACAAAAGAGGGCAGTAAGAATAATTTGTAATGTTGATAACCGTACACATTGTAAACCTTTATTTCGGAGACTTGAAATTTTAACTGTACCGTCTTTGTATATTTTAAGTTGTTTAATGTATGTACAAACAAATATTAATAATTTTACTACAAATAGCTCAGTGCATAGCTATTCTACAAGACATAAAAATGATTTAAGAAAAGGACGATGTAACTACACTACTACTAATAGCAGCTTTGTAGAGATTTGTAAGAAGCTATATAATGTTTTACCCGGCAATATTAGACATTTAAGCTTGAGGCTTTTTAAGAAAGAAATTAAAAATAAATTAATAGACTTGTCATTATATAATATTGGTGAGTATTTTAACTCTATAGAGCTGTATAACTTTTAGGGAGAATTGTCCATACTGTATGATATTATATAATGTAATTATTTCATTGTATGTAACTTATGAACTTATTGCTTACTTGTAAATCATGACATTTTCCTATGCTGTATTGTACAGTCTTTGGAATGAAATGTTTAAAATAAAATAAACAAATAAAAATTTAATGAGGATTGACCTATCATTTAGTTTTAATGTGTATACTTTATATTACTTGCTATATGTTTCCATTGAATTATGGTAATAACTTCATTTTAATCCTTGTTTTCTACGGTTTTAGTAAATGGCGCTTGGCCCACTATGGTTCTGAACCCTTCATATGTGCTTGTTGACACATATTGAAAACACCAAACATATAATTATTATTTATATATTGTTTATTATTGATTCGCTTGTCGAGTTGTATATGTGTCTCTTGGGTATCCGTTATTCTCACATTTATAGCCGTTATTTTACTGTTCGATGTATGGAGTGTAGGGGGAAAGGAACTTGCCATCCTCCCCATTGTCTCCTGGTTGCCTCATGAGTAATGCCTTGTTGGTGTCACTTATGAGGTTAAAACCTCTCTTAGGACAGTTGTCGGAATAACGAACAGGGGAATTTGGAGGTTAATGACGATATCATGTTTAGAAAATTGTTTGTGTGTACACGCATGTGTTATATACAGAATGGTTCAAAATGTTTTTGTGAAATGGTTTGTGAAAGATATGGCTATTTGGAACAGAAAGAATGCATAACTTGTTTTAAAATCAACATCGTTTCAGAAATACAATATTTTGAAGTATAATTTGAAAAACAGTGAATTGTGATACGATTTCTATTAGATGGGGTTGCCATTACTCAGTTAGGATTGTAATAACAGTACTTATCATACTGAGGAGCCTTATCTCTGTTTACAAGATCTGTTCATCTGATCAAAGTGTCCTCAATCCACAGCGATGTACACGTGGCAGCCAGGTTTGGGAAGTTACGCGTAAAAAAATTAATTATTACATGACGAGTCAAATACGCGTAAAATGCGTAATTTGTGATAATATGTAAAAATGTAGTAAATTAAAAAAAAATGTAATACATTAAATAAACTCGAGTTCCCATATTATCAGCATGCATTACTTGCGGTAGGTAATTCATTTGAGCTCTTCATATTAAATTTAAAAGTCATATTGAGGTTAATATTTCAGATAAGTTGAAAGTATATATAATAAAGAATTGTTATATAATTTCAGTCAAAACTTATCAATTAATAAAGAAAACAAGTTTCTGTTTTTACATCACAAGGTTATATATGCACAAATAGGCTATTTTCGATTTTTTAACATCGTAAATATTAATGAAAAAAGCATAACTCTTGCTTTTCTAATTATTGTTTCGTAAAATCACTTTTTTGGTTAATTTCAGATGTCACACTCACCTCTTCGATTCGAGTGACTGATTAATAAACTTATAGAACACCGATAATTATAACCTTCGTCTGAACACGGCATCACTAATGGTTTTGAAATTTTAAATTTTAATTATCAACACTCACATACAATTTTATAATAGAAACTTATTTTATAACATCAAGAGATTCAAATAGTTTATTTATCACTTTGAATGACGTTAGCTTCAAATATTATAATAGTACATTATGCAAAGAGCCTATAATGGTAGTAATTAAGGCGCAAGTATGTTTGTTTATGAAACGAGCGCAAGCGACTTTTTATGCTCGACCATATTTCTAACTTGAAATTATTCGTGAGTATTCATGTTATGGTTATGTAGGTGAGGAGCGGAACTGACTTGAATTGTGAGATGTGCGCAGACGCGAAAGCATTGATTTTTTCCGAAACTCGAATGTCATTGACCTTGATATAATCTAGAGAATAACATGAAGATTAGGCTTGATATAACCTGAAAATTGATTTAGAATTGAAAAACGAGATGACAAATTGAATTTATTTGAATATTATTTACAATTAACGCTAATTATTATAGTAACAGAACATAACCTTCTGCGACAGTATTGGATTTCCAGCCTCCGTGACTTTTCGCTAATTGTCTTTCGATTACATATCCGAGAATAATCGATACTTGCGGTTTTATAACGGTACAAAGGTGACTTGTCATTGGCTGAACATCTGAACTTTCATGAATAGGTGTACTTTAATGAGGTGCATTAAAGGGCTACTACCAGGTGTATAATTACTACATTTCGGCATGGTCGAGCATAAAATGTTTTATCATATAGAAATGGCTTGAAACAAATATTATGTCAAATATTATATATATATATATATATATATATATATATATATATATATATATATATACACACACACACACACACACACTGTTATATATTTTTTTTCTTGCATTTCACCATGTTCAATTGGCTAATTTTATATTTCCACCTGAAGATGATTTTTAAAAAATCGAAAATATTTGTGGATATATAACCTTGTGATGTAAAAACAGAAAATTGTTTCCTGTATTAATTGATAAGTTGTTGACTGAAATTATAAAACAATTCTTTATTACATATATTAATATTAAGTCTGAATTTCATCTCTCATTTGAAGCGATACGCCGACGCCGTACACAGATTGCAGAGTTTAGAAGTCATCAAAGGCTGCCGACTGTTTGTATCATGTACATTTTGTCTTTGTGTCCCCCATGGTTTACACCACCATCTTATGTATTTATTTTTCTTGCCGAACTCTTACATCATTGTGGTCATATAGATGGTGTTTTTGTGCGTAATGCCAACGTCATTTACCGTACTTTTCTTTAACCACTGACCAAAAAATCGTTCTGTTCACAGAGGCCAATATTAAAATAGAAACCACAGAATGTATTGTTCTTTTGAGAACCCTCTGTTGACACTTTCCCAGAGGCGGTACCTTTGACTTTTACTACACACTTCTAGATTGCTTGTGATCATGTTGTGATTTGATAGTCTACAGTAGTCTTATAATAATATTCTTATTACATATATGTACGATTGCAACCTTTAATTTCTTATATTAATTTCATTTCTGTGATTATGACACTATTTAAAACAAATCCTTGCTAATTGTATTGCCATGGCTTAATTACTTACTTACTGGCTTTTAAGGATATATGTACGTGAACGACCACAAATATTATCAGAAAATGCAGGCTCCAAATTTCTAAAATTTTATAAGAAAATGAACTCACAATTGGACAAAAATTACAAGGTACCACAACAAGACTTATAAGAACTTAAATATCTGATAAAAATATAAAAAAGGTTACTAATAATTATAAAGAATAGCTTCTATGAGGAATTGGAACATACTTTTGATCAGTTCCCTAGATATCACATGAAAATTTTATTGGGGGATTTCAACGCTAAAGTAGGACGAGAGGATATTTTTAGACCAACTATTGGAAAAGAGAGCCTACACGCAATTAGTAGTGACAATGGAGTTAGATTAGTCAACTTTGCCACATCGAAAAAAATTTAATTGTCAAAAGTACAACATTCCCCATAAGGATATACATAAATATACTTGGACTTCTCCAGATGGATTGACACACAACCAAATCGATCACATCTTGATAGATAAACGGAGACATACTAGTATAGTAGATATTCGAACTTTCAGGGTGCAGACTGTAATTCTGACCATTATTTGGTGATTGGAGAATTAAGAGAAAGATTATCAGTAGCCAAGCGAGTAGAGCAACAAGTTAATATTACTAAATTCAATATTTTGAAATTAAAGGACGAGGAAGCTAAGCAAAATTATCAGGTCGAAATTTCGAATAGGTTTGCCACTTTAGAAAGTTCCGACGAAGTTGAGAAAGAATTAGATGTTAATAGCGTGTGGGAAAATATCAGAGATAGTATCAAAATTGCAGCTGAGCAGAGCATAGGTTATTATGAAACTAGGAAAAAGAAACCGTGGTTTGATGAAGATTGTTGCATGGTAGTAGAAAGAAGGAAACAGGCAAAATTGAAATTCTTACAGGATCCAGTTGAGGAGAAGAGAGAGAATTATTTCAATGAAAGACGGGAAGCAAGTCGTACACTTAGGAATAAAAAGAGAGGTTACTTGAAGGAAAAACTGAATGAGGTAGAAACAAATAGTAAGAATAAAAACATTAGAGATTTATATAAGGGTATAAAGGAATTTAAGAACGGATATCAGCCAAGGGTAAACGTGATCAAGGATGAGAATGGTGACTTGCTTGCAGACTCTCCATCAATCCTAAACAGATGGAAAAACTATTTTGCGCAACTACTAAATGTACATAGGCCAAATAGAAATGATCGGGACGAAATTGAAATACAAACTGCTGAGCCATTTATACCCGAACCCACGCTTTCAGAAGTCGAAATTGCGATAGAAAATCTGAAAAGGTACAAGTCTCCAGGTATCGATCAAATTCCAGCAGAATTAATACAAGAGGGTGGGAGTGCATTATATAACGAAATTTATAAACTTGTACTTGCTATTTGGGAAAAGGAAATTGTACCAGAACAATGGAAGGAGTCCATAATTGTACCTATTTTTAGAAAGGGGGACAAAACCAACTGTGGTAACTTTCGAGGAATATCACTTTTGTTGACGTCGTACAAAATTTTGTCCAATATTCTTTTGAGAAGATTAACTCCGTACGTAGATGAAATTATTGGGGATCATCAGTGCGGTTTTCGGCGTAATAGATCGACTATTGATCAGATTTTTGTATTCGACAGATAATGGAGAAAAAATGGGAGTATAAGGGTACAGTACATCAGTTATTCATAGATTTCAAAAAGGCTTATGACTCTGTTAAGAGGAAGTATTATATGATATTCTTATTGAATTTGGTATTCCCAAGAAACTAGTTCGATTAATTAAAATGTGTCTCAGTGAAACATACAGCAGAGTCCGTATAGGTCATTTTCTATCTGATGCTTTTCCAATTCACTGCGGGCTAAAGCAGGGAGATGCACTATCACCTTTACTTTTTAACTTCGCTCTAGAATATGCCATTAGGAAAGTTCAGGATAACAGAGAGGGTTTGGAATTGAACGGGTTACATCAGCTTCTTGTCTATGCGGATGACGTGAATATGTTAGGAGAAAATACACAAACGATTAGGAAAACACGGAAATTTTACTTGAAGCAAGTAGAGCGATCGGTTTGGAAGTAAATCCCGAAAAGACAAAGTATATGATTATGTCTCGTGACCAGAATATTGTACGAAATGGAAATATAAAAATTGGAGATTTATCCTTCGAAGAGGTGGAAAAATTCAAATATCTTGGAGCAACAGTAACAAATATAAATGACACTCGGGAGGAAATTAAACGCAGAATAAATATGGGAAATGCGTGTTATTATTCGGTTGAGAAGCTCTTATCATCCAGTCTGCTGTCGAAAAATCTGAAAGTTAGAATTTATAAAACAGTTATATTACCGGTTGTTCTGTATGGTTGTGAAACTTGGACTCTCACTCTGAGAGAGGAACATAGGTTCAGGGTGTTTGAGAATAAGGTGCTAAGGAAAATATTTGGGGCTAAGCGGGATGAAGTTACAGGAGAATGGAGAAAGTTACACAACACAGAACTGCACGCATTGTATTCTTCACCTGACATAATTAGGAACATTAAATCCAGACGTTTGAGATGGGCAGGGCATGTAGCACGTATGGGCGAATCCAGAAATGCATATAGAGTGTT